>JAHLJT010008756.1:83199812-83422423 GCA_031308135.1 Acheta domesticus | reverse complement strand
GGCGGGGGGGGCGGCGGGGGCGAAGGCGGCAACGGCGGCGGCGGCGGCGGTGGCGGGGTCTGTGGTGAAGGTGGGGCCGGCGGTGGCGGCGGTGGCGGCGGGGGAGGCATGACGGCGGCGGCGACCGGTGCGCGCTGCAAAAAGACCACGGGCGCAATCAGCCGACGCTCCGTCCCGCTCCGCACGCCGAGAAATAAAACCGTCGCCGGACGGGCTACACCTGTCCGCGCCCTCTGGAATGCGCCCCGCCACGCGGCACAACGCTGCGCAGCGCACAACAGACCCTCTGTGCAAGACGGGGGCCTGGCCGGCCGCTATGATGGGGTTGGAGTACTATGAGAAAAGTGTTCGCTTTAATCGAAGAAGAATGAGTTTCTTTTGGAATTTTTCACAACCAGTTGGGCAATAACTAGATTCGCTTACCTTGCCGATATTTCTGAACTTTATTGTTACCTCGTCCGGAATTGGTATTTATTTCGGAATTACCCAAGGTCAAGTGTGGTGGGGTGGTGGGGGTGGTGGGGGTGGTAGCGGCGGTGGCGATGGGGTCCGAAATATGATGTGAGAAAAGGTAACGTAGTGTAACAAGTGATAGGGATGGTTCGAAGCACCGGTGATGCTACAAGACAGAGTGTGCGGGCGATGGCTTGCTCGGACGGGCTGGAGCGAGTGCGGAGAAGAGGCAGTGGTGGCACTACACGGTTCCTAGGAACCTCAACATCTCTCCATCACCGAGATTTAAAGAGACACAAAATGCTTTAACAAGCCGTGATGAGAGAACAATAAAGATCAGAAATGACAATCTAAGAGAATCTAATTGCTGAAAACTCCTCCTTTTACACATAGTATCGAATATAAAAACAACGATTTAGTTTTTCTAGAGTGCAGTAATGATGTAATATAAAGTAATGGGAACCATATGCATGGGCGGATCCAGTCGATCATTTCAGAGGGGGACACCATAAATTTTTATTAAATAATAAACATTTGTCATTGTATTGAATATTAGTTTGTATATAGTGTATATAGGATACTATACAATATTATTTTTAAATAATTACACAATTATAACATAAATAAATATTTAAATCAATTTGCCAAATAAAATAAGGTATAATCGAAAACTCTAGGCCTGGGGGGGGGGGGCATAACCCCTTAAGCACCTCTGGTTCCGCCAGTGACCACATAGACACTTACGGAAACTAAAGTGACAGTGCCGAAACAAGAGAGAAAAAGGAAGAGAGAAAGAGGAAGATAGAAAGAGGAAGAGAGAAAGAAGAAGAGAGAAAGCTACAAAAGGAGATAGAGAGAAAGGGAGAAAGAGAGTGCAAGAGAAAGAGAGAGAGAAGAGAGAGAGAAAGAAAAGGAGAGAAAGAAAAGAGAGAAAGAAGGAGAGAGAGATAAAGAGAAAGAAAGAGAAAGAAAAAGAGAGAGAAATAGAGAAAGAAAGAGAGGGAAATGGAAGAGAGCTCCCCCCCCCGGGCGTGTGAGCCAGCCGCGCCGCACCCCGTGTGTTTGGTGAAGGAATGCGCGACGGCTGCCGCGCGCACAGGCGTCGCTCTGTGCGAGGCGGCTTTGAAGAGAGGCGACTTCCGCCGCTGCCGTCACCGTCCGTCCGGCAACCGGCGCGGCACCTGCGGGGAGGCGACAGGCGAATAGCCATCGCGCGGACGTCGGGAATTCGACTGCGCTCGGCTCTCCGAAACACTACGGGTACTTGGATTCAAGACGTACGAGTCGAGATATCGAAAGCTCAATCTCTAAGTAGTCGTGTTTGAGTTGCTTCTCGGGGATTGAGCGGTGTTCTATCTATAACACTTCACAAGCATACTTCTTCACAACGTAATTTTTGCAAAAAATCACAGCAAATATTACATTTATTTCAACTTGGTTAGGGTATAAATCAATACATATTTTGTTCGTTAGTTTTTACATGTTTATTGTTAAATGCTTCTTTTCCATACGTTTTATCGTTATCGTTTGTTGAATAATTAAAAAAATGCCTGCTTCGTGCTCTTCCGGTTCCCACAAAACCATTATCATTATCCAAACAAAATCATTTGTAGCATGTCTAGGAGATCGTCAAATATTACCGTTCCTGGTATACAATATAGTAGTATCATTAACTTTTAACACTAAATTATAAGTATTGAATCTATTTCTGACTTTTTGCTTGAAATTCACATGATATTTCTCTTTTACTTGTTTTCTCGAGGATTTTTATGCTGAGTTATTCGCGCGGTATCCTTCATCCCAGTGGTGCTGCGTTTTAGATTTGATTTAGTTTCAAATATTGAAACTTGTTAATCAAACGTGAAAATGTCTTAGACTCCAAGAAAACATCCAGTAATAGTGTGATAGAAAACAAAACAATCGTAATGTTTAAACACGAAAAATCAAATACCATGTTGTAATGGTGCATGCAAAACCACTGTGCAGCAGTGACAAAATGAAGCTGGTATTCTGTTCGGTTCCGAAGACAAGTCATGTCGCAACGCATTTAAATTTTAGATTTTTGAAATTCTTGAAATTCTATTTCTTCATTTAACTCCCTTACATTCTTTGGTATTATTCAACGCGTAATCCTAAGGAACACATTTCACATGAAATTAATATTGTATTGGTCTGCAAATTCCAAGCACATGATTTCTACAGAAAAAAAACCTTTGGAATGTTAAAGGTTTCTAACGAAAAGATAACTACAAAAACTGGCTTTCTGTAAAGATTATACATGTCAGACACAATAAAGCAAAGACACGTGCTTTCATCACTAATATTCTACTAAGACTTTAATCAGCAATAGTTCCCAAAGGGCGCTAAACCAAGTATTATACAGGTACACTTTTTACGACAGTAGATATGTCTCAAAATTATATTTACAACCATATTTATTTTAATATTACCATCAGATAATGTTAAATATACACTGCGGTTTGCGAACATCGCAAACATTCTGAAAAATAGTCGGAATCACTTAATAATCTGTAGATGTTAAAATACTGTATACATAAAAAGTTATTAAATTTGCATACAAATGGTGTGCACATTGGCCTAGCAGTGCCCTCTTTTGTGTGACATTTCAGGTCTGTGTTACGCCACACACAGTCGGCGTAGAGCCGTCAAACGATATAGAAACGTGCAAGCAAGTCCCAGTATACTTCGTTGACACAAAAGGGCTATCAGCACTCTCAGCATCTGAGTGAGTTCGAACGGGGCAGAATGATCGGTCTCCAGGAAGCGGGAATGTCATTCCGTGACATTGCGGTTTGAACAGGGCGCGCTGCTACGACAGAGATGCGTGTATGGAACCAGTGGATAGAGAAGGAACGCTGAGAACGTTGTCGATGCTACCATGGTGATGGCAATCTGCCAACCAGCACTATTCCGTGCAATAGTCGACAAATGCCAATTTTAATGGTTTGGGACTCAATAGGCTACAATGTGAGATCTCGCCTCATATATATTGAGGGCAATCTGAACAGCAACCGTTATATTGGGAGGTTTTAGAACCCAAGTTACTGCCCCTCCTGCAAAAAAGCTTCACATTAAATATTTCACCAGGAAAATGCCCGACATCATGTGGCGAGGAATGTGGAAGCTTTCTGCGAGGAACGATGGGTACCACTGTCATGGCCTGCATGTTCGCCTGACATGTCGCCCGTCGAACATGCCGAACGATCATATCCCAGACAACTTGTTCATTCCGGTCCTCCTGCAGCCACTGTCGATGCTTTGTGGTCACGCATAGAAACTGCGTGGCAGTGTGTTCCCCAACAGCATATCCAGACTCTCTGTGAATACATGCCATGACGTCTAGAGGCTATGGTGGCAGCGGGTGGCGGCTTCACGCCGGACTAAATTCTCAAAGTCAAAATGCAGGTACAGTTCTGTAATTCTAATCATTTATATATTGTAAAATTCTTAATCTGTGGTATAAATTTCATTGAAATAGTACGTCGCCTAAAGTAGTTCTTTGCCTCATAAACTTGAAGTTGATTGATGGATTCAAGTGTGTCATCCCCTTGTGTAGCTCTGAGGGGAAAATAGAAGAGAAATAAAACAAAGGAAGGTCCTATTACATCCTGAATACTCATAAAAAATTGAAGGTTTTTTTTGAAAATCATTGACGTCATAAGTACTTTTGAAGTTGATATGAAGTACAGAAGAAATTTGACAAGAATTTAAGTAAATAACGCAGGATGTCTTTGGGAATATTTGTTTGTACACGGAATTTTTTTGTACTCTCATCAACAATTTTTATTCCCCGGCCAAAGTTCAGAAAAAAATAAATCGAAAAAAATTCAATCTACAGAGAATTCTTGAGTTATTTGACTAATTGATCTCTAGTGAGTATATTCGATACTATACAATCTAAACTGCAACAGTGATGATATTTAAGGTCTTACCAGCCAGCTTGGCATTTCCTTTCGCCGGCCTCTTCAGGGTGCAACACTGAAAAAGAAAAAAGTAGATGAAACCACTATATCAAAAGTAAGTTCTTACTCTAAACTAGTTTCTCTTAAGTTCATTCATAAATTAAAATGAAGCGAATTAGTAACATAAGAGTCTCGAATCCGATTATGAAATTCTATGATTACTAGAAGCGTAAAATGAAACAGTTCTCGAATATTTAGGAACTGCCTGAGAGATTACATTTTTTCTCTTCAATTGAAACTCAGAAGTATAAAAGTTAATATTCCTCTTCCGAACGATGTTTTTTTCCGTTCTATATAAAGCACTGTCATTCCTTCAACAGTGCGCCAGGAACCTTTTTCCGTACCGTGACGATTCCGGGCTTCCTATTAAAAGTTCCATCTATGTTCAGATCTCTGGGAAACAAGTGAAGAGGATAACACTTCCAGTATTTTTTATTATTGTGGTGAGTGCGCAACACACGTTTTCTTTTGTTACAAGCTTTTGTTCGTTCTACCAACATAATTTCTGTTGCTTGAACTCTTTCTAGGAAAGTGCCACTGTAAACTGACTTTTTTGACGCACTCAACAATCACAAGTATGTACCGTAGTATGTCACTATTAGAGAAAATATAATTGCAGTTGCCGCCTAAGTTAATAGCTTAGAAGAACAAATAAGGAGAAAAAATGATATAAAAAGAAGACACTGAGCATGAAAGAGTAAGATGAAAAAATGTAAAATTGGCGACCTAACTCATCTCCCGGACCAGCACGCAGTGCAATCTGTCTACATAACTGTACAGCCCGATAAATCCACTTGCCGGTCCAAATGCCTTCCCACAGCGTGCGTCTTCATTTCGCGTATCATCGCGTGGTTCGACGCCCTACTCTCCCACTCGAGCTCATCGCCGCCTTCTTCAGAACGTGTGTGGCCACCGCCGTGCGGCGCAGCGGCGCCCGCGGCGTGCGAGTTTGCTTCGACGCGTGAATTCGCAAACGTGTACAGTTAGCGTGCGCGGATGTCGGAGGAAGATAAACACCGGCACGCGGCCGGCGCCTGTTGCCGCGAATTTACGTCTCTTTCACACGCCGCTACATTCCATCGATCTTACCGCGCGTCCGACGCCAGGAAGTGAGAACTTTGCTAAAGCATACACCCATATCCATTTATTTAATTTTTTTAAATTTATTTATTGAAGGTCGCTTTAAAAAGCATCTGTGGTCATTAGCGACCAGTATTGATTTATACTAGAGATACATTTTATAAAATTTAGAGTAAACAAAAGAAATAACGATAAACTGAAATATGAAGTACAATAAATTTTGCAATTATTCATATCGTATTATCTAAACCAGCCAAATTAAGATAAGTTAAAACTGTTTTGAAACCTTCTATTGAATTCACTATTTCGTAAATTTCGTTCTTGATGCAAAGAGAGATTCGTTGATTTTGGAGACTGGAACACTCAAGGAGAATGTGTGATGTTGATAATATTCCTCCACATTTTGGACAGATTGCAGGGTCGTTTTTTTTCACATGATGAGAGTGGGGGATGAATGACCAATTCTCAATCTTTTGATCAAAATTTGTTCTCTTCTTCTTAATTTAGTGCTTGATATATTTAAATCTGTTACAGATTTTCGTACTTACGTAGTTTGGACATTGAAGCCTTCCACTGGAGGTCCCATACCCTAATAATAGATTTTTTTAAATTTAATATAAAATCATTTAAAGAACCACGTATTTGATGATCGATATTCAAAGACTGTGTTGGTTTTTAGCAGCCAAGTGGGTTTTTTCATTTTCAGTGATTCACTTATGGGAAGGGAGCCATGACAGTATAATTTTAAATCCTTTTTTCTTTGTCGTAAAGATTTTGGATATTTTTAATTATTGCATGTTTGGAGAATCTATTTTTCGTAGCTCTGAGTGTCGACATGCAGTCAGAAAAATGGCAATTTGGTTGTTGTCTACATATTGTGTGCTTCATTCAATGGCTTTGAAAACAGCCCAGGCCTCACAGGAAAAAAAAAGATAGGAAGCCAGACATTTATTCTTTATAGAACGAGAGAATTAACTGAATGTAAACTGCGACGTGGGTAGGCAGGCGCTTATTGGCTGCAAGTCCGCGAGACACATTCGGTCTCTGAGATTTGTAAGTACACGCGTAGTAAAAAAAAGGTCCGTAAAATCCAAGTAAATTCTCGCACTATACAGTAGAAAATCAGATGTAAGCGTCTTAAATAGTTGTAAATTTATATTACATGATATGCGTTAATTCAAACGAGAAAGATAAACGAGGATACATACCAAGAGAAGAAGTAGTTTTGATATAATGGCGGACCGCGTAACACGTGTGCTTATAGCGTAGTTAGTGAAACTGTTTGAGTTTTTCAGAATGAGTAAGTGGAAATGAAATTCGTATTACGGTGTCAAGATCGGTTATTTAAAATGTAGGTACCTGATTGTATACGTGACGTGGCTATTGAGTGTTTTCTGGGCTATTGACGTGGCTATTGAGTGTTTCTGTGTAGTACCTTTTTCAGTCATGTCGTTGACATGACTGAAAAATCATCTCCATCCCCATCAACATCTGAAATTCTAAAACATTCCCGAGAAAAGCCGACATAATGTGGCGAAACAACTGCTATTTTAAACTTATTCAGTTCTTTTCGCAAGAAAAATGTAGAACTGGCAATTGATAGACGATAGAGCCATAATAATAGAAGCTTTTTTTCTTTTCGTTGTAAGTAACGAATTTATTTCATGTTAAATCAAAGATAGAATACTGCAGGACTGTATCAATTTTTGATTTAGATGAAGAAAAAATCACTGACTCCTATGCGAGACGACCTGCTCGTGATTTTTTTTTGTGGTGTGCAAAAGTTTCATATCATCTTACCAACAATTTAAGAACTTAAGAAATAATATGCTGAGTAAATGCTTTGCTATCCTTACGTGTGCTAAACCGAATTATCAAGCATGTACTTGTGTGTAAGCCAGTGTTAAAAAGTCTGCCATCGTCAGTACTCGAACCCTAGGCCCTCCCGGTTAGTGTCACTCTAGACATTTAGTCAAAAGATAATTATCTTTGGGCATGTGATGAATACGTAGTGAACGCGTTTAGTGAAAAGAGGGAAATATTAGATTGAACTCTTTCCTCATTAAGAGAATCGAGCGAGGAGTTATGTAATAAACGTTCATGATGCACAGAAAAATTAATGCCTTTAGGCCTTAATATCTTTGGGGTTTTCTCACTAACTGCTTCTACGCAGCTTATAAAGACTGAAACCAAGTATTCTTTTTTCTCTCCGCAGCGAGAGAAATATGCGTATGTGGTGCTTCAAGTGCACAAGCTACTGAACTGAACTTTTTTTAATAATGCAAGATATTGAAGAATAAGTACTTCGAAATTTTGAACACACTTTTCGATTAAAAATAATGGAAAAGAACTCCATTGAATTCCATTACATCTGGGGTCAAGGTAAGAAGAACAAGACTTGCACGATTTTCAAACTACGAAGGTCATGATGGCCCCATCAACTAACGAGCACCTTATTATAGCGTTTTAAAAGCAGAAATACGAAAGATACGATTCCTTCGGATAAAAGAGACCTTTGTGGCGAAACTATGCCAAAGATCATTTTCATGAAGTACGATAGGATATTGATATTGATAGGGGCGATAATTAACTACCGAAGTCACGGATTAGTGAAAGGACTCTAATGGCCGCCAGGGCTGACGTGGACGTGGGAACGCGGAGGAGCCCGGTGTTAATCAGCATTACGCAACTCTCTGCCCTCCGCCGCCCCCTTCGCCACCGTTTCTAACCTCACCTTCATCCCCGCCCTCCTCCAAACACAGTCACCGCTTCCACCCTCGCATGTGCTGTCCCGGCTCCTCACTCCTCGACGCCCTCGCCTCTGGCCTGGCCCCATACCTTCACTGTCAGAAATGTCTAAATATCTTGTACGTGAAACTTAATGAAACCTGATACATTAAAAAGAGCTTAATATATTTGTACAGTAAATTTAATGCGTAAGTTAAAATCAGTGCAGATTTTACGTAGAGTTTTTCCATTTCCCCTACCCCCTATTGGTCATATCGTATAATCATAATCACCAATTTTAAGATCATTAATTTCTTCCAGATATGACCATACAGTTTTGACTCTTGCATTGTAATGAACATATGTACATTAAAGTTAACGTGCGTTCATGATAATTACATTATTGTAATTTATATTAAAGTAATGAGGAAATTTCTGATAGTGTAACCCACTCTGAGCCTCATATCCGTCCCACAAACAAACTGAGTTTGCTCAGAGTCACCATTACCATTGTCTCTGCAGCGACTCTGACCGTGAGGTCCTAGGGTTCGAGTCTCGACGGTGTGATATACTTTGAAAAACTCAGTCGGTAGCTGAGACAAATTTAGCCACTGTCTGAAGGAAAATCCGTGGTTTTATCAATTAACCCAAGTGAATTCCGTAACTTAAAAAACAGGCCGTGAACTGCGAATGATCTTCCCTTTTCTTTGTATCTTCCTTTCCCCTTACCTATAGTCACATGCACTTCATACACATCGGGAGAGAGAGGCTTAGAGCTTGTCCCAGTCCGGATGGTGTCCTGCTGGCGGAGATATCTGGAAGGGAAAACCCTACAAACCGGCGAGTAGTTTTGTTCCCACCTTTTCCCCGCCGCGCCTATCGTTATCCATGCCTATATCCTCGCCTCATCTCAGTCAGTTGCCCTCTCCTCTCATTTACACACTTGCTCATTCCAGACCCGTCCTCAAACTCATACTACATCTATCCCCGCGCATTATAGCCCGGCCCACAATTAGCCCCTTTCTTATAGTTGGCCATTTAATTCTCGCAAACTCGGTGCCTGCTTCTCATTTGACTTCTTTCTCACCCTTGACTTGTCGCTCTTAAGCCTTTCTCTCCCTCGTCCAAAACCTTATTTTCATCTCTTTGTTCCCGTGCCCATCCCTTTTCCCATCTATACGCCCACCTCTCTTTCGCTATTGTCCTTTCCAACGTTCCCCGCTCTCATCCTCACCCGACCCACATTTGCATTCTCATTCGCCATCACCTACACTCCTCGTCCATTTCTAAAACCATAACTGCTCTCGACCAGGTTCTCCTTCCTACTACAAGTTTCCCCCTGTTGTCCTATCAATCTCTAATTCTGCATTGTATATGCCCACTCTGTATCAATACTCCTTTTCTACAATCTCCTCTCCGATTTGCGCCGGCCTTGTCTCTGCTTCTTACTTGCAATCGCCCCCTCTGATCCGACTTCAATCGCATATCGCTCTTGTCACTGTATTAGTTGGGGTTTCTGTGGGCCCGCACTCAATCTTATTCTCCTATATCCCTACCCTGCCCCACCTCCACTACCCCATCTCTCTTTCCCAGCATCTTTTCACTCAACCGAGAACATTTGTTACATTGAAGATGCTCGGATGTTTCGATAACCATCCCATTTCATGTCAAGATGTTTCAGTTTGTTACCCCACTATAGTCGCATCGCCGGAGTTACTATGATAGCTAATAATAGAATTTTGAAGATAAATTTGTAGGTGTGCAGGCAATTCTTCCTGCTGTTTTGAATTGAAAATGTGATTAAAGAAATTGCAATGATAGTTAAATTTATTGTAATCAGAGATGTGTTATAAAGCGCCAAGTTGCATCGATATTTATAGTTCCGGGGGCGCAAATGGGATACATGCGTTAACTGTTTGTTTTTCATTGCAAAATTGAGATGTGGAAGCAGTGGGTACCTCACTAGTATTCTTAAACACAACATTTTACTTCAATTTTTTGGCTGTTTTTATCATATGTCTTCATCGCCCAATCAATTCATATTTAGCCAGAGTTCATAAGTGGGTATAAGACTTATCTTAGGGTAGAACAACTATTACTTATTAACGAATTGACAATCATTTATGGTGGTATCATTCTGTAATAAAATCAGTTCTTGCGGAAATGCAAAAAAACCAACAAAAAAACAACAAAACAACAAATTCACCATATGGATATTTTCTTTGCTGAATACATTCTATCAGAAAAACAATGACGAAGAGGCAATAATTATTCACTAAGGAATACAATAAGATTGCAAACAATGAGCTCTACGTCTCGTCACTTCATTTATGAGAAACATTGAGCGGCGTAAGAACAGGCTTCTAACAAAAATGAACGTGCTCTAGTGCATGAATATTGTTTCATCCCTATTTCATTTGAAAACGATATCAAACACGTTCAGAAGATACAATATCGAGTAGGTTTTACTGAGTCAACTAAGTGTCTATTACCCAAATTTTGCAATTTTCAAGTGACCACGGCCGACAAAAATCGGATTTTGGAAATCAATCAATAAAAATATGATAAATTGAAAATTGGCTATTTTAGGCAAAATGTATTTTCAGAAAGAGTTATACTAAACACACATTGAATTTCACATAAAGAATTTATTATTGTAGCTAAAGAATTAGTAATAAACTACAAGTGTTCGTAACTTTGGCAGAATTAGTACTCTTGCCGCATTCGCAGCACATTGAAATTTACTTCACAGTTCTATACCTTAATGAGCAACAAGTTGGCTGAAAAATCAGATTGCTCGATATAATCTTAAATCAGCCAAGAAATAGACCGCACGCTACGTATCCATAAACTTCTGAAACCATTTAATGGGCATCCTGTACTCCCGCGAGGTCATGGCCTGTAAGGCGGACGTGGTCTTCATCGCAAGGGATAATTTAATTATTCGAAATTCCATCAGATGACGTGTAATTAATAGCTTAATTACAACCTGCGCGAGCACGTCTGCTTCTTCCATCACACGCGTTCTTCCTGGTGAGAGACGTGATCGCATGTTTTTTTTTCTTCTTACAGAAATTGAGGCGTTGCCCGTTAGAGAAACAGACACGATATCCTGTTCGGATCGCCTTTATTAAGTAAGAATTGCTACGTGCTACTGAACCAGGCCATGGCCACCTGGTGGCTTCGATCCGAAGTCGACCGCCATTTTGCGCAATCGTTCCGCAACAGTATCAAAGATATTATTACGATTTTTGGTGAGAATTCGAACGCAAACAAACCGCGCAATGATTGTTGAAATGGCTAGTAGTTATCTTAGATTGTTGGCGTTTCGTTAACGAAAGGCGTGGAAACTCACAACTGACTAGCACCTGACGTCAGAGATGCCAATAAATAGGTAGCAATCATCTCGAGTTTTCGATTACACGCAGAAATAAGCTACCTGAAATGTTTGTTCTACGATTTTGCCTTGCAAATCGTGAGTTCGTCGAGTCAGCGAAAAGGCACGATGAGGTTTAAGTGGAGGTGTAGAGAGATTTCAATTTCTCAACTTACGTATTTTTTAAACTAGGTCTTGAATATGTACCATGAGCATTGGGTTGGTTAAGCGTGTTATAAATGTTTTTTTATCAAACATGGAAAGAACTTTACAAGAGAGGAAGGTCGGTTGCAGTTTTGAAACTGAATCTGCCTGAAGCCGGTGCAGACTTCGTGCCTGCATCATCTGGAATTATTGAAGATAATTTCATTACGCTAGGATTCATCTACATTGCACGGTCGAAACGAAATAAATCTCAATGCTTGAAACGCCTCTCAGTCACGGCAGTTCTAATCACTCACGATCTGAATAGTAGGTCTAGGTAACTAGAGGCAACCAAGTATCTGAAATTTCTACATACCTTTGTTGAATAGGCATTCATTATCCTGAATAGGTAGATTGACCTTTCAAAGCATTCTTTTACCCAATTTTTAAAATCATTCTTTTAATGTTGGCAAAATCAGAATTACAAGGACATTTCAAACGTAGTAGTAATAAAATGTTCCACAAATTTTGAAACATAACCGTACAAAGAACAAAAATGCAATTCTTCACTTTCTTACTGACGTGTGGGAATGCACAACTATAAGATCAATTAAGAAAGGGCAAACTTAAAATTCAATTAATGAAAACAGAAATGGGTACACATGTCAATAAGTAAGAGATATTTATATGAAGTGTCATTGGAGACAGTAAGCTCATAGAGCATTTTTTATAATTCAAGAAAACAAACGTTCCAAGAAAATTATTCGTCAAGTAACGTACGATTAATAGTAATTAATGATACAAGGGCGGGAAGCGTTACATTAGAAGTGTGATGTTCGTAGCCGTGGCGACGACGGTAGAAGACGAGGTTGAAATTTCAAAACGAGTAGTGTAACATTCCCATCCAGGTGTCATTACACGTTTTATTTCATACTAAATTCCATTCCAATTCTGTGTGTTTTGAAATAACGAACAGGAATTCATTAGCGGTGCATTACCTGTACCGCTGCATTTTGAGGTGAATAAAAGGAATTTGATATGATCAAGTAGAAATAGTTGGCCTCGGATATCATTGTTTAGTTGGAATTGTTTAGTCAATATTGAAGCAATTCATTAATTGAACTGTCCTGGAAGGCGAAAATACGCAAGAGTTTGAAAGATAGGTTTCGGAAACATCACGCAAGACTATAGGTCATTTGATTCCCAGGAATTCAGATAACGGATGTAAGAAAAATGTCAATGTAAATGGAAACTCGAAAGCAAAGTTGAAAAAGTTACCGAAGATGTAATATTACCGTACATGTTAGGAGTGGTATGTGTTTCTATCGTGTGTTTTACGAAATAATTATTACAATTTTTCACTACTCATATCTTTTTTTAGTCCAAGAAAATAGCTTCCTCTTCACTCAGGTAAAAAACTCGATGCTAAAATTCAAGTTATTGGTGAACGATAGTATAGATAAATGAAAATTTTCTAAGTTGTTACAATTTTCTAAATTGTTTTTAGGAAACAAATGGTTGACTACCAGCCCACTCAATCAAAAACATTAATAAGACATGACATAAACAAGTTTTTGAAGAAACTTGTTTTGTGACGAGAAATATTTTTCGACGAAAATTATAGCCACCATAAGTATTTCTGGCGATTGTCGCCAAGAGGAGTAAAATTCCATGTTTGTCGATGAATAAATTGGTTTTAAATTAATCATTACTATTTCTCATATGAAAAGAACATAGAAGGGTTTATGTTATTATTGAGATAAATGAGATAAATATTTTACGGTTTTTCAGGAAGTACGTATGATTGATAGTTTAATATATAACTATTAAAAGAAATCTATTCATGAGATGTAGTAAGGGTAAATGTATTAGAGTATTAGTGTCAACACTATTCGGTAATTTCAAAGAAAATCGCTATGTCTTAGTTTACCAAATCCTGAAGAGTACACAAGGTATTGTACGGAGGAAGAAGAAATCTTCAATAGATGAAAAATATGTAGAGATATCAGTGGAAAATAAAAGGAAAGTAGCTCGTATAAAACAAACAGGTGAAAGTTTCGTGGAAGTGTCAAAGGAACAACATCTCTTTTATGGTAAATGTTCCAACATTAAAAATTGGTAGAATACAAATTGAGCAATCACTGTAAATATTCATAAATAAAGTGTTTCTGTAACTAAATATACATTTTTATTCATTTGTTTATGTATTTGTAATCATTGCCGTTTCAGTACTGTAAAGAAGTACTTTCTACATTGTTTGGGCCAGAAGAAAAAAAATAAAATCTAGTATGAAATAAAATGTATTTACAATACTAGGTCATTATCATTACAAATCACTATTAATATTATCTCTTATGAGTGTATAAAAATTGTTCAAAGCAGAAAATCTAACTCAAAATGTTTGGCTTTAGAATATCTCTAATCCCGCAAAAAACTGGCGAATAATATTCATATCATGAATATGAATCCCACAGAGCTTCAAACGATGATGCAGTATATTATAAACTGTTTAAGAGAAACGATTATGACACAAGAAATCTGTAGATCAAAGTTCAGATAAAAATATCCCACATACGACATAAATTGCGTTTTAGAACCCAGTAATTATTAATTAAAGCTCTTACGTATCAGCTATAAATTTTCTACCAATCTTAAGCATTTTATAAAGCAATCGGCCCTGAACTTACAACCTCCGTTTCACACCGTGCTCTCTCGCGGTTACTATGTAATTACGCACCGCCTATTGTCAATCTGGGTTGGCGATTTGACCCCTCGTGTCAGGTTCACGCTTGTATTTTGTTTCCCGAAGGCAATGCTACCGAGGTATCTTTTCTCAACAACCAGTACTTGGCAATCACCACACCTTGGTTATATTCTAAATATTTTTACATGCTTTCTCCTTCACGTCAATTTGTAAGTCACAGAATACCATAGAGATATTATAAATACAAAGAACAAGTCTAAATGCGTAGGCGTCTCTGTTCAAGAAAAGTATATTATAATAGTGCATGCTTATTTGAGAACACAATGAACATTCTTTAAATCTGAGCAATTTTGAAGTACATTAAAAGAATTGTCAATATTTGTATAATAGTCTCATAAGTAGGCAAATCGTACATGCCATGACAAGGAGCTCGCGGAGATATGTCAAAAAAGTCAGTTTCGAGAAGGCAGCACATGATAGCTTAGCCTTAGCTTGCAAATTATGACGATCATGCTTTCTTCGAATGCTCTGCAAGCCATTAGCGCATTTGAAATGTGACGTGTTCCTATCGCAAAAATAAGGTGGTTCAGAAACTACTATAATTGATCAATTTTATCTTTCATATGACAATAATCATAGTATATAAAAGACTAATGATTAATTTTCTAGAGTATAGTTTATCGAAATATTTTCGTATTTTTTGTAGCTGAACATTTATCGGGTAGCTCGCATAGATCATAGGTCACTGGCATATGAACTTCTTGAAAAGGTAATTTAATGTAAAGTTAAAAATATAAATTCAATAACTAATCTTTTCGCCAGTAGCTAAATAGCTAGGTCAAATTCAGTCCCTGTATAGAGGAGAATTCTAACAGATGGCTGATCTCATCCGTATGTTTCCGTTGTTTCTCCAAGCAATCCCAGGCGAATGCCGGAACAGTTCTCTAACAAATGGGTCATGGATCGCGCACGATTTTTCCTTTCTCATCCTTGTCCTACACTTACCTCTTACGTACACACACTTACAAGCACTAGATTAACACACATGGCGGGAAACCGGTCTGGAGCTTAGAGCGTGTCCCGACTGGGGTGGTACCTTGCAGGTAGAAGATACCTGGTTGGAGAAAACCCCGCAAGTCGACGATAGGTTGGCACAAAATCTCACCATCCGGCGGGGAAATATTATTGCCACCGCCAAACGAAAAAATGCACTACACTTACGAGACTAATGGTCGTATCTATTGTCGCGCCCGAAATCACTAATCAATCAATCAATCAAATACAATGACTAATCCTTTTCAATATCTAAAAAAATATTATGAAGTGCGCAGTCTGAAACAGAGGGAGAGAGGGAAGCAACTACTTCTCTGGGCTCGTCTGAATGAAACATTTTTATACGCATATTTGGCGTAATTTACTAGGAAATAAATAAACTACAAGAATGAAATTATAACATTAATAAATACTATTAAATTATACTGGACTTTTAGAGGGCTGTCATATGGCTTAGAGAGCCTCCTCCCCTAATGTCATATATCAATTCCCCAAATATTCAATTTAAAAATGGAGAAAGTAAAGTAGTGATAATAATTACTGAAATAATAGTTGTTTTTTTCACGTTTTTCACTTTTGAAATTTTAACGATGGCCACGGCCTGAGCGTACGCCTACGTGTATGTGAAGCTTTAAGTTTTTGACGTTTATTACGAAAATACATCAACACTAACAGTTACATTTGATTATTAATTGTTAATATATAAAATAAATATACTTACAAATAATAGAGTAAGAATATGCGAGTATCTTTCTCGCGGCACTCATTATTCCTCACATAAAAGCATTCTAAGAACCAGTGGATTCTTCACGTAACTTGAGCTAATTATTACTGTGATAATTATTACTAATATACGTTCTCGACACAGTAAAAAAAGCTACATTATAGTTTAAATCCATCATGATACTGCCAATCAACTGAACATTACGGTTCGTATCATTTAGAAAATTAACTCTACTCTCACTAGATCATTTCTCTGACTACTCGTACTAGTTACCCATGTTGTCGCGGGAGAAGTACATTCCTTCACGAATGACATGAAAGATAAGTAGCTAAATATCTTGCTGATTTGCCTTTGAAAAAAGATTTTATTACATCGAAGCAATTGTTTTAACAATTCTTCACAAAAACCCTAATTTCTTTCTGTATTAAGAATTCCGCCCGTGTCTGCTTTAGGGTAGGAATACTAGAATTAAGAAAACGTGCACAGAATACACTTCTCCCAGTAGCACGTCACACTAAGTTTATTAACTGTTTTTTACGTAAATAAAATAATAATAAACTAGTGGTTATTAGAAGTCTTTTGAAGCACTTACACTCACAAAATCAATAGTGTCTACAAACCGCTGGTAATGTGCATATTGAAGGTGTGAGAGATCTTTAAAAAATTACATTTGTCTAATTTTTGAAAAAACAATAAATTCCACAAATTGAACTTTACGTCATATTAAAGAATGCAATTAGCACTATCCGTTCCAAAAGTTTGAAGAAAAATTTGGATTCATTTATGAGAAAATGGTGTTTGAGAGTTTCTGAAAATGCGGAACATGCTGAATTTGGCACTAATTTTCACAGAAAACGGTTGAGTTCTCAAGAAACTTTACTTGATATCATTTAAATCAGATGTACTTATAAATATAATATGAACAAATCGCCGCGAATGTAAATGTTACCGACGTGAGAGACAAATAAAAAAAATTACATTTTTTTGTGATTTTTGAAAAACAACAACAAAAGAATAAATCAATATGGCGTTTATGTCATCTCATCGAGTGCATTAGGCACTATCCTTACCAAAAGTTTAAAGAAAAATTTGGAGAGCTTTTTGAGAAAATCTTGTTTTTGTAATTTCTTTTAAAATTGCACGTATTGCAGGCAATATTGCGCGAAAACTATCTCTATCTTTAATTTTGTAATTCTAGGAAGAGACCGATAAAAATTCAAACTTTTGTAATTTTCAAAAGTTCAGAGTTAACCGTGAAAATCGGACCTAAGGCAACATAATAAGTGTATTTTACTCTATCCTTACAAGAAATTTAAAGAAAAAAATTGAGAGTCGTTTTTGAGAAAATTTTGAAAACGTCCGGGTGCTTCATGTAAAGCACTCCCAAATTTTGAAGAAAGTTTTTCAAAATCAAGGCGCCTCGAGTGAAACCAGATCAACCAGGGAATATTAATTTTGGAAGATCGTACGCATGGTTTGGCGCTATGGTTGTTCACAGACTGACGGACAGACGGAAGGTCGGGCAGATAACGGACGGACGGACGGACGGACGGACGGACGGACGGGAGGACGGACGGGCGGACGGACGGACGGACGGACGGACGGACGGACGAACGGACAGACGGACGAACGGATGGACGGACGAACGGACAGACGGACGGACGGACAGACAGACGGCAGGCTGGGCAGACGGACGGACGGACGGACGGACGGACGGACGGACAGACGGACGGACAGACGGACGGACAGACGGATGTTTTGAAAAAAATCACTTTTTCAATATCAGGGGACCTCAAAACGTGTATTTCCGTTAAAATCTCGAAATCGATTTTCGAGATTATTACTCTGTATATACGAGAAAGTAACAATAATTTTTTCTAACAACACTTTTTCATGTAACTTTCTGAGAATGGACGCAGATACAGCCTACTGTATATGTATAAAATATATTTTTATTGTGAATTTTCGCAACTTATGTAGACATTTTTAACGCGAAAATACCCGCAGGAGGCGTAACCTAAGCTAATAACCATTTATTTTATAATTGTCAGGTAACGTGAAGTATCAGTTCTCCAATTCTTTGGCGGCAACCTCTACGAGAAATGGGGCTCCATACGAACAAAGCAAGAATAAGATTGTAGATTGACCACTATCATTTTCTTCCACCCACACGATCAGCTGAACACCTTTAGAAATTAGACAACCCCCGGGCAATCGGCGGTGCATCTAACACGCGAGGCGGCGGCGCCGTGGCGTAAGAGGCTCGCCAGTGCTCAACGGTCACAGCCAATTAGCGGGCCACACCCAAAGGCCACGCGCCGGCAGCAAGCGCCACAATCGCCACCTTTTACTTTAATTTACTGATAAACACAAACGACGGGTTTCAAAACAGCCCATTCACTGCGCCCCGGTCGCCACCTCGTACACAGGCAGTGCGCCGACACCACTTAAGCCCCACCCGCCCCCTCCTGGCGTTTATTTACGAAAAAGAGGAGGTTGTAATTTCTTACCCCAAATACCACGGTATTGGGTTTCCCGACGAGGGACCTTACGCTGCTTAAACGCGTCCCTTCACTTCGTCCCGAACACACAACAGCCGTTTAAGGTGCTGGAGGATTTCTCCGTCTATTGCTTCATAATACGGACGATTCCACCTCTCTACAAAGGAAGGTCGACGGAACGCGAGTTCACAAAGACAACACGGAACACGAATCGCCCCGGGCCTGCTTTATAGTACCTCGGAGACTCGTGGGGATTTCGAAAACAAAAACAAGGCCGAGGGGGCTGGGTCGCCCTCCTAGACGTCCCCCCTCCCCCCCGTCGGCGCCACGAGAGGGTAGGCGGAGGGCGCGTGCCGCGGCTAAATATAGGTGGCTGCCTGTCGTGCTATAAAACTGTTAGGGAACGCAATATGGCGAAGTGCTTCCCCAGTGGGGTGCAGCGGCAGGGAGAGTTGGTGGTGTGGGCGGCGGAGGGGGGAGGGGGTGACGCCCAGAGGAGGCGAAGAGGCGACGGATGAGGAAATGGGGGGAAACGCGATGGGGAATGTGGAGGGCAGATGTGGAGGGACCGTTGGGTTGGCATGGCGTTGCAGAGCGCACTCAGAGAGGTCACGTTATGGATCGAAGATGGATGAGACGAAGCGGCGGAAATGGTGGTATGGAAGGGAGATTGGATATACCACGGAAGGGAGAACATGGAAGGGAGATTGGACATACAATGTCATGGAAATGCGTTTTGCCGAAAGAATGATGGGATTATTGAGTGCATCCCGACGCATGCACAACTATAGTCATTAATCTCGTAACTACGATGCATGTTATATCTCTGGAAGTGTTCCTCCCCCGCTGGAACGCCCCTCAAAGAAACACCGCTATAGCCGGGACATTTGCAGCACCCAACACTTGTGATAGTGCAGTGCATTTGTGTGTCTATACGAGAGAGGAGCAGCCATTTATGAGGAAGGAACCATCGCGCACGGTCTGTGTGCCGCTTGTTAAAATATTTGCGTGGTATTTATAAGAAATCGGAAAAATTGCGATTAAAGCAACATCCCTCTAGATTTCTTCTCCAGACAGAGGTTTGTTGAAACTAGTCGGGGACGGGCGGGGTTGAATATTTGAACGACATCGGGGCGGGGGGTTAGGCAGGAAAGAAGTATGGGAAGGCGTCGATGAAGCAAGGAAGTGTGTCGATGCGACTAGATGGGCGTAGAGGCGCGGAATGGGGCGGGGAGGTGACGAGCAGTGCAGTGTGGCGGCGCAGAGTTTTGGAGAGGTGAGAGTGTAGCAATGTAGAGATGGCACTGTGGTTTGATGACTTTATGGGACAACTGCATTGGGCGAAGAGATGGCGAGGCAAGATAGTGGGAGGCAAGGTGATCGTGTGGATCGATGGCTGGGTGGAGGGGTAGAGAGGATACGAGAGATGGTGAGACAGAATGTCGGGAGGCAAATTGATCTTATAGGACGATGGCTAAATGGTGAAGAAGAGATGGCGAGAGAAAGGGTGAGACACAATGGTGGGAGGCATGGTGATCGTATGGAACGATGGACGGACGGCGAAGAAGAGATGGCGAAAGAGACGGTGAAGCAAATGGGGGAGGTAAGGAGATCGTACAGAACGATACATGGATGATGAGGAAGGGATGGCGAGGGAAGCGGTAAGATAAAATGGCAGGAGGCAAGTAAATCGTATAGAAAGATGGATGGATGGCGAGGATGAGAGAGCGAGAGAGACGGTGGAGCAGAATGGTGAGAGACAAGGTGATCACATGCAACGTCTGGATGACGAGGTGGAGAGGGCAGGTTCGTGTTGAGCAGGTATGGCGCTGGCGTAGAGGTGGCGGGACCATGTAGTAGGTTGAAGGGTGGGGTGGCAGATTAGAACAGCGATGTTGATGGAAGAGGGGGTGGGCAGTAACAGCGAAGGGAGGGGCAGAGCGGTGGCGACAGCATCACAGACGGAGCAGACGGGCAGTAGTGGGGGGCGGCGTCGGGGGTGGGGGCAGGAACGCACCCTCTTCGGTAACTCACCGGCTGGCATCTGGCGCGATAGTCGGCCACCGGTGCCGGGGGCGCTGGCGGCCGAACAAAAAGACACCGCGATGCTTTTCCCGCTTCTGTTTTAATTTCATTAGAAGCGCAGGGTGCGGGATGAGCACGTGAGCGAGACGGAAGCGAACTGCTGTTCATTTTGTTAAACCGTCAGCCCTAAATGTATTAATCAAAAGGCTGATCTGCTCCCGTTGGGCTGTATGTTTAATTGAAGATAGTGGGTTTCCTTTTATTATGGTTCTTTTGAAGCAGAAATTAATATTAGTTGGCATTAAATTGCTGAGAAAATAATAGGCACCCATTTTCGAAACCAATGTCGTAAATGTCGAAGTACGCTTTGAAATTGCTATTAAACAAAAACCGTCAATTTAAAGTCATGTCAATATCAATTTCGAAAGAATTCATGGACATTTGTGGTTCTGATATTTTCATAGCACAGGATTATCAATTCTCATATTAGTGAAAAAAATGTCACTTCTATTTTGTTCACTTTAACAGAAAATTTATTCCAAGCAGTCAATAAAATTGCTAACGATAACATTGTTCAAACAGTGTAATATCCCATTACCTTATTATTTATAAAAAGGCAAGTTCCAGTACAATTACATAATCCTAAAAGAATAATTATTAAATAATAATAATTACTGCATTATTTACACAATCAACATTGAATTTGTAAAATAAAAGTTATTAAAGCCCGTAAGTATACTCACACCAAACATCAGATGAATTGGATTCATTACATTCATTACAAAAACAAAATGTGTTAATGGCATTTCAGTGAGACGTTTGGTTAGAGGAGTCCAACGGGAGCATTGAGAACACCAGTGCATGCTGTGAGTAATGAACGAATACGAAGAACAGCCGGAAGCATCTGCGAAACAGCGGACTCTGAAATACATACATAAAATGCACTAATTAAATTCCCGTGAAATGTAATAGACCACGAGTTGCAGTGATGCAATCAACTTTGGTCGTGTACGCGAAAAAAGACTGATCTCTGGATCTCCAAGCGGTACAGAGACCGAATTTGCAGTGAATATTCCATAGAAGAACAAATGGAGGCGAAGGAAATAAAATCGTCTTCGGCAACGAAATAGGAACAGGAAGGCCGAAATGATTAGCAGAAAAATATTTATTTTCTCAGGGAATACAATCCAACGAACGCATGCAGTGAGGCAATTGAACTACCACCGAGATCACGACTAAAGGAGACAAATCAGTAGCGACGTCGACGCGGCATCGGGGCAATCGAAGTTGCAGAAAATATAGCAATTATTTTCACCAAAAGTGAAAAGTCGCTGTCAGTCTTGCAATAGAGTACGAAATGAAAAACAATAGTTGCAATGTAATCACATTATTATGACGAAAGCCTACTGAATGATTAGTGACCCTGGGTGCGTCAACTGAAAAGGTCATTAGTCCCGTAAATGTATTGCAGGTTTTTTCGCGGGAGGTGGCGGTGATCCTCCCCTCTTGGATGGCGAGGTCCAGCGCCGAACTACAAGTCGGCTTCCCGAGTTTTCCCCAACCATGCATCTCCCACCAGCGGGGCATCACCCCAGCGGTACAAGCTCTTAGCTCCCGATTGATCTCTCGACATGTGTGATAGATTAAAGAATGTAGCTTTAAGAGTCAGTAAGTAAGGGGCGAGAATACAAGGATGAGGAACGAAAGATTGCACTTGGTCCATGGCCCGTTTGATAGGGTATTGCACTGTCATTCACCTGATGTTGATCGGAGAAACCACGAAAAACTGTCGATCAGAGCAGCCGTCCGTTAGAATTCTCCTCCAGACAGCGCTGCAGCGCTTGAATTCAACCTAGTTATGCCGAAGACCGAAATGTGCGGTAGAAAATTAACTATTTTCCCAGGAAGTGCTGTCGAGTTCATGAGTCGGGACGGAAAAACGAAAAAAAGAGCCAAATCATGTGCGACGCCGACGCGGGGTCGGCGTAGATGGCGAGGGCGTCGCGCCCCATGACAAAGGCCGTCGGGGATGGATGCCTTCGGAGCGAGGGGCGTGGTGGGCGGGGTGGCGGGGCGGGGCGCTAAATATAGCCGTAACGCTTGAGAGCGTGGGCGGCAGGCGGCGCGGGGCAGGGCAGGGCGCGTCGTTTCGCAAACCACCCCATACGGATGAGTCCCTGCTGCAGGAAAACGAACCGCCCCGCACGAGAATTAATTAACTTAATTTCCTGGAAGTTTCCCTCGATGTGGCAGTTTCGTTCACTGAGCCGACGAAAAAGTAGCTAATAGAATTGTTGATCGCACAAGACAAGCATCGCCCCTATGTTTACTTTCGATTTTCTCACTTCATGTTAGAATATGTAATTCCACTATAGGTTCAGTGAAATGTATTGCTAAGCAATGTAGTAGGTGTGAAGCTTTAGGCCAATTTAAAAAAATTGCTACTCTGAAATGTTTGAATATTGAGTGGGACCCAGAAAGTAAGCAAGTAAAAAAGATGGGAATAAAGTTACAACTTTTAGTTAAATAAATTAACAATAAATTTTAGAAAACTTTCAAATTTATTGTTTTATTTAAAGAAAAGCGCAGAAATTGAAAATGATACGACAAGTAACTCCAATTTTTTACAAAATACATTCATCATCATGGAAAAAATTGGGGCATCCAGTGAGAGAAGGAGCTAAACCACAAAATTCAAAATATCGATTTATGAACGTATTCAATTATGAACACATTGAAAATGTGAATAAATCGATGTTTTGAATTTTGTGGGTTAGCTCCCCTCTTAACGTATGCGTCAATTAATGAGAAATACTGAGAAGTTTTACCCGAAATATTTTCACAAATTACATCAATTACTTTCATCGCGTTTTAAATCTTCTTGTTAATCATCTTGCCAACCATACTAAAAAATAGTACCAATAAATCACCTCGTTCACCAGATAAGCGTAATAACCATTAAACGATATCTTCAAAGCAATTAATCATTGCTTTATGTACGCCAGTTTTTAACACAGTAACTGATATATGCGATAGAATATATCATGAGCTATGACGACGAAGGTAGCAACAAAGTAACTTGGGAATTGTGAACACATCACATCGTTGACTCAAGATGTGTGTTTCCCGCCTACGTAGTGGAATCGCTAGTAATCAAAAAAATGCCTCCAATAACGTGACTTCTATGCGTAGTGATAATCTTTTAAACTTCCGCAACGATGCATCATGGCCACAGAAATTAATCTCGTTTATCTCCATCTGACACAATGCATTTTTAAGGGCCACTGCGCGGAACACTCGCACTCTGCCTTTTCTCATCTCATTTTATTTTAATCGAAATTGGTCATGACCCACTGACAGTTTAATTTAACGTTTAAAATAAAAATATTGTACAATTTTACTTTACATAACTATGTTGAAGAAACACGCCAGCAAATTAAGCCACAGGTGCCCATTTGAAATTCAGCCCCCTGGCCCAAGCCCGTCGGTTCTTTGGTTTAGTGACCCCAAGCGCGTCAACGGCTAGGATCATTAGTTGCGTACGTGTAGTGCATGTGTTATCGCGGGAGGTGGCGTTAGATGGTGCGATCCGGCGTCGACCTACCGTTGGTTGCCGGGAATTCCTCCAACCAGGTATCTTCCACCAGCGGGGCACCGCCCAGCCGGGACAAGCTCTTAGCTACTAAGCGGTCTCCCGGCATCTGCGGTAGTGTAGTATGTGTAAGTAAGGGGGCAAGGAAGTAAATAAGGGGTGAGAGTAGGACAAGGAACGGGAAGAAAAAATCGCGCGCGATCCGTGGCCCATTTCTTAGGGTTCTGCTCCAGCATTCGCCTGGTATTGATAGGAGAAACCGCGGAAAACTACCCATCAGAGCAGCCGGCCGCTCGAATTCCCCTTCAGACACCGTCAGAACTCGACCTAGCTATCTAGCCAGAGTCGAAAATCCTGCCACATGTGTTGCCATCAGCTGATGCCCTGAGCCATCTCTCGCGGTCCAAGCCCGTGGGATTCATCCCACATACATAAACCGGAGCCTGACTGCAACCTGCCCCGCGACAACGCACACCTTTTTTCCCCTCACTTCCCTCCACCAGGGGGAGTTACGAGCAGGTCTCAGCGACACGCACCTTAACGCAGCCACGAACACCTCGGTGCAGGGTTACATGCCTCCGCTGCATTCCTCGTGCGCCACCGCCTTTCGATTTCATTCATTCGCCGGTCAAGGCGACGAGGAATTACCCGGCACCGCGAAGCTATGTCGAAAAAACGTGTATTTCTGGAGAAATCACCGCGTAATTTCAATAAGTACTGGCCGAAGCGGATCTAAATCTTCGTCTGACGTAACGAAGCACTGACTGCGTAACGCGAAGACCTCCGGCATTGTACAAGACTTGAAAGGAAGCCAATAAGGGCAAAGAACAACCCACTGTTTTCAACTGGACATACATAAAAGTACGTTCCTGAGCAGGAATTTTCACTCGTCTAACTTTTATCAATATCTCACATCACGGGTGTATGCAAGGGTCGTTTTAAGTCTTTCCTTTTTTGCCTTAAGAGTTCTTCTTCTAAAGCGTTAGAATCATCGTCTGGCATTAGTTCCAGATGAAATTTTGAAAAATACATTTTGTTTAAAAGAATCTGACTTTAGTAATCATCAAGATGTTCAAAACATTTTTCAGTTTTCGAAATTTCAGAGGTTTAACTAAAAATTGGATTTCTGTTACTTTTAAAAGTTCTAATGAGAGAAAAAAATTAAAGAAAAAAATTGAAGCCATTTACGATAAAATTTTGAAAATATTCTAGGAGCTTCACGTAATGTACTTCCAAACATTAAAAAGTTCGTTTCAATTTTTCTGAGCCTCGAGTGAGACAAAAACGACTGGGGAATATGCTTTTCAGTAAAATGCAAATGTACCGTTTAATTTGTAGACCATAGTTTAGTCTGTAGATTTGTTCGTAGACTGAAAGACGGACGCGGGTTTTGGAAAAACAACCTATTTTCGCTATCAGGGACCACCCGACTATTTCAGTCGAAATACCACATAACGTTTTTCCAGCACTAAATTCATAACACTCTTTAGCATGTATACGAGAAAGTAAACATTATGTATTCGAGTAAATAAAAACTCAAAATAACCGAATGAGGTTTACAACTACAATACTGAGCATGAAATGGACCATGAAGTTTTCATTAATATTTACGAGTCGCGAACACATCTATCAGTATTAGTACTGCCACGACAGAAATAACTATTAGTTTTAGATTGTTTGAGATTAGTGATCTTCTCAAACACATCACATAATTCTAAATACAAAATACGAAACAATAAATTCCTAACACTTTATTCTGCTCATACGAGAAAGTAAACATTGTGTTTGCGAGTAAAGAAAAACAAAAGTAACCGGAATAAGGTTTAAAACCAGACTTCCGGCCATGAAATGAACCATGAAGTGCACGAGACGTTAACATGACAATCACTTTCAGTATTGACCAATACAAAGTATATGTCACTTTTAGTTTGTTTGCGATTGGTGTTCTTCTCGAACAAGTCACGGAACGTAGGGAATGCACTAGGGAAATTCAGCCTGTGGGTATTCAATAACAAACTGCGTGTATTGAAAGCTCAAGGATGTGTGTGATCTAGAAGTCGTAGTTACGGTACTCCCGAGTGCCCCAAGCGATGCCGGCAGGATAGCAGGTCGTGTGTCCGGCGTTGCGTAGGTCGCGCGGCGCCCTAAAGGCGGCCGCCAACGCCTCTCGCGGGGGGCGTGCCCGCGACACGCCCTGCGACGCCGCCCAACGGCCACCGCCACCGCAAACGACTACGCCCCTGACTTCATCACAACCGCCTCCGCCACCATCGCCACCGTCACCGCCTTCACTCCTAACATCGTCTCAGCCATCGCTTATGCCCCTGACTTCACCACCACCGCCTCCGCCACCGTCACCACCACCACCACAATCGCCATTGACTTCCCCACCCCCGCCTCCGACACCCCCAATCCCGCCGCCATCTCCACTGCCGTCGCCATCGCTTCCACCACCGTCACCGCCATCACCCCCACACTCCGCTATCACCTCCGCCACCACCATTGCCTCCACCATCGCGTCCGCCACTTCCAGTGCCAACGCCGCTACCATCGCCTCCGCCACCTCCCAACGCAACCGCCACCACCGTCACCGCCACCACTGGCACCACCGCCACCACTGGCACCACTGCCTACGCCACCGATTACTATCACCGCCACCATTGTCACCATCACCTATGTCACCGCTTCCATTGTCGTCACAGTCATGGCCACTATCGCCCAAGCTTTTGCTTTATCGTCCACCTTCGTCGCCATCACCGCCGCAGCCACCGTCACCGCTATCGCTGTCTCCGATGCACCATCCCGGCCGTTATCACCACCGTTGACGCCGCCACGCCTCGCGTTGACACCGCCGCTCTCACCATAATTATTTTCACTGCGTCCTCGCATCCACTATTCTGCTGTCCTCCGCCGTCTCGTGTCGCCCCCCCCCCCACCGACATTTGCTAAGCCCACTTTCACACAAGAAGCTCACAACCGCTATCGTCGTAGCCGCTTCTATAGCAATAATTGCCGCTAATGTCTCCACAGCCATCACCATCCTCTAGGTCACTACCACTTGTGTCCTCATCCACGCAGTCTCTGACGACGCCTCCGCCTTCACATCTTCTACAGCAGTTGCCACTATCGCCATATCGACGTTACCTTTATAGCCTACTTTATTCACTTGTGTGCTCTTTTTATTTCGCAACTGTATCATCGTCACCTCCTTGCCCACCTGCAACTTGAAATCTTCCTCCATCGCGACCACCATCGCCGACAATGTCACCGCCACTACCGCTGCCACCACTGTCGCCTCCACCACCGCCACCACCGTAACCTCCACCGCCGCCACCACCGTCGCCTCCACCGTCGCCACCACCGCCGCCAACACTGCCACCGCCGCGACCCGCCCGCCGTTTCAATTACTTGTCCGCCTTTCGATTGGGTTGGGTGCCTGCCCGGCCGCAACGCACTGCATGAAATATGGCGAGTCCCGTTCGCTT
Organism: Acheta domesticus; assembly: GCA_031308135.1. Classification (NCBI taxonomy): domain Eukaryota; kingdom Metazoa; phylum Arthropoda; class Insecta; order Orthoptera; family Gryllidae; genus Acheta; species Acheta domesticus. Next base: position 83,394,576 of record JAHLJT010008756.1, on the reverse strand, counting down.
CCTGCCGCCTCCCTGCTCGCCTCCGACGCCGCGGCCCGCCCCCTTCGCTTCGATCTGCCACTGGCGCTTCGAGGGCCGCGTGATCTGCAACCACTTAGCCTACCTCGCCCTCGCATGTGTGGGCGCTGGCGGCACGGAAATGGCACCAAGGGTATGACTGACCTATCTTCCTTAGGCTTCCTGCGATGTGGGGCTTCTAGAATCCACAACAACTTTAGTCCTTTCAATATAATTCATAAGAAATTTAGACCTTAACATCCTTTTATTAATAAAAACTTGAGTCGTTAACAACCATCACTTTCAATTCAAAACATTTATTTTATGACTCATTGCAACACCTTTCTCTTCATTCGCTCATTTCATCATTGATTTCACCCCATTTTCGCTTCTTTGAACCAGGTTCCAACGGTAATTATTAGGACCTACATAGGATTTAAGTACCGTTGGAAGATTTGATGATATGTAATCTGTCTGTCTGTCAATCCAATAGGCGTGATGTATCAGTCCAACAGGCCTTGCGTTTGTACTTGTCTCGACTTCAGTGCTTTGATTTTAATATGTTTTTAGCATGACAGAAACTCCCAGTAATTCGTTTTTTGAATCAGCTGAGAATAAGCAATAATCAATTTTTCAATATTTACTGAAAGATTTCGCAGTTCAAAATACGCTGACGATGAGTAAATTGGAATCAGCTGCCTCTACTGATTAAATAATATTACATAGTTATGGACGGCATTAATTAACTCATTTGAACAGCATATACGTACATTACTAGTTTCTTATGAGCAAAATAATTATTTTATTTTAGATTAAATTTTAATAAACTTTTCAATATACCTATCTATTAAAATTACGCAGTTTGCTCAGTAAAAATAAATAAATTTTTGTAAATAGCAACAGATATTGAAACAAATATTTTTTTAAGTTTCACCTTCCACGTATCTCCGCCAGTTCTAAGCCCCAACTGGTATGCCGACCTCTGTGGTTTTATGGTGCACGTAATTGAAAATATGTGTAAGGGGAAAAGAAGGAACAATTCAAAAAGTAAAGATTGCGCGCGATCCGTAACCAATTGTTAATGCACTGTTATGGAATTCGCATCGGAGAAATCACAGAAAACTACGAATCAGAGATGCCAGCCGTTAGAATTCTCCTCCAACCAGTAGGTAAAATTCGATCTCTCTCTACAAGTAGCGGCAGCGTGTAAGCAACTCTGATAGTTCTCTCGCCACGTGCTGTGGTTCGTCATGTGACCTGCTCTGAAGCAATCAGCTTGCGAGGATTTGTCTACTTACTTACAGCCGGGGTTAAGTGTTGCCGCTCATCTGACTCACAGGAAGTCGCGGAGGCGATAAGGTTCGGCTGTCGCGAAGGTTATGAACATGATATCAATACCTGTAATCGCCTGTCGGTAAGAGGTAATGTTTGGAGATTTCATTTTTTTTGTCGTGTAGGTGGAACCATGTGCGTAGTAATATGTAGCAACTGCGCATCACTCTATTTGGGTCAGACTGGTGGCGGCTTGCCCCTAGGGGGAGGCGAATTTGGTCAGTTTATTTGAGTTTTTCTTAGTACAGGGCACCTGTGGTTGTCCAACTTTTGGGTGCTTGTATTACTTTTCCAGGTGTTTGTATTGGCGGCTTTAGAAGTGAGGTGTTTTCGCTCCATTTCAATTCATTTTCACCAGTGCTTTAGCGACAGGCTCTCTTTATTGTTTTAGTTTACAGAGTTTACATGATAATACAAATACAAATACATAAGGGATACATAATAAATACTATAACATCCAATAATTTGTAATAACCTAATGTACAATGATAAGAATATTTGGGGAGTACATAACGTAAAGGAGACTTGTACCTAATGTTAATCCTAGTTGTTTGTAATTTATTAATTCTACGTACTAACCCTAATCCAAGTATCTAATCCTATTGTTTTATGTACAAAATTGTATACACTATATACAAATGATTTGACCGCAAATCGAACTGTCACAGTCGCTTATACGCTGCCGGTACTGTAACTACTCCCGCCACCGTCGCGTAGGTCCTCCCGGTCAGCCGGTGCAGTGGCAACAATTGCTGCCTTGCGTTATCTCAGCCGGTTGTCTCCAGGGCCCACGTTCTCCGAATGCCGAGTGCGGCGTGGCCTCTCCGCCTCCGGAACTGACCCAGCGCTGGCGAGTCATGTGGGCCATGGACGACGCGCCGCGGCGGCGGCGGCGGGGGGCGGCGGCACCGCGCTGACCGCCGCCCGCACAGAGGTAGCTGCCGCCTCCACCGGCGGCGATCGCTATCTGTCGAGTGACATGTGGGTCCCGCGGGGGCGGCCCGCCGTCCGCTACTGATGCACTTCCGGGTGGCGTGATGCAATGGGGGCATCGGCGTCTGCCACACGTATTCCCTGATGAACCCGCCCACTCGCCTTCGGTGCTCGACGCCCGCGATCGGTTCTGGACTAGATCTCGCAAATATCAATTCTTCTCTGCTCCTCTGTAAATAACCACATTAGCTTCATGGTCGGCATTCACCAATGAGATTAGTTACCTCCTAATTTCACTGGCTTCCTCTCGTCTTTTCCCTCTTTTATTATCGAATCAAATCTTTTCATGTTCCAGTGCTTCCCTGTGTCCCGACGTTCTTGTTCCTTTCATTTTGCCCAGCCCATTTACACCCCTGCCTGCCTCTCATTTTATCCCTGCCATTGATTTCGCTTCGGCTATGTCGTCTGAAACGCTTTGTTTTTTCCACACATTTCCTAATTATTGTTTAATTTATCCTTTCTGTATTATTCTTCGGCCACTTCTCCACCTTTACATTGTTTCTCTCTTTTCGATCCTTTCATTTCGCACCTCTAATACGACCCTCCTACTTCCAACTTGTAACTATGCGTCTGTAGTGTAACGTTAGCCATTCCGCCTGTTTTGACAGTGGCACATCTCTACTTTGCCGTCACCACTAGGCGTATGCCAATATACCACGACATATCACAGTGGCGGATCCAAAGGGATAGAGCATTGAGGGCCATGCGCCCCAAAGCCAAAATTTTTTTGGAATTTTTTTTTCAATTTATTCAGAATTATTATCTTCTGTAGATTCATCACAGCCAAAGCAGTATTCCTTTATGATTATACTGAAACATTTCTTTTATTTCAAGCTTACAATAAAAAAATATTTTTTGAAAAGTATTCATGGAGTACTCTCCTACAGTCATCACGTCTCTTCATCTCCAACTAAATTGCCCTTGCCGTATGATCCAGGCTCTTCACCACAGACATCACATCTCTTCATTCTAGACTCCATCATCCTACCCGCGTCGCGTAACCCCCGTCCCTTCGCTTCGCTACTTCTTTCTTTCATCAGTTGGTCGCCGCTACATCACTCTGCATTCACCAGACTGCAGCCACCACCGCCTCCACATCAATCACCCGGCTATTGATCCGGTACTCCAAATGTCAACTGCCGTAGATGGACACTCGTCGAGGAGGCCAACCGACGTGCGTTCAATACACGCTCATTAACATAGTGAACGAGACCAGGAATAATAATGTTATCGTGATGTCGATATCTTATCCCCGAGAAAAGGCGCAGAGGTCAGAAAGAGGTGGCGTAATAACCTTTCAATTACCTCGAGACATAACTTAGGCACCCGGAGTATGTATTAGAGGTTAAAGAATGCGGTTTGCAGTCACACATTGCGAACGAGATGGTAATTAGCAGGTCACTTGTAATGAAGTCTTACGAGTGCATCACGTTTACAGCCTGCAGGCATTAGAAAGGCTAATTGTATGTGACCTGTTAATTGCCCCCTTGTGCATTGTATATTTGACACTCGTGTTTCAACAAGTCGTGTGGAATGCACGCTGTACGCTGCTTACAATTGTTCAAATGTTTCTCTGTGCTTTGTATACACTTTGAAAGAAACGTACGCGGTCTCTCTCATTCATTTAAAGCATACATTGTATAAATTAATAACATTTATTTCCATTACTACTAGAAAAGTCAGTAATAATTTTCCTTGTCTATTTAAAGCAAAACATCAGATGTTACTCGGTAAAATCGATTAAACTTTTCATTAAAATTAGTATTCCCCTATGAGCACAACTGGTGGCACCAGCAGCAAATGAAAATAATAATAATAATAATAATAATAATAATAAGAAGAAGAAGAAGAAGAAGAAGAAGGGAACTATTATTCACCAGAAACTGGCGGCGAAATCCAAACTACAAGAAACGACATGACCATATTACAAATATGTTCCCGATACTGTACTTGAAAGTTCAAACTATAAGTTGTACTATGACAGAGATATTATTACAGATAAAACCATTCATCACAACAGACCAGACATAACTTTCGTAGACAAAAGATTGGCTCCCTGATTGACATCACTGTTCCACGAACAGCAAATCTTCAAACAGCACATTCAGAAAATAGTAGCACACAGAACTAGCAGCATAAGTCAAGGCACTATGGCATCTCCAAAAACTCCACATTGTTCCTCTGGTCATACGTAGGGGTTAGACCAAAAAACATTCATACAAATCTGGAACTTATTCAAATGCCAAAATATACCTTCAAAATTATGCAAAAATCAGTCATCTTAAACACATGTAGGATTGTGCGAAAATTCTTAAATTGCGACGGAACATGAATTGACCTGTGTCTTGGTTGTTAATCCCATACAAAATACAATATACATCCGGTGAATACCGAGAAAAACAATCTATAATTACAACAATAATAATAATAATAATAATAATAATAATAATAATAATAATAATATGATCTTGAAGTGTTTGCTAAGAATGAAGTGATTCTCTCCCAATTGCTGTTTGTCATCAATGATTTTGGCAATGACATCTGCATGAAGTTTGGTCTTGACAAGTGTGCAAAAATCAATTTAAAAAGAGGGAAACTCACAACGTCTGAGAACATTGAAATTGATACGCACACTGTGATTCAAGATCTTGAGCCAGGTAAAACTTACAAATATCTGGGCATTGAAGAATGTGAAACCATCTCGAACGACAGAATGAGAGAGAGAATTCGTAGGGAGTATTATAGGAGAGTGAGACTGGTCCTGCAGTCCGCTCTGAATTCCAGGAATAAAATATTTGCAATAGGTAGTTTGGTGGTACCTGTAGCCGAATACAGTTTTGGACTAGTGGACTGGACTGAGCAAGAAATTCGCACCATGGATCGAAAAACCAGAAAACTGCTAACAACGCTTCATGTCTTCCAGCTGATGTACAAAGACTTTGTGTCACGTAAGGAAGGAGGAAGAGGCCTCAGAAAAATTGAGGCCTCCTGGCACAACGCTCTAGCCGAGATGGGAAAGTATGAAGTCAGTCATCAAGATGACCCTCTAATGAGGCAGGTCATGAAATCTGACCGAAGAATGGGAAACAGAGGCATTGTTACTGTAGCAAAAAACCTTGCGAAGAAAACTTGACAAGACTCGTCGAACAACACAGACACTGAACTTCTGATGCTACTAAACATGAAATGTGAGACACAAAAATGTTAAAAAACTTGTGGAGAGACAAACCACTCCACGGACAATATCTAAGAAGAATGGACAAGGTTTAGATCAATAAACATCAATCATTTATGTGGCTTAAAAGGGGAAGAAAGAAGCCAGAATCCGAAGCACTTGTAATAGCTGCCCAAGATCAGGCCTTGAGAACACATTATCATTAAAGCGGTTCACAAAATTTCCCAAGATGATGAATGCCGCATTTGTCAGAAGCACGTAGAAACCATTGATCATATTGTCTCAGCTTGACCAATCCTAGCAAAGACCGAACACCTGAAAAAGACATGACAGGGTGTGTAGTTACCTCCACTGGCAGATCTGTACTGCCCTCGACGTTCCAAACACATCCCCCAAGTGGTAGGAACACTCACCAAAACCGGTGACGTCTGTTGGATTATATACGATATTGTACGACCAACAAATTCAAACTGATCGCACTATAGCTGCAAAGAAAACAGAAATAGTTATCCGGGATTTGGAGAAAAAATCGTGTTTACTTGCCGATGTTGCTGTACCTTGCGATCAAAACGTCGTTACCAAGGAGGCAGAGAAACGTCTTAAATACAAGGGTTTGGAAATCGAGATCAGCCGAATGTGGGGCGTTAAAGCATAGGTCGTCCCGATGGTTATCGGAGCTCTGGGATTTGTTCCGCAAAATTTGTGTAAGAACTTGTCTAAACTCCCAGGTAATTCAAAAGACTGGGAAGTGCAAGAAATCGCTTTATTTGGAACAGCCCACATTTTGCGCAAAGAATTGTAGAGGCACCGACAGTCCCTAGATCTACTCCTCAGGTAGGTAACCACCTACCTAACCTGGAGTAGATTTTATATTCAGCCGACACATAACATCTTTAGTCGTGATTTAGAGGAATAATAATAATAATAATACCGTAGAACTCCGGTATTCCGGACTAATTGGGGGTGTGATGTGTTCGGATTCGAAAATATTCGGATTATCCAAAAAAATATACCGTTTATATGCAAATACACCTGTAGGATTACCAGACACAAAGCAACGTAGTGTGCGATGTGAGAAAATGGCAACGTAGCGTAGCGATAGCATCATCACATGAAGCAGATTCAGTTTCTTACGGCAAAAGAAGATTACTGAGTTTGCAAGTTTCTGTGAGTGAAAATTACAATTGCATAACATTTGGTGTACACCATAGTTACCAGTACAATAAATGTTTCATTTCCACAACTTATTTCAATAATTATTTGTTCAGTTCCACAGTAATCATTAAAAATCCTTTCTTTACACTACAAAATAGCATTTTATTTATTTTGTTTATTTTTCCACTACCCAGAATTTGGTCCGAATTATTCGTAATTTCGGATTTGGGGGTTTCGGATTAGCGGGATTCTACAGTAATAATAATAATAATAATATAATAATAACAACAACAATATCAATAACAATAATAAATTAAATTTATTTTTGTTCTCCTCTGACTGCGAGTTTTTATTAAATGTTAACGATTAATCAATGGATGTGGTCTTACTGATTTTCCAGCATGTACTTGAGCATCAATCTCGAAATGTTACCAAGGTCATTTGAAGACTTTCAATAGTATGAAAAAAACCTTCAATCTCCGAAATAAGAGACTAGTGATGGTATTTAAGAAAGAATCATTTAAAAACCTTGCTCACTCAGTCATATGGGAGAACATTACGAACAACCAAACCAATTTCGTCAATATTGCTTGACCATATTGCGAAAATGCAAAAAAGTCTGGAAGGTAAAACAGTCTATTTAGCAAGTAGACTCACTACCTATAATTATTTAGGAATACAGCATAAGTTGTTAAAAAAATGTATTTCACGAAACTCCTCAGGAAACCTTCGTTTTTAGAATATTTGAAAGATGAAAAAGTTTGACTTAAATGTTAAAATGTATGAGAAAAAAGAAAAAGTTGAACTTTTAAAGATATTAATCCCAGCAGTGATGAATATAAGCTAGCAATATCATTGCTGCACCAATTAAAAATGGCAATATGTCACACTAGGTTGTATATCACACGTTGTACTTATTCAAAGTTACTGTTCCTAGAGAATCGGATATGGTCGGGTGAGCTAGAGCGGTGGTCACCAAAGCTTCAACAAGAAGGCGACAAGAATGTTCGCAGTGACGCCGTTATTTCCAGATTCATGTGTAGTATTCGAATCCGTAGCATGGAGTGTCATCTGCTACTTATGCAAATAGAAACAGAACCGACAACGGATTTCCGAGCCACCCCCTGCGCGGCCGCGCCCGCTGGCGCGTGCCCGTCCGGGACCTGCCGCAGCCCGCGGGGTCTCCACGCGGCAGAACGGGCAGCAGATGCTGACGCGGGGCACGTGTGCTGCCACGCGACGAACAGGCGGTGCAGTATCAGCCCGAGGCATCGCGAAGGCACTGGCGCTTGACTTCAACCCCCGCCTGCGGCCCCGCCCTCGCACGCAATTATCCTGCCGCCGGGGACTAAAGCGCCCCCATGTCCCCGCCGGCACCCCTCCCTTGCCCACCGTCGTTACTGTCACCGACTGCCATAGCTCGGCGCAATATCGTTGCGTCTTCAGCACCATTGATCGGCTAGTCTTAGCGTGCGAGTCTCGACGATAACGGGTTTTCAACTCTAGCTACATAGCTGGACCGAATATTTCAACCACTTCCTAGAAGAGAATTCTGGCGTCCGGCTGCTCTGGTCGGTAGGTTTTCGTCGTTTCTACTACCAATACCAAGCGAAAGAGGGCTCAGTACCATAACAAATGGGGTATCCCATAGGGGAACAAATAGGTTACGAACTCTGCGCGATATTTCCTTCCCCATCTTTCTCTCGTCGTCACCCCGTACACACCACACGGCACTTGTAAGCACTATTCTACTAAACATATAGGGATACCAAACGAGAATAAGAGATTTCCCAAATGAGGCGGTGCCGTGGGGGGGGGGCAGATACGTGCAGAGGTAAACCTACAAGTCGGCTTGTAGGTCTCCGCCGGAAATATCGTTCTAGCACATGATTAATAATGCAGTAACCTTACAGAATACCTCATGTAGTACTAGACTTACAGTACAAGATTTGCAGTACTTGACGCGCTCGAATTAAAACTCACAATGTACTCTACCCAACGCCCTCCGCTCACCCACCCCCGCCACCGAAAGATAAGCGCCCACTGCCCACGCTCAACCATCATTCCCTCGCTGGTCAGAATTCTAAGTCCGCTGACCACTGCTCATTGCAGCTCGCACCCTTCCAGACACACTGCCCACCACCCACCTCCATTGTCCACTGCCCACAGACCGCCGCCCATCGCCCTCCGCCCACCGCCAACACCCCCACCGTCTACCATCCACCGCCTCCGCCCTCCGCCCACCACCGTCCGCCCTCCGCCCTCCGCCCCCGCCCTCCGCCCCTGCCCTCCGCCCACCGCCCTTTCCCACCGCCCTCCACCACCGCCAAACACCCCACCGCCTACCACCCACCGCCCTCCGCCCTCCGCCCTCCGCCACTGCGCTCCGCCCACCGCCTTTCCCACCGCCCTCCACCACCGCCAACACCCCACCACCTACCATCCACCACCCACCGCCCTCCGCCCACTGCCTTCCGCCCACCGCCAACACCTCACCACCTACTATCCACCGCCCTCGACTCACCGCCCTCCGGCCACCGCCCACCGCCCACTGCTCTCTGCCCACCGCCCTCCACCCACACGATCTCCGCCCACCGACCTCCGCCCACCGCCAACACCCCATCGCCTACCATCCACCGCCCTCCGCCCACCACCCACCGTCCACTGCCCACCATCCAATTTCATTTCCCCCCATGCGCTCACTTCTTGTGAGTCCACTGCCCGCCGTTCCCACTCCCCGCCCACAACCATTGCCCAGTGTCCACGCGCACAACCCGCCGCCCCCCCGCCCCCGCCGCCGGCGCCACTACGTCATCCGCGTCCTCTCCGACACGTAACGCGCGTGCGAGGGGCGTCGCGATGCTTATCAGCGGCGCCCACATGCCGCCGCCAGCCGCACACGCTCCTCTCCTCCGCCCACGCGGTGCCCTACCGGCCACAGGCCAGCCTCGTTTGGAAGGCAAATTCCTCCGGCCCGGCCGCCCGCGCTCGCCCCGCGCCCACCCCGCGCTCGCCGGCGGATGCTCCCGATGACGCGCAGATATTTCAGTCGACGCTCAGCCGCGGACCGTTAAAACTGCTGGCACGAGTGGCCGCCGCCGCCGCTGCAACCGCCACTGCTTGGGGCGCCAGCTGTGTCACCGTCTCTGTACCATTACGGCTTCAAAACCTTCATGCCAATACCAACCCTGTCTCTCCGCCAGCAAAACCGTCTCAACCGCTTTCCTAACCACAAAAACAATCCCATTCTCCCTATCTTCAACACTATCTCCGTTTCCTCACCAACTCCACCCTTGTCTCCATTGTCACCTCCACTACCATCACCAACATCAACACCATGTCTGCTATTTTCGCCTCAGCTGCGCACTATCACCGGACCTACAGCGCCCGCTTACATCGACGCCACCGTCATCATGCTCGCCTCCTTCGTCATACTGGTCCCCGTCTCTGCCACCCCCGTTTTCTTCGATCAAAGTACCCCACTAGGAAATCACTGTCCCCCCTAACACTATTACCTCCTTCCATCTTCCCATCGTCTCCGTCGTCACAGTTATCTCCGACTCAACAATCGTCCCCGTCGCTTTAGGCGTCTCCGTTGCCAGTCATCTCCGTTGTCATAGTCGTCTCCGACGCAATGGTCGTCTACGTCTCCACAGTCGTCTCCATCGTCACTGTTGTTTTCGTCGCCACAGTCGTCTCTGCCGCCACAGTCATTTCCGTCACCACAGTCACCTCCGTTTCCATAGCCACGTCCATCGCCACAGTCGTCTTCATCACCACCACCATCGCCACTGTCGTCCCTTCCTGGGCGCCACATCTTGAAGAGGGAATCCCGGGCGGCGCGAGCGAGCGCAGCGCCTCAAAGCCACATGACGCGGCAGCGGACGAACGAGGGGCAATTGGAGCGCGCTCTTTATGTCGCACGCGGCGGATTCCCCGCGCGCAGAACTCCCAGTCACGCCGCGCTGGGGGCGCGGGCACGTGCTTCGTGAGGTCGGGCGTGAACGGGGGCCACTTGGACCAGCAGGGCACAATACGAGCTCCACGTATTTGAGCCAACAACCCATTCCTCCGCGTGTTTTATTAGGTTGCGTTGAAGGAACGTATCTACCCCACAGGCACACACACACACACATACACACGCCACATTTAAACGCACTCACATAAAATTTCGGATGGTACATGCAATGTTTTTTCACACCCTTCGAATTTACACCCCTGAGAATATGTTGACATCTGACTAATTCTAGTTCAATATTTCAGGTTCTTGGTTTGTGATAAAATCTATGTACATTTCTGACAAGACACGGAACCCAGGCACGTTCTAACAGTGCTGCTCTTCTCAATAATATTTTTTTAGTAAAGCTGTTGAAGGAAATACAAATATAATCTTCCCTATATTTCTCAATTATTGGGAATAATAGCTACTTCATTACAAAAATTTATAACTAATGAAAATGATTTATCAAAATGATTTTAATTTAGATTTCAGGTGAAGAATGGGTTTGAAGGAGGTAGTTGTTAACAAACTGATTTACCTAATTATTATATTAGTTTTGTTGGAGTACATTTTGAAAGGTGGTCCTTGATCTGGTATTCTCTTAACTCAGACAAAGAGCCTAGGGTTCCTTGGGGAGCTATTTTGCTTCTATTATGCTTTCAATTTAAAATATAGGAATGAAGTTCTTTAAAAATATTATAACTAATATCATTTTAGAAATGCGGAATTTTAATTCCGCTAATATTTTAATGCAATGTTCAAAACAAGGAATTTCATTTTCAAACACTGATTTTGACCGATATTTTTGGTTACCGACTTGGTTAACGAATTCTTAAATACTTCGTTTTTATTAATGTTTGATGGAATAATTATCTTAATTTAAAAAACGATACATAACTAATGTATCGAAGAACTTAATTTTCACAATGATTAAGCATAAAATGAGTAATACAAGGGCAAAAAAACTACTTAAGGAATATCAGAAATATTTTACTGAAAAGTTACCGATAGCTCTGTCCACCAGAGCGATTAGTCCCCGATTCTGGCTACTGTCGGAGATAATTGTTTTAACAGTAATTTCTCTTATTCATAAATTAATTCTTTTACGTCAATTTCGTAGGCTTTATTATCCACTTTCCCAAAATATAAACACCGTTGCAAATGAATGTTCATGCAAATTTTGTTGCGGCTAAGAATTTACAATCTCCCTGTTGAAGAAAATGGCTCACAATGCTGTCGCCTCGTTCATTCGGACGGGTTTCAGGACTTCGAAAGAGAATACCGCACGCCATTTGTTTGCCGGGGGCCCCTGCATCTCCGCGTGCTCCATTTGCTGCGGCGCGAAGACTCGTCCAGATGCCCTCCTGCGCCCCCAAGCACAAAGCAGAAATAAATTCCGCTCCGTTGGCAGCTTCTGCAGCAGAGATGGCGGCGGTGGCGGTGGCGGCGGTGGCGGCAATGGCGGCGGTGGCGGCGGCGAGCACCAAACGGCAGACAGACAGCGACTCCCCTTCGACTCATTTGCTGCAAATTGGTTTATCACCCCACAAAGACGCATTGCCGGTGGAAATGAACCTTGTCGTACCCTTGCAGAAGTGGAGGTGTCGCCCCAGGCAATGATGTCGGAAGATACGTTTGGCCCCAGAAATTAAATGGCAGGCTAATATCTATTACTCTACGAAGATAAAAATTGTTAACATTTGCTTTAACTGAAAAATAAAGGGGTTGTCCTTTCATTAATCTCATAAGCGTAAGACACATACTACGAAATTTCTGGATAATAATGCTATGGGTTTCAGCACTTTATTACAAGTAGAAGCAGCCGAAGAAAATGTACAAAAACAGTGTTGTGTCAACAGGGAGTTATCAGCACCACAACATACGTAAATTAGTTAAGTTTATATCATCCATATCAATAAAAGAAAACTATTACAATAGTATTTTATCCCATTTTTATAAATTAATTTTCATCAACTAATCACTTATTAATAATTTTTTATTCAATCGAAGATTATCAATGTGCTTTGGCAACATTTACAGACCGATACAATAGAGTTACTGACAAAAATACTTTGTTTAATTTTGATTTCGGGAACGTTCTAATACTAAATTTAAAATTACGGAGCACTTCTGAGTCATGCCAATCTTTCAAAGCATTCTAATGTGCGTACAAAAGTACTTCAATACTGCTTTAATTCTCGCCTAACCACAAAAGCTGTACTCCTGAGCTATTGTCCCGGTGCTCCGCCGTCTGGTCGGCAAAAAAGTATCGTGTTCGACTGCACGTAAACGAGCGGGTGTCGGGAGCCGAAGATCTCGAGGAGCGAAGGGTTGTTGCGTCGTTTCCCAATTTACGAGCGAGCTCCTTCGGCGCCGCCTCCGACAGGTTTCGTCGCGTGGAACACACACCAGCTGCAGGCGCGGTTAACGCCGCCGCCGCCCCCACTCACGACCCTACCACTTTCGTCGCCCCCGCAGGGTGGATTGGCCGCTTCCCCTGCACCATCGCCATCGTCTCTGCCATCGCCTCCACCATCGCCTCCGCCATCGCCTGCGCCATCGCCTCCGCCATCGCCTCCGCCGTCGCCTCCACCATCAATTCCGCCATCGCCTTCGTCATCGCCTCCGCCATCACCTCCGCCATCGCCTCCGCCGTAGCCTCTGTCGTTGCCTCGTCATGGCCTCCAGTGTCACCTCCAGCGTCTCTGCCATCATCTCTCAATCGCCTCCGCGATCGTCTCCTTCATGGACTGCCATAGTCTCCGCCATCGCCTCCGCCATCGCCTCCACCATCTTAATCACTTCTACAATCGCCTCCACAATCTCCTCCTCCATTGCCTCCACAATCGCTTCCCTCATCACCTCTATCATCGGCTATGGAATTGCCTCCACCGTGACTTCCATCTTCACCTCCACCATCACCTCCACCATCATCTCCATCATTGCTTACGCCAACGCCTCTACCATCACCTCCGACTTCACAAGCGTCTCCACTAATGCTTCTGTCTCTTCGCTCTGAGCCTTGCTTCGCCTCCGCCTTCGACTTCGCCTTCACCTTCGCCCCCTCTCCCCCGTTCACCTCCCATTCCAACGGGTTCGCCTCCGCTTCTATCTCCGCCTCTGCCACAACGCGAACTTCGGCACGACGCTGATGGCCCCGAAGAGCCCATTCCGGCCCTTGGAAACTGCAACTAACTGTCGCTCAGATGCCTTTCCGGCAGATGCTGCCCGCGTCGATGTCTTTCGCGTCGGCGTTTCCAAAGAAGGGCCTTCCGTGCACCCACTTCTCTTACGAAATGCGTCAGGGGACGATTTACTACGTGCTTTTACGAGCGCGGGATCCAGTGTCTCGTAACTAAGTGCGCCAGAGGTTCTCTAAATAAGAAAATGTGTTTGTAACATTTCTTCTTCTGCGAGGAACTATTCCTTTGTCTTCTTGGGCCTTTTAAATCTACATTACAGCTCCACTTTTGGATTGTTTAATCAGTTGCATGCATGAAACAAATTTGTAATACCCACTCTTGAAAGATAGATTTTTAGAAGCTTTACATTGTGAAAAGATGGTAATTGTTCGCATAACTCATAATCGATTAAATATTTGAAGGGAATAATTTGTGTATTCTCTTTCAAACGTTTCCAAGAATTAGAATTTCAGAAAAGCACTTTTTATAAGGTTCCTTTCTATAATACTATTTTTGAAAATATTGTTTTTAAAAACGACTGGGATAAAATTGAAGTAGGTTCATGTTTTTGCCGAGCATCACGTTATACTTTGAAAGAGAATCAAGTAGAATAAGTTGACACCTTGTGTTTGCGCTTTATTAATGATGATAACAACATAATTGTTTTAAACCGTTGGAGAGTATATTGAGTACGTAGGAAAAGGCAGTGCATCTTGAGCAGAAATGTCACATTACTTGGATTAGAGAAGAATTAGTCATTAGCGGTTCATGGAAGTTATTGCCAATAAACAATTTTCAGATGAAGTGATAGAAAGTTTATATTGAAAACAGCTCTGAAACTGCTGGGCGAATTTGAATAGAAATTTCATCCTATAATCGTCACGCTGCCGACACATGAAAATGCTGGTCATATAATATGTAGATGGACTTCCCATGAAAGCTTATTCTTATCTTCCAATGGGCCTTTCTCCATTTCTCTTTTCTCTAGTTTTATCTTTGATAATCCACTCTACTTGAAGAATAAAATACAATTTGGAGTTGACCAGTACACCCCCGACATGGCTGAAATTAAATCCAGAAGAATGTAATGGCTGGGACACCTATAACAAATAAAGAATTAGAGAGTACGACAGCCTTCTATAGTGAACTAGAAGGAAAGAGAAAGAGAGGAAGGCCACGACTAAGATGTGGAAATGTATTTGATTATAGTGTGTTGAGAGGTTGGAGAAGAAGGCCAATAAATAGAAACGAATGGGCTATCATAGAGACAACAATAACAGCAGCAGAAGAAGAAGAAGGAGAAGAAGGAGAACGAAAACAAGAAAGAAAAGGAGAAGAACAAGAAGAAGAAACAAAAGGAAGTTGAAGATGAAGGACCTAACAAGAAAAAGAAAGACAAAATTCCATTCCTCTTTTCTACGCCTCGCATTTTCTTGAACGCTGCTCACAGAATACTCTGGCACCCTGACGAGAGGAATCCCAAGTGCCTGACACGGACTTGTATCTCTCCCCGCAGCGTTAGCTCCGCGAGTGCTGCAGCTGAAGCTCCGCTGGCTGAGGGTGCCTGCGTGCCGCGGAGACGCCGGAAAGGGAGGCGGAGAGACGCTCGTCGCATGTCGCTCGCCACGCAGCTAAGTGGGCGTCGGACGTGCTGTCGGCGCCGGCACCCGGTGACGACCCGCCTTCGCGAGGGCCGTTCTGCGGTGGAGAGCTCCCATGAAGCCGCAAGAAAAAATCCTGCTATTATACTGCGATTTCTCTAACTTTGCCCTTCTAGGCCACTCAAGGCCCATCTTTGCGATGGAATATCATACGGCATTTCGCGTCTTTCTCGGGCTTGCCGGTAGAAGTCGCATGATCGCAAGACTGCTTGATACGGTCGCGATCAAGCGAAATCTAGCGGAACGACTGAGAAAGAAGCAAAATACCGTGACATATTCCATCACGAAGATGGGATTTGAGTGGCTTTGAGGGACAAAGTTAGAAAATCGCAGCATATACTGCGATTTTTCTAACTCTGCCTTTGAAGGCCCATCTTCACAATGGAATATATCACGGTATTTCGCGTCTTTCTCAGTCGCGCCGGTAGGTATCGCATGATCGCGACCGTATCAAGCAGTGCTTGCGATCATGCCACTGCTAGCGGCAGGACCGAGAAAGACGCGAAATGACGTGTGATATTCCATCTATGGATATAAGGGGCTCGAGAGGCAGAGTTATAATAATCGCACTATATATGTTGGAAATCTAGTCCACGTGGTAATTACATTTGAGATTTTTCAAATTTGGTTTGCCTTCTCGGAAATTCATCATTCCAAACTTTGGGACTTATTTTTCACTCAGTGTGACGCATGGAACAAAATGAATTTCCATATTTGGAGCCCGAGCAAAATGCACCTGTTTCTACAATTTCGTCTTCTACTATTTCGTGCCTGCTTTCCATGCTGAAAATTTCGGGTTCGATTTCAAATGAAGTGAAAATGAGCGGCTTGCCAAAATATGTCGTAGTGTCTGTGAGGCTGGGGCAATAAAAAAGTGAGAAATGATTGGGTGGTTCTGAATAATGGCAGTCGTGCTATGAAATGTGTTATTTGGTGGTTTTCGCTACTTTCTGAATGGCTATACATTGCCAAGTACGACTCATTTGCGTAGAATACTGCAGGGGCAAAAGGGATCCAATCGGCCAAGGAGGACTTACTGACTTGTGACTGACAGTCCTGTTTGTAGGACTTATAAAAGTCATACAAACAGGACTGTTGATTTCAAATATGTATACTGTTGTCAGAATTCTTTTTCGAAAATCGTTACGAGACGTCACAATGGACTAAGGAATCTTGTGCCCTAAGGACTTACCTTCCGAATATTACTTATACCTACAAACGCAAAAGAAAAAAGTCATGTCGACTGACTCAACTTATTTTTGGATGCTCCAAAACTTGATAAACAGAAGGGATAATTACAAACAGAATAAAACAAAACATATCATATATTATGGACACATTTTCGAACTTATTTTCCATTCTGTGTGATGCACGACACAAAATGAATTATCAATGCTTGGAACCCATGTAAAATGCGCCTTGTTTTCTACAACATTCGACGCAAATGGATGTAGGCTAGTATGAACGATGATTATTCATAAATAATTATAACAATCATGATTGATTATTTCGTGTTTCCGGGCGAGTCACCGGCTATAGTAATGTGTTCCGTAAGTAAGTACATGTCTTTTCTCATTGGCGGTAGCGATGTTCTTTCCCCTGGATGGAGAGAAACTGCGCCGACCTTAAACGTTGGTTTGCTCGGTTTTTCTCATCCGGGTATCCTCCACCAGCCGGGCACCGCCCCAGTTGGGACAAGCTCTATGCTCCCGGCGACTGAATTCGACCTAGTTGTCTAGCCAGTGTCGAAAATCTTGCCACCCTCGGGACTCGAACCTAGGACCTCCCGGTCAGAGGCACTGCCTTAACATCAATTGATGCCCCGAGCCTCTTCATCCGGTTGCATTCTTGTAGAAGACTTCGCCCACAATCCTCCCCAACTGAGCGCCGAGCTTCTTGTACGGGAAGAGGCTATTTCAGGCCGCATGAGGGGGCGGAGTCCTGCTTTCAGGGCCCCTTAACATCCTCTTCACCGGACGTGTCACACTACATAGCTGCCATGTGTGGCGGACATATCTAGCCAGTAACGAAATGACAAGAGAACAGAATTATATTGAAATAGTTTAAATAATGTGTATTGAATTATTGTGGACGTACGTATATTAATTCAGCTCAATAATAGTAAATTATTGACGTGAATAAATTAATGATACAAATACAACGAAATAAGATTACTACATCGCTAATATTTTGAGAGGGAAACATTTTTCCATCATAACGTATTTACGATTATTTGTATTTTATATTATTCTTATTTCTATTAACAAACTGCCAACCTCGAGACGATAGATTTCTTTCACAATAGATCCCCGTAATAAGTTTTTTTCGGTTCCTTATTTTTACAGAAAACATAATTAATTACCCCATTTTAAATTCTTAGAAATTTTATTATCGACTATTTAAAGTCTCCAGCGGAAATGTCCTCGCAATTTTGAAATGTTAGTGCTGAGCTCGCTAGGTTGCAACATCCATCCACTCTTGTAAAGCTTATCTCGCTGTATAAGAATATGCAAAATAAAAATAATTACTAATATAAATATAATAATTTTTTATTTCACCTTCTTTGAAAATATCTTAAAAACATTGATGTATCAACTTCAGTACCAGAATTTTGACATTTCCTTTTGAAAAATATATCGCACTTCAGCAAGAACAGTCGGGAAATTCTAAAGCATTTGAGGTAATATCAGTGATAAATACATGATAGTTCTCCGCCTGCGCTACAAACATAAGATCTCTAATATTCTTAACTCACTAATCCTCTTCTGTCATGCAATGGAGTTACAACAGCCCCTAATTATCTCCTCCCACACAATTTTTAAAATTAATTCGTAGTGCAACGTTTTTTTGGTACGAGAATAGGTTAAAGGGAAAATCAATTCATGCTTTATGAAGGCGATTGAAAAAATGTGAGAGGTCGTTTCCCGGAGAAATCTCAAAAGCTTGCTGAATAAAGTAATTTATGAGAAAAATATACGATTTAAAACCTCAATATACGATTAGGCAAAAATGCTAAAATAGTAAATAATTCGATTTTTAGACAGCCACAAATAAAAGCGGTTACTTCTGGGGCATGCACAGCGGGCAAATATGTTCAATTTTTAGCACTAGTGATTAAAGTAAGACGATGCTCTAATCAGATAAAACTGTGTATATAAGAAAGAAAACAAAATACATTTGTCAGAGCAGCTACAACGGATATTATTGTGACATGGTACAGATTCAGTGATTCCTATACTATGTAAATTAAAATAAAAGGGAAGTCAGTAAGTCTGTCTAAAAATTGACAAACTTACTGTCACTTTTAAAGTGATTTTATTTTGTTCGTAGAATTGCGCCTCTCATCCTGTTGGGCTTGTGTCGCAACATTTCCTACTCGACAAATAAAATGTCACTTTTACCACTCGTAATGTAAATCATTTTAAATCGCAGCTTGACCGCAGAAGGCAGTTCTATCAATTTAATATTAGCAAATATTAGCAATTTAATATTAGCAAAATATTATCAAATATTAGAAAAATGTAAAAGTCGAAGTAAATGAACTCTAATGAAACGGTACAAAAGAAATTCGTACCCGTTTACCTTTAGCAAAATGCAAGATTGTACGATAGAAGGAAATCGATTATTAGATCCCACTGTTTTAGTACAGAATGAAGCCGAGAAATTCGAACAGATTTGTATCGCTACTCTAACTCCTGCGTGTTGACATGTCCGACGGTGGTGGCCTGTTCAGAAACTAACCCCGAGATATTCCATTAAGAATGCGACATCGATGTTAATAATATATCGACCAAAATCATCGATTTTAAAGCTGATTTACTAACCTGGTCAACATTACATTCCTAGTCAACAAATTTAATTTGACATTTGGCAAGAATATTAATTTATTATTGAAACCAAAATTAAAAACATCTCTCCATGTGCGAAATGCAAAACAAAGACGAAGGAAATACCAGGCATCAGGATTATAAACGGCAAGAGATAGTCAAAATTAAAACAAAGCGCGTTCGTTTTGTGCCAACAAAGAGACAATGGTAGTATAAGTCCTTTTTCCATATTTTAACTTTTACAAAAGTGTGTTTATAGAACTTTTTCATCTACAAACAAATCATCGCAAACGTAAAAACATGGAACTTGTAGCATCGATGTTAAGAAAGCAACAGCTACAATGCATCGATGTTTTTATAAAAAAATACAAAATTATTGTTTTTATAAAACCATCCCTGTTTTGAAAATATCGACACTGATATCTCATCCCAAAGTCCATTCATCATTGCATCCGATTTTTCGTTATTTGTCAAAAACAGCTTTTTCTACCAGTTCTTGCCGGTATGTAATTTCGATTTAAAGATTTTCATAATTTCCCGCCCCCCTTTTCCCAATCCAGCGCCTTGGCGACGTCTCGGCGACGCAAGGCGTCTGCCCGGAGGAGCCGTCCTTCCTGCTTCCGGAAGCGACGAGGGGCCCAACACGTGCCCCCGGAGGGGGTCCGCGCACGTGACGCCCGCCGCCAGGTGGCGCGTGCGAGGGGAGGCGCCCCACTTAGGCCAAGTGCGCAGGCGCGGAGCGGCTCGACGCCCAGATAAAGTAAGTTTGTCTCGCCTCCAGATGACAAGGCTGATATCGTCAAGCGGTATTACCTCAAGGCTTCTGCGGCTTCGTCTCCGAGATTGAACGCATCCAGGTGTGTGGGGGAGATTTCTTAAGGTGTTCTAGAGAACACGTGGAGATAAAATTATATTTTTTCGTCGTACTGAACTGTTATATCGACATAACGCAACCCTAGAGAAGAAATTATAACGGATGGCGGTAGTTAGAGTTTAACAGTCCCTTGTCAGTTAAGATCGTTACAATCGAAACAAATGAGTGTATTCAAAACGCGTGTGGTTGCTCCTATTCTAATAAAAGGGATTTCTTCTATGATTTTTAATTTCTCGCTACCGCTTACGCAATAGGGAGAAAGTTAGGAAATGCGGTTCGAAAAACTCTTATTATAGGGCCCTGAGAAAATCTCTTACTACATGGCCCCACGTGTTGTAGCCAGAATCCATGTTTTGTGGGTCCTTGATACAGAAAAATCGAATGACGGCAAAACGTCTGTCCGTCAGTCCGTCCGTCCGTCTGCCCGTCTGTGCGTCAGTCAGTCTGTTTGTCCGTCTGTGAACCACTCTATGCTAACCCGTTCAATCCATTTTCTCCGAAATTTTCATTTCTATATCGATCTGGTTGACCCCTTGAATTTGAAACTGATATTTTAATTTTAAGGGGTACTTTACATGAAGCCCCTGGGACATTTTCATAATTTTCAGAAAAATGACTCCATCGTTTTTTACTAAATTTTGTTGAAGGATACACAGTAGAGGACGTTTAAGAGATGGTGCACGTCTCATTTTCGTTGAAATTGACTTTTCGAAAATTGAAAAAATTCAAAATTTGTTCGATGTCTTCCTACAATTACAGATATGGAGGTAGAATTTTCCCCAAAATTAAATCTATTCCTTAAAGATATATTTTGAAAAAAAGTCAGGGACACTTTTTCAAAAATTGAGTATTTTTCGTGTAATTTTGCATGGAATTACCGGCGAGAAAGTAGGTGCTGTTTTAGCACCACTAGTTTCTTTTAGAAAGGGGCCTAGGGTAACGAAAAGTATTGATTAAGAAGTATTGAACTTGATCTCGCCTTCAGATGACAAGGCTGATATCGTCAAGGGGTATTACCTCAAGTCTTCTGAGGAGATTGATCGCTTTCAGGTGTGGGTGGAGATATCTTAAGGTACTCGGAGAAGACGTGGCAATAATATTATATTTTTCGTCTTACTGAACTGTTATATCGACATAAGGCAGTTAAAGAAACGAAACTCTATAGGGGATGGCGACCGATAAAGAGTTTAACAGTCTCCCGTCCGTTTCGAACGTTACAATCGAAACAAATAAGTTGTATAAAATAGCATGTGATTGCTCCTATTCTAATAAAAGGTTTTTCTTACTTCTTCTTCTATGTTTTTCTCTTTTAGAAAGGTCCGTAATATTACGAATTGATTGAGAAGTACCGAGCTTCGTCTCGGTTTCAGAATGCAAGACTAATATGGTAAAGCGGTATTATCTCTAGGCTTCTGCAGCTACGACTCCGAGATTAAACGCATCCAGCTGTGGATGGAGATTCCGTAAGGTGCTCTGAAGAAAACGTAGCCAAAATATATTTTTTTCGTAATACTGAACATAATACAACCGAACAGAGGTAAGATCTTCTCTTAAAGAGTCTAACAGTCGCATTCCGTTAAGAACAATAAAAAATAGTTCTTTAACTTGTGGAGCTACAACAGTAAGTATTTTCTGAAATTATTTGTAACGGTTACACCGAGGATCAGCAAAAAGTTTTGCTCGTGCTGGAATTCGAACTTGGGGTACTTAGGTTTAGCAAGCATTTGATGTAACCAATTAAATACCCGACCGCCTAAATGAGAAAGCATATGTTTAAAATCAACATGACAGTTCTTTATTTTGTTTATGTAGTCAAAATAAATAATCAAACTATGAATTTGCTTACTATTAGGACAACAATTAATTCAAGCAGAATGAGTTAAACATTGATTTTATGTCCACAAATTCGAGATTGTATTGTTGAGATGATCCCAAATATTTTCCTCCCTTTTCTATAATGTAGGGAGAAGATGTTAAAATTATGAAAACGTTCTACAACAGAACAATTTCTGGCATTTTGAGGAACGGTTATGAAACATTATATTGCAACTCTTCCCTAATAACATATTCGCCATCACTTAAAAAATTCCAAAATAATTCAGACGAAGGGCCTACGGTATGAATCTGCAATTATTTTGACATCAAGCTACAGTAGTAGTCAGTTCTTACTTGTACGAAGACACAGACATGAATAAATCATATTTATTACATTATTCACATCTCATCATACAGACAAGCAAGACTAATTTCACACAAATTTGCCTTGATTCCATTGAAGTGAGCTTTCAATTTTTGAAAGATTATATTATAATCAGCGATCATTTTTTTAAATAAAAGAAATATATATTACCTAGACCTACAGACCTGAAGTCCTTCCAATGTACCGCCTTATGAACGCATAAAAATTAAGTTACAAATCTATCGCGTTTTATTATTTAAATATTACATCTGAAACACAATAGCAACTTTTGTACAGAATTAATTCTTTTAAAGCAATATGTCATCACAAATTCGAAAAAACCTGTATACAGCGTTTCATTCAGGGAGATACACTAACAGTCAGAATTCACTCAGTTATCAAACTGCGATGTTTTTCATTGCAATGTAATGCAACGTGATGTCTCGTAAAACTCTCTCTTAGGCAAAACAAGTGCGAGAAATTACATAAGTACACTGCAAAAGAAAAATGTAAAGAAAAATTTGACGCCAATTTTGAGAAAAGGTTGAAATTTTTTTGAGCCGTCAAATAAAGGACATCCAAAATTTAAATTTATCTATTTCAAATTCAGAGGGTTGCGACATTATCCAGATGGGTCGAGGAACCTCAAAGAAGGTGACCTCCATTATCAATTCCACTGTCACTCGACTGTCAATTGATCAAACTGAAACAATCTTCAACCTAGCTTCATTTAATTTAGCACTATGATTACATTCTTGCGAGTTATATAAACCACTGCTTATGGACGGGCCATTCCCAAAAAGTTAATAACTATATACCGCATGATTTAACCTCCTCGAAAGACAAGTATGTCGAACGAGAAGAAATAAATAAATTTAAAAAAAAGAAGGTGAAAAACGCTGTGTCTGGTTTAGGAGCTTGCGTTGTTCACTCACCTGTCGACAAACTATTTTTCGTTGCCAAGTACTCACAAACCATGGATTCTAACTACACGCCGTATTAGAAGTAATTTATTTTAAGATTTATCCTTTTTTCATTATGAAGTAGTTTTTCTGCCGAAAAAATCGCCGTTTTAGGATGCTCCATTACGTAACATTTTCTCTACTACGTAGTAGCATGCGAGAAAGTACATAAATGTTTGCGTACAAGTTCTTCTATGCAAAAAAGTTAGCTTTTTTTAAAAGTTTTCTTCTTATATGTTGTACGATATCGCGTATCACGGACTTAATTATAAATCTCAGCTATAAATCGACTTGCAAATTTCATTCTCAATAAAAAAAATTGAAATTTCTCCCAAGATTTAATGAAGTGACATTTGTTTAAATTAAAAAGTGTACAAGAAACTGACCAGAAATTACATCAGCACATTTGGACATTTTTAATACCCCGTCTCCCCCCTGCAACGCACCTGTAAGGTGCTCTCGAAACCCCGCTAAATAATTACGAAACTAGACAAGACGCCCATTTACAATTAGGAAAATAAATTATAAAGCAGTAACAATGAGTTGTATTAATTTTATTGGAATTATATAATAGAATTTAAGTCAGACATAATGATAATTAAAGTCAGACTAAGTTGGAGATGCGAACTGCTCTTAACAAGCAGGTTGGGGACAATTTTTGAATGAAGGAAGGAATCCAAGGCTAGAAATTTCTGACAAGAAATCTTTCTTATACTCTCATGGATGACGTGTGGGCAAGAGTTTACTGCGCCAATTGAATTGCATTCTATATTATGCTAAAGATACATTTTGAATATTTTCTTCTTAATCTGATTCAATTAGTATATCATTAACGAAAATATTCACGTTTGTTGTAACAATTTATACATCATAACTTTTAATTTATTTAATTTTAATTTAATTCGTTATTATTTTCATGTTTTAGTACCAAACTTATTAAAAAAAACTATTTAAGCAAATATTGAAAAATTGAAGAAAAAAATTACATCAGCGTTACGTAACAGAACTAACACCCCCTACGCCTATGTAATACAGCGAAACGCTTCCTCAAGCCCTCTCTCTCACCCTATTCCTCAAGTCCCTCTTTGGCGTCACGTACTTTATGGACGACCCCAAAGGAAGACGGGAGTTCGAAATCGATCGTTTATCTCAGAGGAGATGTTAGTTCATATAAAAGGGAAGAAAGGGTTTTTAAAAAGAGTAAATTTTGCGAACGTGTTTTTTGATTAGCCTTTTGCCATAATGCATGTTTCGACCGAGTTAAATAAATTGATAAGTCAAGTTTTGATTTACTTGGCTGTCAGGAAGACCGCTAAGTCCGGCGTCTTCCGAGAAGTCAAGTAAATACTGACTCGGACTGCGGAAGCCTTCGCTTTCAAGTCAAGGTTTTGTTGAAAATGAAATACATGTCTAACTACATTCTTGTAATCATTCGCTAGGCTTGTGTGTAATCAGATAGGTTCAAATTCTCCTGGTTGCTGAGTAATGAGTGCATGTGAATTTACGAACATAATGTATTTTTTATTAAATAATAAACTTTAATAAGATGAGGTGTCTTCTTATTCATGCTGGAAGTTAAATTAAATAATCATAAGGGTGGCACGCTATGTTGCTCTTATTAAAACATAGTTTTAACAAATTAACATTTTACTCACATGATTGAAAGCTGTGCAAATAGTTCACACATTTTAACATCCCATTTGGCGAACAATATTGGCGGCTTAATACATCTCTAAAATATGTAAATTTAAACGAAAGTGAAAAACGAGACTTGATCAAATGAAGATGTAGAAAGCAATTTACTTAGCCTGTCTACTTTTTCGAAGCACCCTTTCTTTCTTCCACTCTCACACGAATTACTCTAAATAATTCCGAAGGAGCACCTGACAACTTTGTGAGAACTAAGGCCATTCTCCGAGCAGCAGAGCGCACCTGCAACGAGATACTCGAAGCAAAGCAAAGGAAGTCCGTAGGGTGCGCCCACATCCGTAGAAAAAACATCCTCATTCTCCTCCTCCTCCTCATCCTCCTCTTCCCCGCCTTGAGAAAAGGCGTCTCCGGCGCATCTCCTTGGGCAACCTGCGCCTGCGCGGTTCGCAGAGGTCGCCAACCTCGTAAAAACCTCGTCCTCCCCCTCCCCCCCGGCCGTATCCTTTCCTTCCTGCGAGCGCTGTGTGCGCCGCGAAGCTCCCCCATTCTCCAGTGTCCCATTTACTCGCATCCTGCCACTTTTTGGGCGGCCGCCACTGCGCGCCACCGCTGGGTGCCCACGCCCGCGGACGCCCGCCGCCGCCCGCCCCGGAACATGCCGGAAGGCGCGGCTCCTCTTGCCACCCCCGCGGCCTCCGAAGCGCAGTGGGGCGAAACGACTGCAAAGGACAAGTGACAAAGAACGTCGTAAATGTTTCTTTCTTCAAATATCAATCTACATTTGACTTGAAGCATTATGATTTACAACAAACAATTAATAACAAATAAATTAATTGATGGTTTAGTGTTTCCAGGAGTGCCAACCATCCAGGTCATTAGTCTCACAAGTATGTTATATCCCAGGAAATGGCGGTGTCATCAATGTCGGTCAATCGGGCCCCAATAAGTTATGTAATAATTTATGAGATATTTACACGATGTTTGAGAAGGAATAGCGATTACTAAGTTTCAGATTTGGGGGGGAGGTATAAAAACTATGTCACTTGAAAATCAAAATACCAAGGGCATTTTGCCTGTCAAAAATGAAGTCATGAGGGTGTCTGTAGTTTGGATTCTTAAGTCGATATGGAGTGAGTTTTTTCTTATAAACCAAGGTGCTTTTGTGAAATTAATGTTACCTCAATGGAAGTTTGGTTGTTATTTTAGCTTTTAGCAGAAAAAAGAACAATAAGAAGTCAGTCGCAATTTGATCTGGGGAAATGAAAGAACAGGACTGGATGAAAAGGAAGTACACGTTTGCGGAAAAAGGAAAAATTAAACGCAACCAGCTAAAACTACATTCGAAAATTAGCGTATACGAATAATAACAAAATTAGATAATGAAAGAGTTATGTCTCGTTGTTATTAACTTTGTTTTCAACGAGCCCTTTCATGTTACGAAAGTCGAAATAGGAGACTATTTCCATTTACTCACTTAATGGTAGAAGACCAATGAATCAATTCCATGATTCAAGTGTCGTCATGCTTAAGTTGAGTAGTAGTACGCATATTCGTGCAGGGTGGTGTTTTTTTTCATTTGCACATAGAAAACATAATTTCATAAGATACAAAAGACTGCAGACGAAAATATAATTTTTTCCTCATCTCTAAACGAAAACGGTTTCGTAAAACATTCATTCTTTAAATATTCTTTTCGCAAAAATGTTGAAACCGTTGATTGACGATGAATTCTGATATACATGCGTTGTTTTCTGACTTCAGCAACAACAAGAGCCTCTTCGTTACTCATATAATCAAACATGTGAGACACATGGAGACATTCAAGTGCAAAGCGAGATATATCCGACACTTAGGCTCCAGACAATAAATCTAAAGGCGCATAGATAGAAGTAAAGAAATAAAAATCAATCGATAAGATTGATTTTCAATTCTTTACTTACCTTCAATCTGTTTGTCATTTATCCAACCTTCAGAAAGAAAAGCACCTCTACACAGAACTGAAGTATATCCAGTTTCAGAATCACGAGATAAGACAAAACCAAAAAAATTGGGAGTAATAACGATGATACATTACATACTAAAATATAAAATATTGCGGACTAATCGCAATGTCAAATAATAATTACAAACGCATGAGAAGACATGACAAAACATACACAAAACTCTTGTAAAACAAATAAATTATAATTTCGCGTTCGATTAATTTATTATAAAAATGTATTATTAATGAAATTTAAGAAACAAATATGAGCCTCCACATGTTCTACTAGTACAAATTTTATTTATTTACAATAACGTTTTTCAACTACTGAGGTCCATCCACAAGAGTGATGAGCCAGAGTGTAGACAAAAACGATAATGCTGATGAGGTGAATGAAGGAAAAATACTGGAATATGAGTCAGAGGAAATGGGAGAAACTCCCGACAAACCTGCAAAAGCTGATTTTTCCACCCCAAATTCATCAGGGAGTGAGTGGGGGATTAAATCCGTTCGCCAGTAGTGGAAGGCTTATGCACTAGTTAAAACGGCCATGAACTTCCCTTAAGTGAATTTACAAGATATTTTATATTTTAAGTTTTCTTTGGGGGCGCCAGAACAGAGTGCACTTCTGCGTTCGCCACCTGCGAAAGCACGCTTCTTCGGGACCGGAAACTACTGCTCAGGTGCCAATGTGATGAAAGAAACGGATGCAGTGGGCCTGAAAATGTAACCTGTGTTACAAAAATATCACATCTTTTATTGAAAAGTGAAAAGAACCTTAAAATAGTGTAAACAAAATATTGTGTACTTTGCAGTCAACATTATAAGATCAATATTCACATATTTTGAGAATATGGTCTCTGAATCTTAACTATTATTATTTTGTAAATTTGCAATAAACTGCATTCAGTACACACTCATTGTTGTTGGAACGAAAACTATGAGCCAATTATATTTGCGTTGGCGCTATGACGTGTGTAAAAACCAAACTGCCCTAATTTTGATTGTACTTAAAAAAATTTAAAAAACTACTGCTGGGTGAAAAAGTTTTCCAATTGTAATTGTGGTTGTGTCCGAAGATCGTTTTAGAGAATCAGAAAGTGAGAAAGAAACACCAAGAATAGGAGAGATACGGGAGGTTGTGAAAACGATAAGGAATGGTAAAGCGGCTTTTTTAGCGGAGATGAAATACACGGGGAATCGATAAACCCTGGGGCACAGGAGCGAATGAAGGCATTGCATACCTGCATTACAACCAAACGTACGTCTGGTTTGGGAAAGAAATGAAATACCAAAACAAAGGAAAAGTGGACTAATCTGTCCTATTTCTAAGAAAGGAAAAGAGTTATAAAAATTGTAACAATCATGGAGGCAATACACTCTTGAGCACTGTATATAAGATATTTCCTAATTTAGTTCAGAAGCGAGTGAACTTCTTTACAAAATATTTGCTCAAGGTATATCAATGTGGATTCCGAAAAGATAGAGGAACAACACATCAAATATTTACAATTACGCAAATAATGAAAAAATGTTATGATTGCAACATTGATTTACACTTTCGTCGATTGCAAACAAGAGTTTGTAAAATGTAAATGGAACCAGTTGTTTCGAGTGCTAAAAGAGGAAGGAATGCCAAGAAAATTCATATGACTGATTCAAACTTGCATGTTCGAATCTCAATGTAAAGTAACTACATTGCAGGGTAGATTAATGATCCGTTTAAAATAACAGCGGGTGTTAATCAAGGAGATTCGTTATCAGTTACACTAATTAAAATGTTTCTTTACAGTGATATGAAGGCGTAAAAGGGAAGTGGAACGATTTTGTGATCAAAAAATAGATTTTTCTATTTTACGCTACTGTTTCACTACCAAAGACATATTATAAGCAACAAAATGTTGTTGTTCTTGTTTTTGGTATTATTATTATTATTATATTATTTATTTTTGTTCGCGAATAGGCCGTCTCGTATCACGCATACATGCACCTGCACTCATCAGGGCTCATTGTCATTTTATCTCGGTGGCAGGTGCATGTGATTCATCAGGGCATCAGCATGACGCTGAATCCGATTTTTTTCACCCTAGGGTTGTTAGTCCGGGGGGATGAAAAATAGAATGATAATGATCATGAAGGGTAAATGGACGATACACACTTACTGTCTCGCACCAACCCACCCATGCCAGAGGCGGAACTCGAACCTGCGATCCTTCCGTTCAAGATCAGTATTTATTTGGATCCTATTTTTATCCTCAGGGGTTGTTAGCCCTGGGGGCATGAAAGATGAAATGATGATGATAATGAGAAGTGAAAGGACGACACACATAAATAGATAAAAACAAATACACCCATGCCCGAGGTGGGACACGAAACTGCGATCCTTCCGTGCGAGATCGCGACGGCACTACTGTCTTAGCGATCTCGGCCACCCGGACTGGCTGTTATTCTTGTTGTTATAATTATTATTATTATTATTATTATTATTATTATTATTATTTTTCCATTACATCACGACTAAAGATGTTATGAGTCGGCTGAATATAAAATCTACTCCAGGTTGCAACCAGCTACCTAAGGAGCAGATACGGTGACTATCAGTGCCTCTACAATACTTTACGCAAAATGTGGGCTGTTCCAAATAAAGCGATTTCTTGCACTTCCTAGTCTTTTGAATTACCAGGGAGTTTAGACAAGTTCATTACTCAAATATTGCGGAACAAATCCCAGAGCTCCGATAACTATCGGGACGACCTGTGCTTTTACGCCCCACATTCGGCTGATCTCGATTTCCAAACTCTTGTATTTAAGACGTTTCTCTGCCTCCTTGGTAACGACGTTTTGATCGCAAGGTACAGCAACATCGATAAGTAAACACGATTTTTCCGCCAAATCCCGGATAACTATATCCGGTTTGTTTGCCGCTATCGTGCGATCAGTTTGAATTTGTTGGTCGTACAATATCGTACACAATCCAACAGACGTCACCGGTTTCGGTGAGTGTTCGTACCACTTGGGGCATATGTTTGGAACTTCGAGGGCGGTACAGATCTGCCAGTGGAGGTAACTACACACCCTGTCGTGTCTTTTCAAGTATTCGGTCTTTGCTAGAATTGGATAAGCTGAGACAATATGATCAATGGTTTCTACTTGCTCCTGGCAAATTCGGCATTTGTCACCTTGGGAAATTTTGAGAACCGCTTTATCAAAATGTGTTCTCAACGCCTGATCTTGAGCAGCTACTAGAACTGCTTCCGATTCTGGCGTCATTCTTCCTCCTTTAAGCCACATAAATGATTGATCTTTATTGATCTGCACCTTGTCCATTCTTTTTAGATATTGTCCATGGAGGGGTTTGTCCCTCCACGACTTCTTTAACATTTTTTGTGTCTCCCATTTCATGTTTAGTAGTACCAGAAGTTCAGTGTCTGTATTATTTGACATGTCTTGCATAGTATTTTTTGCAATGCTTTTTGCTGCACTAACAATGCCTCTGTTTCCCATTTTTCGGTCAGATTTCATGACCTGCCTCATTAGAGGGTCATCTTGATGACTGACTACATATTTTCCCATTCCAACTATTGCGTTGTTGTTGTTGTTGTTATTATTATTATTATTATTATTATTATTATTATTATTATTATTATTATTATTATTTCTAGATAGAGCCCACTGTGCGCCTTCCCGTCGCGCCGCCTGGCGAGAAACCCGAGCGCCTTGGCGGCGCGCCCTCGCTCTCGCCCTCGCGCGCCCAACCCTTCCGATGCGCCCATCCGCCCGGGGCGATTGATCGATGGGCGGCGCGGGCGAGGCCTTCCCGAGGAACACGTGCTCGGGGGCTGAAGACACCCCCGCAGCCCTTGAGCGTTTTTCTTGCGAGTAACAATGTGGGTGCTCGCGGATGTAGAAACCCTTTGAGGCTGACGCCGATGCTCCTTCAGGTAGTTGCGTGATGGAAGGAAGACGAGCAGGTAGTGTCATTATGCTACATGGGTGCTTAAGCAGGACGCAGAGGTAGGTAGGAGCGGAAGATGTGATGTTCCCTGTCAGAAACGTTGCAGAATCTAGCGTGATCTCACGCCGTTTCGTATGCACGACCTCGAGTACGAAGTTGAAAAGAAAGTTTAGGTTTTTTCTTTCTGGGTCGTCCTAAATGTAATACACTTGTTTTAAAATTGTGAGTTTGATATTCAAACGCTGTAGTAATTAAAAAGATGTAATTTAAATGTCGGAAAAACGAAATACCAATATGTTTTCTTACATGGACATCCCCCATGTTTAGAGTCTTTGCACGGATGTGAAATCAATCACTAAATACATTCTCATGATAATATCATTTAATGTACCGTTGAAAATTGAGTTAAAGTTGTCTAATCAAAATTCTTACCATACGTATTGAAATAATACACATTAACAATCCGTCAGAACCGTCAGATTCATGCACATCGGATTGTTGATTTTCTCGAGAGTAATACAAGGTCCGGAGTCACGTTTTGCAGAAGATTCCTCTCTGACATTTTAGAAAAAGCGGGCGTAATTTCCACTTTTTTTGCGATTTTGTTCAATTCCAATGAGAACTTTGTATCTGAGAGATACAGTGCGACCATCCGCATCACCATGAATCGAAATAGGCTGACTGTCGAATTTAGAACTGGGAAATTAAGCAACTCCCCACACTAATTTGTTCCATGATGTTGAACAGCTATTGGATTAGAAATAACAAGGTTCATCAAGTATTCTTGCATTAATCATTTAAGGAATGTTTATTTTTAGTGTATGTAGAAGTTATTTGCCCTACGAACAAGGACTGCTAATAAAACATAGGTTTTAATTTATTTATTAATAATAACCCTCAAACGTGTATGAAAACGTCAATAAAATCTCTAAAATGTGATTCTCAGATACGAGTGCTTGACATCTATTGTGAAGGTGTATTGAGTGACATAGAACCACAATTAGAGTTCTTTCTGCTGGCACGACCGATGATTTACATCGAAAAATATTTTACGTCAATTTGGCATTTTGAAGGTTTCGCATCATATGACATGATTTGCACCGCACCTGTTCATCAGATAGTGCCCTAATTTCAGTGATCAATGTCTTCCCAAGATAATAGAAGCCTCCGAGAGCTGCTGTGTTGCAGATGAAGCAATGGCGGGACTATGGAGAGACAGTACGAGATTCACGGTGCATTGGTGAGACAGATATGACACACCTGCAATACGTCGCGCCGTTCTACAGGTGTGTCATAACTGTCTCACCACTGCACCGCCTATCTCCTACCGCTTCGGAGGTGGGACAGTGGAGAGGCAGCGGTGGGATGAGAAACAGCAGAAGGACAGCGTCGGTGGAAGTTGAATACGAGTAGTAGCATCAGACGCAGCTTTCTGAACAGCCAGGTAAGTTAATTTAAGTAATATTTTAAAAGGAGTTTAACATTTGAAACCTCACATCACATAACACGTTTCGCCAGATGCCTCTTTCGAAGGTAGTGATCGAATTCGCATTAGTTACAGAGTAGCACCCTCCGCGCGCATCCAAGGCCCCTGCGGCACGACACCCCGACGATGGGACACGGTGGGACTGCGGTGGGACAATGGCGGGACGCCACCGGTGGGAGAGAAATGCGAGCAGCGGTTTCCGGCGCTGAGCAGCCCGAGGCACCTGATCCCCCCGCCGGGGCACGCGCTATACACAGCTTCACAAAGCGCGTCAGCGCAGCCACTCCTCAAACACCAATAATCCACGCGCTTTCTTCTGCGCTGCCCCCGCTCTGCGCTGCCGGTCCCGCGACAGAGCGGGGCAGTAGCCGTCTCTTTTTCTCTTCTTTCCTTCTTTTCTTCCTCCTTGTCGCATGCCAACAAAAGTACAAAAAGTACACGGCTGCACAAGTGCCGTGCAGCGTCTGAACCTACACAAAGCGATCAACGCGGACAAAGCTCACCGGGAGGATTACATTGAGTCGGTGGATGCGCGCACAGAACGGAGAATGTTGCCGAAATTTTGGTGAGGAATCGAGATAAACAGTTTCTCCGCGGAGGGGGAAAAATCCTGGAGATCCTTCTTTTTTTTTAAACAGAACGGAGGTGTCGGGGAGAAATATGCGAGAGCAGAGAAAACGATTGTCGTTTGAACAGGTGCCCTAGTTCGCCGGGAGAGGTTTCTTCGCTGACGGGTTTTTATTGTGTAGTTTATGCCGTCTCGCGGAGGACACTCGGGCTGGTACGAGGAATCCAACATGGTGGCCGACGTGCGAAAGGTTACGGAACGTGGTTGTTTCTTAACACCGCGGAAGTGAAATTCTTTCTGCGAGGCGTTGACTAAAAACCGGCATACGAGGCGAGAATGTTGGGTCGGGCATGTCTTACCTGGCGCTGCAAAGTGTCGAATCATCTTATCTTGCTGTTTCGAATCAACCGACGCGCCTTGAACCGCTGTTTTAGAGGTGCGGGGCGTTCACTTTATTATTGTTATTTCGAAGGATGTGTAGGGCCTCTCGGGACGGCCGTGAAGCGATTTTTAAAAGGAACTATATTTTAGCGGACGGAAAATTGCTGAGTAAATAAACGGAGATTGTTTTTGTGAGCCGGTCGGAGGTCGAATTACAGCTTCGCCGAAATGAATAGTCGACTCCTCGAACGATCATTTTGTTTCATCCGATTGTATACATCTGTGATCGTTCATCTCTGCACACGGATAACGCAACGTGAGACAATGGGTTCCCCAACTTTAAAAAATGTGACTAAGTGAAATCTAATATTAATCTACTGTTCCAACGAACCGGAACTACTACAGATTTATCGTTTACATTCTCCATAAATCTGAAGACTTAGTGAAAGTTGAAAAGAAAAAAAAAAAGAGTCGCCTTCTCTTTCGGCGAACAGGTGGTCAAGGAGGCCATATTCGTTCACCTGTTCCTTGAAAGATATCGAACATGGAATCGATCCTGCCACGTGCTAGTTTCGGCGAAGGCCGGCTTGTCGATCGAGTTGGGAGGTACGAGCCGGTTTCAACAGAGGAACATTAACCGCTTCTTACCGTCTTGGAAAATAGATAGGAAGCACGCAATGAATGCTGGTCTCCTTGTGCCACCCACACATAAATGCTTCTATTTAGAAAGCGATTATATAAGATTAACCTGAACGAGACTGACGCAAAATCCGTTTCCCATACTGCGATTACAACAGGAAAACTTCATTATAAATCCATTATAAATGAAAGCGAATAAAATTTCGTAAGCAAATACTACATCAGCGGTAACAAAAATATTCGCAGAATAAATAACGTTCCTTTCTTAGTTTATATTATACAATAATGAATCTTTGTTAGAAAATGTTTCCTACCAATTTTTTAGAAAAATAAATTAAGACAAAATTCTCTCATCGTTATGTGTCTCTGAGCAAAATAAATCGTTTTAAAGTTTTCAGAGTGAAGAATCAAGTGAGAAAAACTGCTACTGCCAAATAATTTTCTTTCCCGATCTACTTTCATTTTTTTAAATAAATATCTTATTCTTGTGTCTGTTAATCTCTTGTGAAATTTTGCGAAAGTTGCGTATGAACAAAAAAGACAACTGTAGGCTCTAGGAAAATGAAATATCTCACTTAGAAGAATAGCAGAATACTGAAAGTCAGAGCACCAAAAGGGAAGCAGACGTCAAATGTCATCTACTCTTTGCATGCATCACGAAAAGGTCAAGGAAAATAGAAACAGATAGACAGCGCAACTCTTGCGAATGAACCAAGCAAGACTGTCCTTCCTCTTCTGGCACTGCATGCCCATTGATAAGAGCAGCTTTCAAAGACATCTTACATGACGGAGAGAACAACAAAAGTAGACGCTTCAGGCAAAGTAATGCCTAACGCATGAAAGAGGATGATGAAGATGATGATGATATTACTCATATAAAATTCATCTTTACCCCAAACTTTCCTTATGCTATAGTGCCGCGCTCATTCGATCTTGCAATCAATTTACTCTCCCTTAATGATGAGTTTCCTGTATCTATCTTAAAGTCTTCGTTGGATCACTATAGTTGAAGGCATGAAACCGCGACCTTCCCCATGCACATTATCCCTGGACATTAGGGCATTACGTGCTTAGAGGGCATAACAGCGCTGCTCCCTTCGCACCGCAGCGGGCGCCGAGGAACGTTGCGAGAGAGGGTGGCAAAGAGGAGCGGGGGTGAACAGGGGGTGCAAGGGAGTGCCGGGGAACGGAGTCGGAACGGGGACGGATCGAAGAGGCGCCGGGGCGATGCAGCAGTGACACCAGGTACGTCGATGGGGATAGGCGGCACGATGGCGGATATGGGGCTACGGGAAAGCGCGGGAGAAGCGCGGGGACGTCGCGGGGACGACAGGGGGTGGATGGGAGAGCGCAGGGGATGGCGCGAGGGCAGCACGGGAGCGGCGCGGGGGGCGGCGCGGGGGCAGCACGGGGGCGGCGCGGGAGGCGGCGCGGGGGGCGGCGCGGGGGGCGGCGCGGGGGGCGGCGCGGGGGGCGGCGCGGGGGGCGGCGCGGGGGGCGGCGCGGGGGGCGGCGCGGGGGCGGCGCGGGGCGGCGCGGGGGCGGCGTGGGGGCGGCGCGGGGGCGGCGCGGGGTGGGACGGGGGCGGCGCGGGCGGGCGGACGTAGCGTGAGGGGCAAAGGCGGAGCATGGGCGCGGGGGCGGCGTGGGGGAGAGAGGCGCGTGCTGGTGCGTGGCGGCAAGGGACAGGTGTCCTCTAGGGGTATCGCACGGAGCAGCGGCAGGGGCTGGGCAGGGCAGATGGGCGACGGCGGGCGAGGGGGCGGCGCCCGGAGGGGTCACGTGGGCGGTGGCCCGCAATTTTCGCGGTCTGTCTCGCTGGCGCGTCTGCTTGCCTCGTCACGCACTGGCGGTGGCATAGCGGCGGCGGAGACTGTGTCAGAGTAGTAGAGGGATTGTGTTAGGGGTGGAAGCCAGGATAGGGCGATGGCAGGAGCGGCCATGCGAGAATTGTTGGCATAGTCAGGAATAAAGCGGATTGCGGTTTGCGTTGGTGTAGCGGTTAGCGTAACGGACTGCTGTACCCAAGTTCGCAGGTTTAAACCCTATCAAAGCCGTGGATTTTAAGGGTGAAAAAATCCTTCGTACGCCTTCCTTCGGAGTAAAGCCGGCTGTCCCATGTTAGTAGATTTACTTGCATGTAAAAGATCCTCAAGCCTAAATGAAGCCTCTGAGCGAAATTCAAATCGCCTGTTTCGTCGCCCGAGATAATACCTTCTTTCCCCGCTAGTTGGTAAAAGGAGTGTAGCGAAATTTGCGCGGTCAGATGGAAGAGCAGGCCTCATGGCCTGAGTCTCGCCACGTAAAATAAGGCATCAGTTCAATTCAATAAAGACCAGAACTGTTCTCATCGAGAATGAGAGTAGGGTTGGTGCCGGCGACGGGTTCGGATGGCAGCTGGGGAAGAAGTGATAATACTTCTAACCTTGTCTGCCAACTTATTCAATTGCGTCTTCTACCATAAAATACGTAATGTATTCAAAAACTACAATCGGTATTCAAGTAAATAATAACTCATTTATTATCCAATTTATTTTCTTAGAGAGATAACTGAGCATTCTGCCTATTTTCCTTTTCGATTGTGACTCATCTCGAAATGGGAATAATTATCGCACTTAGTATTTTATTAACTGGAAGAGAGATGTTACAGGATTATAATACGTTATTTCTTCACCAAACGATGTTGAAATAAATGAGAATCGACATCCTTGTTTCGCTTAAATTCTTATGTTCATCCATCGGTTCCTCGTCGTCGTAACTACTTCCATTTTAAAAAATGGAACTTAAACATTTGATCTCAATCTCGATTCAATTACAATTCATGCGCCTCGGTTGCACGCCCCCATCCCTTCAGTAAACCATCTGCAGCGCTGCACCCAACGCCATCATCAGCCCCGCCACGCCTCCCCCCAGAAGCCACCCCGCCCACATGCACCGGCCATCCGGTGTCGCGTGGCGGCCGCCGCTGGTGCGAAGTACCAGCCGTCACCAGCGCGCACGCGTCACCCACCTGGCACCGTCATCCACACTCGGCACCAGACGCGCCGCCCGCACGCGTGCGCCCGCCCGCACGCGCCGACGCTCATCTGGCGCTATCGACGGCCATCGCCGACGCGCCCCGACGCCGCCCGGCGCGGCGGCGCGGCCCCATGCATTATGAATGAGTAATAACGGCGGTAACGACCCGATGACTCCGTGCCTAACCGGGCGTGAGGCGACGCGATGCGCCGCGGTGACGACGGACTGGAATTTTCGGGGCCTAAGTGATATTTACAGGCGGCCTCGTCCGTTGGGAGAGCGTTTATCGGGTGAGCGGTGAAGTGAAGTAGTCACACGCAGTTAGAGCCCTGAGAGGGTATTGTATACATAATATTACGAAAGTGCTTGGGAAATATTGC
This sequence comes from Acheta domesticus, assembly GCA_031308135.1. Lineage (NCBI taxonomy): Eukaryota > Metazoa > Arthropoda > Insecta > Orthoptera > Gryllidae > Acheta > Acheta domesticus. The sequence goes on along the minus strand of JAHLJT010008756.1, from coordinate 83,357,181 downwards.
ATTTCAAGTCTTGTAATGACGAGTGGATTTATCTGGTAATTTCGCATGCAAGGTAGTTTTTACTTGACTAATGTGCGGATTTACACGGATTACGTGGATTTACACGATCCCACAATCTTCAGGCTACAAACCTTCAGTGTTAATAATGAAATGAAATTATGTAGTTTTGATTCTCTCCTTCAATGTTATCTTTAATGTTATTGGTAAAATTTATTTTTGAATTTACTGAATGGTCATGGTGGGCAGAGTATATCATTTCAATGTATTGAACGCATACGGCAATTTCCTTTTGTTTTATTTAGGCCAAATATATTGGTACGTAGTGTACGTCAGATTGCCATATGACACATATTATTTTTACGATTTATATTTTACGAATACAGTTTTCCTTACAATACGATATGTATATACTGTATAGTTATAAGATAATGCGCGTATGACTATCACATGTAGACGCCAAAAGTATTCGACTGATTTCGCTGAATTATTCACAATTGTTCTTATTAGTATCGAGAGTATCTAGAGAGTGGTTTAAATTTAATCGGACAAGTGGGGGCATTGAGTTTGCGAAGTTAATTGGCGAGGTGGGCTATACGCCGCTCCCAGAGGACCTTGCTTGAAGTGCGATCTATTATATTTTCCTAAACTATATGCCTCGCCTCGAACAACATCGAATTTTTTATCTAGAAATCAGGAAGTCCCAACCAAATGCTGGCGGCGTACAACATTATTCGAATTTGAATTTTGAAGTGTAGTCCTATATCGGAAAGTGTAATTAATACGAAGTTAATGTTCATTGAATAAATTGATTTTGAGCTTGAATTGTATTTATTTAATACACTGCAATTGGAAAGCATTGCCGAGACCACTAGTTTATATTAATGATGTCACTTAACCTTTGTTTCCTCTTTTAACGTAGTGAATATAGAATAACGTGTTTCAATTTGCTTAGAGTAGCACTTGCCTAAAATGGTAGCCTCCTCTTCGCTGACAGTAGGTCATTTAATTCGTCCCTCCTTTGAGATTATTGCCGGCTTTTGAACTGCGTTAACCCGGGAGTGCCGGCAATAGGTAGTCTCACGCTTGTGCCCGCAATGTATCTCTCAGATATAGCTGAAACTTTCCGTGAATGGGAATGATCTGAAGCTCTATGAACTGAAATACGTATTTTATTTGGTTTGTACATGTCTCTCAAATAAATTGTTAATAAATCATACACTTATCTTAGACACGTCTAAAATAATACTATGACACGTACCGCTTACGCCAGGAGCTCACAATGCACTGGCGCCAGTGATTACAACGTAATTGACAGATATCGCGCAGCGCAGTGATCAAGTTTCAGCATTCTCACAGGAAATGATCTATGAAAAAATAAAAATAGAAGGCCAGGCGTTCTCAGAGACGTACAATAAAGTAATACATGAAATATCAGATGCCTAATGCATCGCAATAATTCAGGAACACAAAATTGCCCTGCCTTGGATCTCACAGATCAATTGCGAGCACTCCCGGGTTAACGTAGTGAATATAGAATAACGTGTTTCAATTTGCTTAGAGTAGCACTTGCCTATAATGGTAGGCTCCTCTTAGCTGGTAGCAGGTCATTTAATTCGTTCCCCCGTTGAGATCATTGCCGGCTTTCGAACTGCGTTAACGCAGAGCAGCTGCCAACACGCAACTGCGCAAGCGCACTAGTCACAGTTCGGAGCAAAGCTGTCGCATCGCAGCTGTCTCCTGCAGCAGAAGAATGGTGGAAACAGCAACATCACGCTTCGACGGAATGATTCGATACCCTCCATTGTCTTTCACATCGCAAAACTTCCGCTTAAATAGCCTATTCCGACGATTGGCGTGTCGGTTTTTCGGAGGGCGGTTTTTGGTTTCAAGCTGTCCCCGTTCCTTTCATGTGAAGCGTGTGTCCGGTGCTTGGTTTTGTTCCGTGGGCGCTGACGAACAAGTTGCAATGAGTACGTAATTTCATGGTGCATAGTCTTCAACCTGCGGTGTAAGGACGTCGACTTCAAGTCTAAAGTACCTATTGAGGAACGCAGACCTCTTGAAGGAAGAAAGCCTGATGGAATTCCGGGAATTAAATTGGTATCAGAAGTCTTCATTAACTTGTGTTACATTTTTACCAACGACTTCAACAAAAAGAAGAATGGTTCACAGTATTTCACTGTGCACTCTCTTTAAAAACGTCAATCAGTATAAATAACTCAGAATTAACTTCAACAGATAAATATGAAAGTAATAATTAAAATCCGAGCATTAAAATATTTTGGAGAAATTAACAATATTTAATGCCCCAGCAGAAATTCATGAGAGCAAATTGCAATGAATGGGAGCAAATTGTGGGTTATGAAGCACAACAAATTACGATATTTATTTGAATATTCACTAAAATATCACAAAATTTATAACATCAAGAAAAAAATTATTATGCAAGTGGTGTGAATTAGAAATTAAGTGAAATACATTTGCTAAGGAAGCATCATATAATCCCAATTTTTCGAGTTGCTTAATAATTGACATGTCAATTAGAATGATATTATGATGTCTCAAATTTCTAAACATATTCCAACATTGGATTTCTCTATAGAACCTTTCTTCTGAGAAACAGAGAAAGTTCAGCATGGAGGTAAACGAACATATCTTAAAGATGAATATTTTTAAAAATAGAATGGAGAAAGGAGCAATAATGTCTAAAAAATATGATTTTAAATTGTCAGAACATTTTTTTAATTTATAGTTGTTACCTGACGTCAGATAGTTGAGTAAATGTTATTGTAAATGTTAATTTGTAAATGCTAATTTTTAATTCATTTATTTCTGTAATATTTTTCGTTGCTATTGAAAACCATTCAGAAATATTTAATTTAAAGTTACATATTTTTTGCCCACACTTCGCGTGAAAATAACGCAACTTCTATTGTAAAAAATCTGTGTCAGGTGTTTCCGAACACAATTGTACCCATATCCACCCCCAACACAACCCCAGGTCAGAAACTTCCTTCACAAACCTCTTACTACTTTGTAGCCGAACCAACCCGAGGACGAGCATTGTGCTGCAATTCTTTGACAACACGAACACCCACGAACTCGCAACCCAGTTCCCAAGCCTGTGCACCTCCCTTCCGTCCTTCAAAAGTTGCGGATTCTGCTCCTCAACGTTGCGCATCAATGACCCGAAAAGTAGTCCTTGGGGCGCCCCGAGTCCCGAGGGAACGGCGTGGGTATGTAGGTCACATTGCGGTACCACCACGCGTATCCACCCCCGATCTAAATCCATAGCGGAAGTCCTCCTGGGCGCGATGGGGATCTGTAAGCCGGCGGGCCGCCGCAGGAGCAGTCTCCGGACGCGCGTCCACAATGGAGTCCCGTTGATTTCCGCGGCGGCGCCGGGACGTGTCACGTGCTCGTCGTAAGTGGCTGCGCGCAGGACGCGCCTGCGCTCCGGGAGGGAAGGCTTCAAGCTGAGTGATCGATTTGTTTTGACCGTGAGGTACGGGGCGCGCCGATCACGGCCCGCTCTTCGTAATGGAGACGGACGCTTTTATTTGGGCCTCCCCGGACGCTTTTTGGAGGGAAGGAGAACGCAGGGGGGTGAAGGAGACAGCGGCTCCAGGACCACACGTGAACGTAAGTGGGTGGGGATGCAAGTTTCTGAATTGCATGCAGGGATGGATTGATATTTAATCGGGATAACCAAAATCGGGATAAACATTTAATACAAAATTATTTTTTTCATCAGAATATAAAAAAATGTGTTAATGACTATATTTTGTATCATAAATGAGAGTTTAGTTTATATTAATTTTAATGACGTATGATCAATATTTAAATATTATTACCCTCCCCCATTTGTATGCGTATTTGTGCTTTCTGCCCCTCAGTATAATATTCCTATCTTCACAGCATGTGTAAATTGGAATCACCGACAACTCTTCCCTCCATACAATTTTCCAAGAGACCTCCCGAATACCGAGCAGATTTTTCAGACTTATGCTAACAGGTGTGCATTGGCTACTTCTCTCGTCAACTATACTTATAACATTTCGAAGAACTTTACTTAGGAGAATCAACGTGACACGTACATCCACGAAATTTTATTATATTTTTCGATTTTATTTGATCGACAGACGTGCATTAATACGTAATTTACATTGATGTTGTACAGTACTGATTCTGAATCAAGTTTGCATTATTAATATCGAGTAATGTTTTTTAAATTTCTTCTACCATAATTTGGTTCTAAAAACTGTCACAGAATTAAAACTCCCAAATAAATGCCAAAGGAGCCGAGAAGAATTTTTGAAGCACTAGGCGAGTATATTTTTAAAGGTATTAATTCTTTAGTTGGATTCGAACCATTCTTGTTTTAAGGATTGGTATTGTAGGTACAGTCGTCTACGCATAATCCTTTATTTATTACTTTGTCCGCAACGCAATAGAAAGAAAGTTGTGTAATGATGAGTGAGAAAAAGGGCGAATATTTGGCAGAAATCTCTTTTAAAGAAAAAGTGGATAAATCCATTTGCTTCATTTAGAAAAAAAATACAATATCACGTGATGTAGCCAGAACCCATGTGTTGTGGGTCCTTGATAGCGAAAAATCGAATAACGGCAAAACGTCTGCCTGTCTGTCCGTCCGTCTTTCTGTCTGTGTGGGACTATCTGTCCACCCGTCCGTCTAGGAACTAAACCCGTCTAGGAGCTAAACCCGTCAGCTGATTTTTTTCCAAAATTGATATTCCCCAATCGATCTGACTAATGTCGCAGCCCCTTGAATTTGAAACCGATTTTAATTATGGAGGTACTTTACATAAAACTCTTCGAATATTTTATATATTTAAAAAAATGACTCCATCGTTTTTCACTAAATTTTGTTGTTGGATAGTGTGAAGGGTGTTTAAGAAAATGGTGTAGGTCTCGTTTTCGTTAAAAACCCTAATTTTTCGAAAATTGGAAAAGTTCAAAATTGTTTCGGACTCTTCCTACAACTAAAATATTAAAGATAGATATTTTCCCTTAATGAAATCTGTTCCTTAAAGATATACTTTCTAAAAAGTTCATATGCAATTTTTTAAAAATATGAGTACTTTCGCGTAATTTTTGAAAATACGGGCAAGAAAGTGCGTGCTTTTTTAGTACCACTAGTTTCAGTTTATCTTCGGGCGTTTAGTTGTTTATTGGATGCTACATTTTTACCTCCCTCCAGGCTGTTTCAATTAAAAATATGTTTACCCTTCATCTGTGATTCCTTGAGTCACCCGTTACCGCCATCAGTTGTAAATGAATTACGTATACAAATTCTGATTACCGCTATCATTGGTATAAAGAACCCTGACAATGAGACACTTTTACAGAGATCTTTTTAATTTTAGGTAGAGTAATAGTCATAAGAAATTACATTTTCCGGTAGTTTCTAAAGCATTAGTGATTTTCGTATTAATAAATTATTAATTCAATATTTTCGGTGTCATTCCATTGATAATGTTTGTAGTAACATTTATCAATGTAACAGTGATCTGCGTAAAGCTTCTTCGACAGTTAATTCAGTTCAATTCAATTGAACAAAAAATGTATAATTTGAATCTGCACGTTACAATTAAATGCAGTTACTTAGAAATCAAATAGAAGCAAATTAAATTATTATTCTTTAGACTTGTGACTTCTTTGGCGCGACCGATATTTGGATTATTTCGCGGCGGTATAGGCTCATTTTAATAGTGTTCAAATTCTATTTAAATTGTCATTATTAGCAGTAAAGAAACTTAAACAATTGGTTTTTCTTTTCATATTCAGACGCTACCACAGTAAAGATAGGAACTTAATGTATCTGAGAAACATAGTCAGTAACTGTAATGAACATCAGCCTGATTTTATGGACTTTTTTTGCAATGCATTAATATTGGATATAAAGCGTTGCCCCGTTGCGTACTCATCGAAACACGAACACTATTCAAGGTCGTTTTTATGACTTCCAAAAGCCCTTGATTATGAGATAGTGTGCAAAACGATGAAGTTGTGACAACATTGTAGTTCTGATTACAAAATACTCTGTCTTAGCAATCATTAACCGACGTGTGCAGGTTAGTGCAGGTTGTTAACTTTTTACCTGTGTTTCTCCTATTTTTGCGATAAGAAGGGAGACTACTCTCTGGTATAAGGTGACTCTTAATTATTTGGTATAAAATGAATTTATTTCCATTACATTTTAACATGGCTATTTCCAAAATTGGTCACAGGCAATTAGCAAGACAAACTGGATCAGTCAAGTGTAACCGTGTCATAGCAAGAGCACGCATGGCAAAGGTGGAGTAGCAGTTAACATGCTGTCACTGCATCTTTTACATTTCCATCCGAATCTAATTTACATAATCTCCTATCTAGCATGAAAACGCAAACTAAGAATCAACAGTGTCAAGCTGTTATGCACCCTGATCTACTTGTAATTGTTATAGCAAACATATTTGGAAAGCTGTTGTGACCATTGCAGCTTGCGACGTCTAGATCTTGCGATTCCTTAGTGACCTGTACGGTGATTAAATTATTTACCTTTGTGGGAAATTTCTCTCTGGTTATGATTGAGTTGAGATAATCTAATTTGTTTCAAAAAAGTTCAAAAAATCTTATTTAAAAAATATGATAAAATTGTGTTTGTAACTAAGGAAGAAACAAATAATTATATATTCTGTACATAAATATTAACATTACTCAAAATAAATGCATTTAAAGGATCGCTTCTCAGTGGAAATAATCCTGAAAGTATTCATGCCATGCTTGGTAAATAACCATTTCCCAAGTTTCGTTAATTAATATTTTCATAATCATAGGGGTTCCTTGTTCTGAGAGTTGGCTGCTGTTCACAGGCTCTGAAGTGTTCCCCGAAACCTAACATGGCCAAAACCTGGGGACGGACCAAGCACCAACACAATAATGCTTGAGCATGTATCGCCCAAGACAAATACATACATCTTGTACACAGGAGACCTGTACATTTGAGCCTAAAGAAAACACACTTCTGACCACCACAGTCCACACTGTCTCATCCAGTGTCCGTTCAACGAGCAACTCAAACATCCGAACGACGACCGGCGAGAGAAGCGGTCTGGGGAGCGAACCCGGGGGAGAGGGGAAGAGAGGTTGTGAGGAAGAAGGAGCTGTCCTCATGTCCTCGCGCTCAAAATGCAGCATTGCGAACACTGCCCTCATCGCCACGGCTCTCCTCATACACCTGACTCAGTTGGCCGGTATTTCCACCAACTTGAGTTTTTTTCTACCACCTCATCGCACAGATAAAATCTGGAAAAATTAGATATGCAAATTTTGAGAACGATTGCTAGTCACTTACCAATTGAGTATTATAATAAAATGTTACGATACAAATATCGAACAGCGTTTTCTTCGTCTGGTAAAAAATCCAATTCAGTAGTTTTCGTTTAAATTTGACTATTCATCTTGTGAAATGTAACACAGGTGTTGGTGGTTGAATATAATTTATTTTACAGATAATATTTACGTATGCGTATTACGTTTGCGTATGGCCCAGCTTAAAACGTAGGTTTCCTAAATCTAAGTTTCTTAATGATATTATTATTTAAAATTTTTCACACTATTTACACTTTCGTCTCACAACGTGATTACAAATATCACGTCTTACGTGATTACAAAGATTTACACGTACACAGTCTTGCGCGTTAATAAGAGGTTATGGAATATTAGAACACCAGAGTTCTAATCTCTTACTGTCAGAGAGATCTCAGTTTCGTAAAGTTCGTCTTTTGATAATTACTGTGAATAACTAATAAAAACATTTACCGGTACCATAGCAGCGAATTATTTTACAGAAATCAAGTTTCTCTTGTAAATAAATATTACAATAGTTCACGTTGAACTGTAATAAGTATCATGTAAGATTTCATCTATTAATCATAATGTTTAATAAAAAGATGTCAAATTCAGGGACGACATTAATATTCAAATCGCCCTTGGCTGCCGTTAGTACTCAAATCGACGTCTGTCGAGTTCATGCACTTATACAGAATTTGTTTTTGTGAAAAAAAAGTAAAAGAATACTCTTCATGAATGCAGTTTCTTTATGGCACGAGTTCATATTGTTTATTCATTCCGAAAATCTGTCCCTTTTATTTTTCCTCGATTTTAAATATAATGCGAAAGGGCAATCCAAGAAATTCCAACTTCTCAAAAATAGCGTTCCTCCTACACTTAAGACTGTATGTACTATTGACAATATGTATAAAATAAATAATAATGAAAGTCGAGAAGAGTTTATTTTCATTTAAAAAAATTAGAGACATAATATATGTGCGTACGTTAAACACGAGTATTCACAATGCAGATATAATTTTGAGGAATGCTGTAAGTTTAATTCCCGTTCGCAGATTACTTTTTGATTTCTTGGAGACTGTGACTAGGATCTACTTCATAAAAGGGTAGAAATTGTTCGTATTGGAGCAAACATTATAATACTGTAACCGCTTTCTCTCTTTGGTTACAAAAGTAAATCTTTAATTTACTTATTCCGTGACAAGCTTCTACACCGTCACGCACATCTGGGAGTATTTCTAATGAAAGGTAAAATTCCCTGTCAGGGGTGGGTTCGTCATGGTTCAACTAATTACCAATTAACAAGTATACACAGTTCATTAGTATGAAATAATATTGAACGTATATTCTGATGAATGAAATATAATCTACAACTGTATTTACAAATTTTACCTATGTTCTCAATATTTTTCCCATTAAATTCTGGTAGCTACCTATCCTACCTAAACTGCAGTTATGATTTTCTAATGTAATCTTAACTTTGATCCCTTGTTTTCAAATAAAAACTTACACACACAGAGATACACTTTACATAACAAAAATCACTAATAAAACACACGAAATACAATTCAAATTATGATCCTGAAAAAGAAATACATGCACATACAATGTTCCAAATTTTTTAACACCTTTGAATCAATTAATAATATAACACTTAATTCTCACAATTGGAATTTGGCTCATCCTTAGCCTTTCAGTATAAAAAAAATTCGTTTAACAAAGTCTTTAGCCAGTCCTTCAAATGCTATTATGAAATAAATAATCGGACGGCTTTTCTCCCATTCAGTATTTCATACAGCTTACTTTTTGCTAAGTGGTATTTATACCCTTAAATCAATTATACGTGAATTCAGTTAAATGGTTTTACGTAAGAACACAATTTTTACATTATTCACAAGAAATATCTGAATCTGATTCTAATTACGACTTTATGAGAAAAGGAAATGACTCGATTAGTTACCAAGACAACTGTTCTGTGAAATTCTAATTTGAAATTTCGTGATAGTTCTTTCGGTATTTGTTCAACTCACGGCCGGTGACCTCCCTTTACTCTGCGCTGCGTAGCCGGCTGCAAAACGGCGTCCACGCCTCCAAGGTCGCTGGATTTCTGCACCGCTCCGTGTTGCCTGCCGCGTTGAAAAATGGGATGTCCCCGAGCGCCATCTCTCATTGCTTAGCGACGTTTTACCATCGGTCACTCCAAGATGATGGTCGCATAAGAATGTAAGTTGAGAGCTTCCAATTATGACTTCATAATGGTAACAAGCCAAACTAGTTGTAATATCAAACAGAGTTCTTATAATTCTTGAGATTCAATAAGTAAATTCTCCTCGTTCAATAAGTAAGTTCACCTCGGCGGCTCAAACACGATAAGAAGCGAATTCTTTTGACTGTTCACCTCGGCGACTCGAACTAGAATAGAATGAATTCTCTCGACATCAGTTCATGCCGTTTCCGTTTGTTCCCCAAAAGTTTCTGATTGGTTACTATCAGAGTGCGTTCTGAAATGAATCTCCTGGCTGTCGCCATCTCTACGCCACCAGAGAAACTATTAGTTGATAATATGGTGTCGGGTTTTCTCTTCTATTTTCTTCTTGGTTTCAAATGTAATCGACAATTAGCGGTTACAATACTGACAGTTGCGCACCAACATTAAATTCTATTCATAATTTTACTTAACTAACAAATTGTAAGATCAAGCTATCAAATAACCCGAAAGCGAAACTCAATGAAACGGGATGACAATTTTTTTAATTCATTAAATAATGAATAAAATAAAATAAATAATAAACAATAAATACAAATTTAGAAAATTAAAATTAAATTAAAAAAACAAACCTTGCACTCTCATTCCATCTTATCTGTCGCTTCCATAACTCAAAACATTTTCCTCCATTTCCTGATTTCAGTCAGTGAGAAATGCAGTTCAGTTTAAAAAAAATTGGAAAAATTAACAAATAAACAAATATATTTGTGTATTCGTAATCAAGGTGAAAGAAAGGAGGCTTCCTGTTTTTCAAGAAGATAAATTTTAATAGCTATTTTATTTATAGCTAAAAGCAAATAATATCTTCGTGGATCCTAAAAAACTCCAAAGTGAAGTGCAAAAAAAAAGTTCAAGTTAAATTTTCTAGATTTAATTTACGGAATAACGTGTTGAACAAGTTACGGAATAACATGTGAAATGCAAGTTACTGACATTCGCTGAAATTCCATTGCATCAGGAAACCAAACTTCTGTTTCACTGCTGCGTCAACACACGCCAACATTTTCGGGCGTTGAGAGGGCACACCACTGCTGCCGTTGTCCTCCCGCCGCGCAGTTCAAACATCCGAACGAGGAGCGGCCGAAGGAGTGGCGGGGAACAGCGGATGTACGCGGGCCATCCACACGTCCGGCCGTTTCCCGACCGCCGCCCCCGCCCCCGCCCCGCCTCAGCGCCCGGACACGGCGAACCACTTGTCCTGCCGCCTCGACCGAGAGGCTGACCTTTAAATCGAGCCGTGCACCTGCACCTCTCGGAGACCCGTGACCTTGGACTCCACCGCCGCCGCCGCCGCCGCCGCCGCCGCCGCCGCCGCTGCCGAGGAGGTGGAGGCGAGGAAGAAAGCGTCCGCCCCCGCACGCCGCCCCGCCCACGCCCCCGCCCCCGCGCCGCGCACTGGGCGCAGGTAGGCCAATATGGCGCGCGGTGCCAAAATGTCTCGAAGACAAATGTATTTCAAAACGCGTACCTTTTCGAGTTGAATATTGAGAAGAAAAAACATGAATTAGAAAAAAATAAAAATACAAAATGCGTAATGAGCGTACGTGTAAAAGCGAAAGAAAGGGATATTTTACAATTATCATACGCTCCGGAATCTGTGCGAAAAGGGGCAAAACGTCAACAAGTAAAAGATTAAACAATATCGTACTTCATTCACTTTTTACTGTTTCATATTTATTTATTTATTCGTTGTTGAGAAATTCGTCGTTCAACATAATATTCGTACAACCTTCAACTACCGGAGCGGTGAGAACTCTTATCAACGCTGCCCCCGGACATCCTGATCAGATTTACACATCTTATGCATCCATTATTAACGCTTGATGTGCCTAAATGGAAACACAATACTATAATTGAAAATAATTCTGGTCATTATTCAAATCTACCTCATACTATCTAGCTCCAATATGCTATAGTAACTTACCAAGGGAACTAGTACTGTATGTTCAAGGTGTGCGTTACAAAAGACTAATTTTTTAAAGTTCATTACTGATTTATTTGTAGTTAATAGTTCTCCTTTATGGTGCACTTTTAAAAGAGGATTATATTCCTGAATATATAACTAGTTGCATTAAGACTCATAATATTATTATTGAATCTATTTGTTGATATGTTGCTATTATTATTATTATTATTATTATTATTATTATTATTATTATTATTATTATGTAGGTCTGCTTTCGGCCCAGTGTGCATCCTATCCTCCTCAGCCGGTGCGGTGTGCCGGTCCGTCCCTCCTCCCTCCACACCCCGCCCACCCGGCCGGCGAGTTGGACAAAGAGGGAGAGGCGCTGGCGACCGGGACCGAAGCGGCTCATTCATGGCGCCCGAGCACCCACGCAGCCCTGCGCGTAGGGTTGCCAACCGCAGCTTTGGGGGACACGTGTGAATGAGGTGGACAGCCAGGAGAACAGTGAGTCAAAGGAACACGAGGACCTGGGCCTGAATCGCCTTAAATCCACATTCATTCATGCTTTTTAGAGAGTCAGTGAATTATTTCTTGGGAGAACTTCTGAAATGTATTTGAAAATCCTTTAAAAATTCAATAGTCTGAAAACATGTAAATGTAAATTACGATTTGATGTTTAGATTTTATTCTTCCCTTACCAACGACTGATTGTTTCATTAGTGATTCCGGGCGCGTCAACTGCTAAGTTCATTAGTCCAGTAAGTGTAGTCCACGTTTTCATCGCAAGAAATAGCGGTAATCTGCCCCTGCTGAATGGGGAGATACTGCGCCGACCTACACGTCGGCTTGCGGGGTTTTCTCCAAACAGGTATCTCCCACCAGCGAGACATCCCCCCTGTCCCCCCATCCTCCCGGACAAACTCTAAGCTCCCAACTGGTCTCCTGGCATGGAAGAAAGATGAAGGAAAAATCGCGCGCTTTCTGGGGGCCTTTTAATAGGGTTCTGCTCCGGCATTAGCCTGATGTTCATCGGAACAACAACGGAAAACTGCCGATCAGAGCAGTCGGTCGTTAGAATTCTCCTCCAGACAGCGGCTGACCTCGACCTAGCTATCTAGCGTGACGAAATTCCTTCTGCTACCATCAGGACTCGAACCCTAGGACCTGCTGTTCAGAGGCACTACAGTGACATCGATTGATGCCCTGAACCACCTAAGCCGGCTTATCTTACCAAGATCTTCTGTAATTTTAATGTAACGAGAATAAATCGAAAATACAATAAGTTTAATTTGTGTAGTTGAATGTGTTAGTTTCTTGCTCATATCTTTCTTGATGTTTGTTAGGGAACATTCTTCAAGATTTATAAATATAACTCAGACTTTTTCGAAAATGCTAGTCATTAACAATTATTTAGGTCAATCATTTCTGAATGAAATACAGACATTATTTGCACCGATGTGCTGTAATCAAGTTCGGGGATTAATGTTGAAGACGACACATAACGAAATCTGTAAACTCGTAGGGCACCTTTATGCCTCCCAAGCGGCAACGTGCCGACGTAAAAAAATACATCGCTTGCATCTTACGACACTCAGATATAAGGAACACTTGGGAAATAACCACTCACTTCACATCGCTTCCTACGCTTCCCCACTAAAATAAAATTATTTACTTTATTGTGGCACAGCGTTGTAAATTCTTTAGGTATTTTAACCGTGTTTTTATGACCGAATAAATGACACGTTTATGACTGCATGCATATTCGCAGGAGTGCCCTATTTATTTCCTGAGAGCAGTGAATATCGTACGTTCGCATATAATAAGGCGATGTGGTTACCATCGCCTAACAACGTGGAGGCAAATACAACACATTATATCATACAAAACTCAATTACAAAGTATTTTATTTAATTGCAGGAAAACAAATTTTATTTAGTGACAATAAAGCAATGATTGTATTAAGTTGAGACTTTATCAAATTTGATTTCATTTTTGTTTTGGAAAATTATCGTAAATCTGAAATATAATAGTTTTGGAAATTCGAAATCATATTTTAAAATCGTTTGTTAAGTGGTTGGTGTAAAGGTAACACAAAAATGTGAAAATATTTTTTTTCTGGTTCATATGTTTTTCTGATGTCAAAAAATATTCGTTAAAATGAAGACAGAAGAGACAAGAATTTGCAAAAATAAAACTTAACTACTGGTGCTTCAACAGCACATGCTTTCTCGCATTATTTGCATTTTTCGAAAATTCAGAGAAAATCAGACGTGCGCCATTTTAATAAGCATATTCTGAAATATTTGAAAGAAAAAAAGAGAAAAAAAAGTATTTTCCTAAAATCTTGTAGAATATAATAGTGACTTTATTTCATTAAAATTTACGCGAAAACTTTTCGCGTTTTCAAAAAACCGTGCATGATCTTTAACCCTCCGGCAGGCGCGTAGCGGCACTCAGTGCTGCATTCTCACATTTTTGTTGATTTCGTGTAAATAATTGGTGTCGCACTATTGAGTTCATTGTTATTCTTCGTTGATTATATTTCCAACCTGATGACACTCTAATCACGATTTTAGACACTGCCGATCGACTGTTATTCATTAGTAATTAATAATCTGCAACGGTTGTGGCACTCTGTTCCGCACGCGCTTTGTAATGTAAGTATAATATTTGCGTATTTTATCCATTAGAATTCTTACTGCTGTTTTCTTATTCAGCTTTATGACACAGAGTTTGGAGTATTAACTACCAATTCAAATTTAAATGCGTTGTTTCCAAAGAAACGTTAGAAGACAGTTTGCACCGTTTTCATTCCCCATCATGTAACACGTACCGAGACACGGAGGGAGCGGGTGATGCATCAGATTCTTATAAATACTATTATTTCGTATACTATTTAGTTAGTTATTTTTAAATAAGGTGTACAAAATCATAAATAAAGAATATTTCCTTCACATTCAATAACAAAAGTAATAACTATTGACGCGAAAATCGAAGTTAATAAATGCGGCACGCGCCTGCTGGTGGGAAATGATGGGACGCGCCCACCACAGGGTTAATGGAACTACAGTTTGCTAAACTTCTTGATCGGTTTTATTTTTTTATTGAATAATTACATGCCTTTGGTCAGTTAGGCCCTTGGCAGCAGAAGATGAACTGATTGAGTATTACAAACAGAATTGAGTATCTGCAAAAAAAAGCTCACGCATCAAGAACAATCTATTTTTTGTGTTAAAATCAAATTTGAAAGGAGATTATGGGGGGGTCGAAGAATTGTTTGAGCAATTCACGTTTTAGTCGGTTGCGATGGGGATTGTGTTTACCAAGTTCAAAATGGAGGGCAGTTGGAATTTTATTAATTTTGCCGTAGAATGTTGCTGAAATTTGTAGAAAAAAGTTTTTAATTGGAAGTACACCTAACTCAGAATGAATTTGTAGGCTAAGAAATAAACCAACGGGCTTTAACAATAGTTCTTAGGCAGATATTCTGAAAAAATTGTATTTTATTAATGTTCGTTTTACTTGCTGATTCCCAAATTGGACACGCATAGGATACTATAGGCCGAATCATTGTTTTGTAAACGTGCAATTTAGTCAGTGTACTTAACGAAGAAGATAATTTAATCAGAGGATGAAGCTGATGCCATCGTTTATTGATCGGTTTTAGACGAAAAGAAAGTGATTATTTTGTTATCAGAAAAGACATTCCTTCATTGTTGGCGGAAACGTCCGCGAGCCGGCGCGGTGCGGTGCGGGGTGCCGCAGGGGCCCGGCGCCGGCCACCTGGCGCCTCTGGCTCGTTAGCGCGGCGCAGCTCTCGAATCCATCACGCGCGCCAGGGAATTCCGCGCCCCCGACGGCCGGCGCTTCTGGTTTGGTCCGGCCGCGCGCTGGCCTCTAATTAGTCTCGCCACATAAATATCAGACGCCAGGAAAGTTCATGAACGCGTGAGATACGATATACGTAAAATTTCACTTGTGCGGTGGGCTCCGACGCGGTTTTACGAGCTCGTTGGGTTTAATGATGCTTAATGTGTGGGTATTCAGGAAGTGTAAACTTTTAGAAACATCGAAGGAATATGGAGACGGTCAATGTTGCAACGGCGGCCGGAGTTTCGAGGATCTTGGGAATTTTATGGCCGAGATCGACCCAATTCTAATGACTCGGTCGCGATCTTTTTAATACCCGTCGTTCCGAGACCTGCACCTCCAATCTCTTCGAAAAATTTGCATTCTAAAGAAATTTTTCGTTGTAGTGTTATGTGTTGCTAGTAGCACCGGTGGCTATAAGAATTACAGCAAAATAACGATCGGGGAGTTCCGGTGACAGGAAGACGCCGGGTTCGATAACAGGTGGAAGCCGGAAATTTCATTGAAGTTCAACGCTAGATAGTTAGTGGTAGCCAGGGTAATGAAACTCATGCATAAATTTTCACTGAGCGAAAAATTTCCCTGATCACCTGCAGTAAAATGTCGGAGCAGCACTCTAAACAACTTGCCACGGAGCGCATGCAATCTTCTTCTCTCATCCTTCTCCCCAACCCGGGCTGGTACACAGTGGGGTAGTATGTCGCGCTTCTGCCTCATAACAGACATCCGTAGGCGACCAATAGGACAACATTCAGAATGGATTGAATACAACTGATAATAAAATGTGATGCTAGTATTGTACGAAATATCTATCATTATTTTATTAGAATCGTGTATTATTGAAGGTATTATTTCATAAAGCATCCACAATTGAAACTAACAGCACAGTTTTGTTCAAATATTTTACGACTCCTCTCCAACTTAATTTCTCTCTCTATTTTTACTTTCTCTATACAACTTTCGTAGCATAAAATTTTGTGATGCTACAGCCTAACCCGGCAAAGTTTTGGAACAAAACTTCATATTGTAGGTCCCTGATACAAAAAAGTGAATAATCTTCTTCCTATATAAAGTAAATTACTCTATCTAACATGTTATGTAGTCAGAATTCACGTTGCATGGGTTCTTGATACTGCAAACTTCGTTAATGGCAAAACGTCTGTCTATGAACAACACTAGTGTTAGTAACACACTTTTTACTAGTGACTTAGGAAGGATTTTCACTGAAATTGGCACTCCCCAATCAAAATGGCTGATACTGCAGGCCTTTCCTTTTCACATGGATAACTTGATTTTTAGATATACTTCACATGAAGTCTTAACGACATTTTCAACATTTTCTCAGAACTGACTTCGAAGTTTTTCTTTATTTTTTTTCTCGGATAGATCAAATAACACTAACAAAAACGGTATAATTCGGATTTTCGTTGAATTCACAAAATATTTGAAAACTGCGAAAACATTTTTATATTTTTAGCCTTCTTTCTACATTACAATATTAAAAATAAATATTTTTTTAATAAAATTTGTCCTTCAAAATTTCTTTTTAATTTTATTCTAAATGTAACACCTTACAACTTGCTTGGCTGTACTATTGATTGGATGTGTTGTACATTACAGCGAGTGGCTCCAGATGTCGGTGTACAAAACGTCGCGCCACACTGCTCCCAGCTTTCGGACTTTTCCGTCCAGAATGAAAGATTGTTCTTTCCGATGCCAAAAACAGCACCAAATAATGTCTTCCTTTTCTTGTAAAAGCCAATCAAAAATATCAGTGAATAATTGTTCCAACTATTTAGTATTCTGAATGAAACACCTTCAAACTTTGTTGGTTATACTACTGATTCGACGTGTTATAAATGCAAGCAAATGTCTCCAGATGTGGAGCGTACAAAGGGACGCGCCACAAAGCTCGCCGGCTTTCAGCCGATCCCGTCAACAATGAGGGCTTCGGACGATTCCGTCAAACGACCTTTGCAATGCCAAAAATATCACTACACGATATCTGACTTTTGTTGTTGACATTTTTGTCTCGTTTCTTCTAAAAAAAGCAATCAAAAAGATCGGTGAAATGCTCTTTAATAAAAACTAAAATATTCTGAATAAAACACCTTCGTACTTTGCTCGTTATATTATAGATCGGGTGTGTTGTACAATCGATCTTCAAATGCCGAGCGCCCGACGGAGCATTCCACACAGCTCGGCAGCTTCCGAACGCTTCCGCAAACGATGAGGGAATGTCTTTTCCGATGCCAAAAATATCACAACACGATATCTGAAGTTTCTGTTGACTTTTGTTTCCTTCTAAAAAACAAGCAAAAGATAGGATAATTATAGTTTCTTTAAATTGAAATAATTTGTCATAAAATCAGGAAATTCCATTAAATCTTAATGAAACGCCCTCAAGCTTCGCAGGTTATATCATTTACAGTTGTGCTACATTCAAGTCATTTTCCAGATGTCGGGCATCCAAAGCTGCGCGCCATATTGCTAGGCGACTTTCGGACGTTTCCGCAAAGTGGGGGAATGTCTTTTCGGATGCCGAAAATATTCTGAACATGATATCTGACGAAACATGATATCTGACGTTTCTTCTGATATCTGACGTTTCTATTTTTCTTCTAAAAGCCAACTAAAAGGATAGGCAAATTATAGTTAAAATGATATCCTGAATGAAATGCCCTAGCACTTTACGGATTATATTACTGATAGGGAGTGCTGTACGTTCGAACGAGACTCTCCAGGCGTCGGACGCCCACATCGCTCTGACGTTTTCTCCGACAATACGCAATGACATAGGTGGCGCAACTGTCATCACTAGAGACCGGAAAAGTATGTAGTAGGAATGGTGAAAATATGTACATAAATATGTAATGAAAATAGCAAGAATATGTAATAAAATATACAATCGGATATAATATGTAATGTTAAAATACACTAATTATAAAACGAACTTTTACATAACACGAAATTATAAAAATACTCCTAAAGAAATTTTAAATATAATACATACGTTTGGAAATTCAGTTTAAAGGTCACAAAAGATCAGTGATACTTTGGCACCTAAAGGTGAAACTGATTTCAGTCACTGACGCATATTTCTCGCCACACTGAGTTAACTGTAGCAGGAGCGCCTGACTGAGTGAACACCCGACCGCGTCATGGGTAGCATGCCTCGAGTAAACAGCAAGCAGTAATAATGTAGAGAAAATTGCAGGCTGTTTTGAAAATATTTCTTTTCATAAAAATACGTAATAAAATAGAAGAAAATTGATGTAATAAAAAGAATACTTCGTGAAAATGGCAAAATATGTAAAATATGTGATTAAAATGTTGATATTGTGTTAGAAAAGCGACGATTCGCCACGATTACAATTTTTAGAGCGGTACGTAGGAAGACAAAAAATATGTAATTACATAAAAATCCGATCTCTAGTCATCACTGCAGTACCTCTGACCGGGTGATCCTAGGGTTCGTATGCCGACGGTGGCAGGTGACGGACACTAGATGCATAATAGCTGTTCGAGTTTCGTCGCTGTCTGGAGAAGAATTCTAGGGACCGGCTGCTCTGATCAGTAGTTTTCCGTTGTTTCTCCAATCAACGCCGGACGAATGCCCGAGCAGTACCCTAACACACGGACTAAGGACCGCGCGCGACCTTTTCTTTGTCTTCTTTTTCCTATTCTTACTGCATACTTACACACCCTTACATTGCATGGACTACACTACCACACATGTCGGAAGACCATTTGTAAGCTTAGAGCTTGTCCAGGCTGGGGCGGTGCTCCGATGGTGAGAGATAACTGATTGGGGGAAAACCTGCAAGCCTACATAATGGTCTGCGCCGAATCTTGCTATCCAGAGGAGGAAGATCATCGATATCTTCAGCAATAAAAACATGCACTACACTTACGTTAATAATGGCCAAAGCAATAGATGCGCCCGGAATCACTAGTAAATCAATCAAGCCAACGAAGCGAGATATTTGTTGTTTTTTATGCAAAAATAACATAAAATTTTCTTGCGTTGCTTTTGAAAAAGCTATCAAAAAGAAAGACCATTTATAGTTTTATTAAAAATAATTTGTTTGAAGCTAACATGTTCTTTGTGGCTTGTATGATTGATCTAGAGTATTGCGTAATAAGTTATGCGAGAGGCTGCAGATAATGTACACGAGTTATTTTCTCAGCATATCAGAAATAAAAAGTTTTCACCATAAGTTTACAAGAAACCCATGTAAGGAATAAGACAATCAGAAGATAGCTCTTGCATATAAGGAATTTTAAAGTCTAGACTTTCCGTTTACATAGTATTTAAATCATAAATGCTCTCTTCGAATTTTCCCCCAACTTCTCTTCTGACTCTCAATTTAAATCAAAATATTCAATTTAAAGGTCTTGTTTGTGATGCATCTGTCACTATCAAATATACGACTTTATTTAATTCATTCAATTTAAAGACACATCATAATTTACATTAATTTATCATTTGCGTTAAAATGCAAGAATCGTACGTAAAAATTTGGTCAGGGACTTTCCAGCTGAAGAAGCAATATATTTTGTAAGAGATATTTGGTACACTGATATTTAATGGTCTTCGGTAAATACCTGAATGGCGCTATTTCTTAAATGCTCTTTTTCTTCCCAAGTTACCAAAGTTTTTTTTCAACTCTCAATGTTCTCGTTAAGAAAGAACGCAGGACACATGAAGGAGCCATTTCGATAACCCCCCAAATATTTATTTCAAGTAGTTAACACAGTGTAATCAAAAAGCATATCCAATTACTGAGTTTATTACCATTATATCTCCACGATAATATTTTTAAAGCTTCCTTTAAACATAAAAAAATTAAACTAGCTTACGATGATGCATCGTAAGTTCTCATTTCCATTTGCCAGCGTGTAGCACCTACTAACAAGGTCCGGTTGGTCTCTCTCAAATGCCACCACAGCACAAAACGAGAATATACCGCCTCTCACCTTTGGGGACAGTAAAAATCTCGCTAGCAAATATACGAGTTAATGAAAGCTCCGTGGGTTTAAATAAGCGGAATGGATTGATCAATTTGCCCACTAAGGGGAAAATAAAAGATGATTGATATGACACTTTGAACAAGTCAAATAATCTTCGCCTCTATTGATTTTTGGACCTAAGTTAAAAGAAAGAAACAATCAGAAGCTGTTGCAATGTGGATGTGGAAGAGAATGTTACGAGTACGTTGTAAGGAAAAGAAATGTAATATGAAAGTTTTGAACGAGATTGATTAAAAACGAATGTTACACGAGAAGACATAGAACTTTTTTATAAACAATTATGGAACGCAAATTTCTGAGAAAAAAAGAGAACGAAATGATAAAAATTACTCGGTTGATATTAAGAGTCGGATAAGATTAAAGAGTTGTGAAGAAATTAAGGAAGTATCTGACAACTACCCTCTGATTTTAGCAACCACTGGAAGCACTTATTTGATCGATTAACTAATTTAATTTTGTGGCGAGATGCAACATTTATTTAATATTTTAAGTGTCAATTGTTGTTTGCTGAAGGGTTACCGTACACAATTGACGAGTTTCTATTGAATTGTTAATCAAGTTTCATTGAATAGTGGTTACATTTTTAATGTAACACCTCTTTGCGTTTTTTACGAGCATGTTCTTCGAAAATCGCTTCCTCCTCAACCTGTCCATGGAGCGGCCCGTGAGAGCAAAGATAGTAGCGCCACCCACGACCGCTGCTCAAGGCAGCAACCTGCCGAGGAGGTCCTTTCATCACCCAAGGCCCCCACGGTACCTGCCGCTCCGGCAACATCCTCGCCGCTTCTGCTTGTCTCGAGTTTCGCGCCACATTATCTCCGGCGATGTTCCTTTACCTGTCCGGGCGCCGCTCCCGCACTACACCCCACACCACGCACCGCCCACGCCTACCACCCCACCTCCACCAACCGGCATCCTGCAGCCTCTGCCCGCCGCCCAAAACACGGCTCATCGCCGTTACCGCCACAATCTGCTCCCTGCCCGCCGTGTGCTGTTTAGGGATGGGGCATCGCCGACAAATCATCGATGTTTCTGAACATCAATGTTCAAAATTTAAAGAAAGGGTGTTAATAAAACATCGCCCCTAAACCATTGATGTTTTTAAACATCGACGTATTGAAAACCGCATTAGTAACCATTAATGTTCATACGGAAGGGTATAAATTGACGGTGGTCGCGTTTATTAACCTTTAAATGGAATTTTACTGACAAACACCGTCAAAAAATGACCAGGATATTTTAACAAAAATTTTTATTAGGTGACTGAATAATTCAAAACTTATGTGGTCTTCGTTTATCGACAAAACCTCGAATTTTTCTGTTTCATAGTTGTTTTTCTTTATTTTCGTTACAGCTCTTCTGGTATTCCCAGATGCTCGTTCGAACCATGGTTTATCTCTGTCTTGTTGCATCGACATTCAGGGTTTTTGTTCACCTGTACAGCTTTATATTGTGAATGCATCAGTCCTCTAATCTTAGTCTTTCTTTCGCTTTACGAGGCTTATCTGCGCACCCTGAACTGATCTTTCTTTCCTTTACTAAGTCCATTAACCCAACATCTCTGCTGATCCTGCTGCTGAACTATCTTTCATCAGAGTCCTTGAAATCTCTAGGATCTAGGAGCCGTGCTTTATTCATCGCCATCCTTAGCTTTAGCTTTCCACTTCTACTCGCCGCACCATCGTTCCTTCCCCAGCCGCCGGCGGGCCTTCTGCCGCTGTTTCACTAGTTTCTTTCCCTGTTGCCTCCAAAACTACCCACCCTCACCCGCTCCACCGCCACTCTCTGACGCTGTCCCGCTTTGCCGCGCCGTCAGAGTCCACCTCGCCACAGTCCACCGTCACGCCCGCCGCCACGCCCCCCCTTCCGCACCCCTTTTCTGCACGCCGCCCCCACCGCTGTTCTCATCGACGCCCCGCCACTCCGCCGTCCCTGCTGGTCCTTCCACCGCCTCCAACGAACCTTTTCTCGCCGCTCCACCCCCTCCCCTAGCTACGCCAATGTCCATCCAGCCGTCCACGCTGCCACCTCCCGCCGTTACTGCCACTGCGGTTCCAAACATGCCTTCCTTCGCCCCTGCCGCCCCGCATCTCTTCCATCTCTGTTCCCGCTGCCGTCGCGCACCCAACTCCCGCCGCCTCTTCCGCCATCTCCACACTCCATCCCCAGCCCCCAGCCCTCGCCCCCACCCTCCTACAGCCTCTGCCTCCACGGCCCCTCTGCCACCCCTCGTCTCTTCCATCTCCGTTCCCACTGTCGCCGCGCACCCAGCTCCCGCCGCCTCTTCCGCCACCTCCGCACCCCACCCCCAGCCCTCGCCCCCACCCTCCTACAGCCTCTGCCTCCACGGCCCCCCTGCCACCCCTCGTCTCTTCCATCTCCGTTCCCACTGTCGCCGCGCACCCAGCTCCCGCCGCCTCTTCCGCCACCTCCGCACCCCACCCCCAGACACCGCCTCCACCCTCCCACAGCCTCCGCCTCCACAGCCTCGGCCACTGTCTTACGGCGTCACATTACCGGCTGCACCGACTGCGCTGCGCCGCCCGGAGGCCCCCAACCCGCCCCCGCCCCGGGTGACCCGCAGTGACCCTGCGCGCGAACACAAGGGAAACCGGACACGGGCCGCGCCCGCCCACACCCACCTGTGAATGCTACCTGGCGCATTCCTGCGTAACAAGAACAGTACTGGCTTTGAATGCGCGCTACGCACCCTGGGAACGCCTTCCTCCGCGCCCCGCCGCCCGGCCCACGACGAGACTCCCTCCTTTTAAACGTTTTTACAATATTGTGGCTCGGGTTTCCAGACGAGCTCGGCCATCTTTTGATGTCGGCGAACCGCAAGGAGCATCCTAAGTACGTTTCAAGGAGACTCCGCTCCCGAGGAGAATAGCTCGAATCATGCGCATAACCGAGCGTATTTCAAGCTGCGAGGAGACGAGTTTTAAATTAAAGTGCGCAAGATTATCCCCCCGTTGGCATGTTTACTTTTCTATTCTTCGGCAAATTGAAAGCGAAAACGATACTCACTATTACGCGGACTTACTGGACGCAATTTTTGTGCGGCACTAATGATGAGGAAAACACACTAATGTAACTTTAATGTGTAGGCAGGCTACTATTATGAGCGGCAAAAACACACTGACGCTGGTTACAAAGGAGCCGTTGGGTTACGTTCAGGTCTATTCTCGAGAAGCCGTGGCAACTTACTTTTCTCTCCAAGTTGTCATTACAACACGTCAATTTACGGATCGACATTATGCACATAAATGAATAAATAATCAGGTATTGGATTTAACCTCGTCATGCAGACGACCGTAGGAGTGTACCTGTTGCGGCATGATAACTACCTCTTTCTTTCGATTTCTCTAGGATACAGAAATAACTCGCTGCTTGCAGAACAAGGGTTCGACGTTAGGATCTTCCATTACGACCTCTACGCTCGACGACAAGCGTGAGGTAATGCAGCAGGAAGCCACAAACTAACGTGTGTGCTGGCATCCATAATGCAGTACCCAGCAAAATTCTGCGGCGACCGTACCGAAAGATGCGACCGTCATACCTGTGCAAATGTCTGTATTTCATTCGATGCGATCGAAAGCAATTCGTAGGTTACCTGCGTATATTGGAGGCTGCATGGTGTTTTCTTTCTCGTTTCATGAAGCATCCAAAAAAGAAGTTCTTCATTCCATCACAGAAAGTCTTTCTCAAAGGACGACACGAAAGATGTCTTCATTAAAATGATTCGGAATTCGTGTCTGAGATTAAATCGTTTTTTATTTAATAAAACAAATTTGAATTATTTCTTTCCTTTACGAAATATTTCTCCTTCCCTTAGGAAGTTCATTCACTTTCACCAACTCTTTTATTGATTTAATTGGTTCATCTTGATACTGAATACATTAAGTTTAAACGGTTTTTCATTGAAATCTTTATTTGGCTGAATAATAGAAAATTAGTCAGCGATAAACAGGAATCAGCTGATGAATTTTTTTACCAAGAAAAAGCATTTAGTCAAAATCAATAAATACATTTTAAATATTTTGTCACAGCCATCTTTTATATTTATTGAACCTGCTTACTTTACTCAAGAAACTACTAATACGATCATTGTCTTAATTTATTTTGAAATATATTCAAGGTTAACCGTAAAAAATATTATGTTTAAACTCAATATTAATTCATACATAGAATAATATTGAATATCTTAGACTTTCTATCGTTAAGAAATGTTGTACTACACAGTTTGTCGTTCATCTTCCGGGTAATGAGCTTTGTCTCACATTCTGAACGCGCAGTCATCACAGTTACAATCACTGAGGAAAAGAAGTTTTCAAAATAAGTCAGAAATAACGTAAGACTTCAATCACAAGTATAATTGTGGTTATAATGTATGTTCGTACAGAACAAAAACCTATAAAACATAGACATGGTCCAGAGAAAGTCCCCGGACATTACGACTCTAGTTCAATACTTACACCACAAGCTATTCTAACTTTCAACGCGCTTGTTTATATACCCAAAATTAATAGCTTTCGCAAGATGTCCACTTTACATTTTCACTTTATTACTTATACTCTCCAAAGAAACGCTTCCTTATAACCCTTGTCCCTCTCTTGTTCTTTCACATGCGCATGGATAATTATGCCCTCAAGCAAACTTCCCTACTCAGGGTGTGATATCCGGCAAACAAATATTTTGAAGTTTCTGCAATTAGACTTATATTTTAGAATAAAATGATGGATTTAAAAAAGGACAGGGACATTTGGTTAAGAATATAAATAATATCTAATTACGCCAATTCTGAAGTGACAGAATATACAAACTGACCGATTCTATCATTATGGGTCATTAAGTCATCAAACGTTATCCCTCAAAAGCATTTTTTTGTTCGGAAAAAGAAACGAAATGTGTGAGAAAAATTAAAATAATTGGTATTAATTTAAAAATAAGATAACAATGAAAAGACAAAATGATCTTGTTTTTGGAAAAGTTTTGAGTCAACAGTACGTATATGTTACAAAATTAATATGTAAATAATAAAAATATTTTCCCTGGGGGCTATTCTTACGCATTTTGTGATTTATCTGTACTAAAAAATAATGTGAATTCTCTGAAAATGTCTTCAATTTAGGAAATCATATCAAAAATAGTTAATTGTTATTATTTCGTGTCGAGTTTCGATACACATATTCCAAGAAAAATATGATGATGCTTCAATGCCAATTTTTTATTTAAAAGATAATAAAAATATAATAACAATAGCTCTACATGAATGTACAGAAATATATTGAAATAAAAGAAATGGAAAATTGAAATACGACAACAATAGTTTGCTGGGAATATTCAGTCTCCCCACACATGCCATTAGAGTAAAAAGCGACCAAATTGGATAAGAAGACGAGATTTATGGAAACATATATTCTAAATGAGTAATTATTCAGAACCAAAAATCAGCGTAAAAATAAGAAGAAAGCAACGAAAACAACATTCTAAAAGTAATGAAAGTAACGAAAATTAAATTCTACAAGTAAAACAATAGACAAGATTACACACGAGACTGTGGCGAAAGAGTATAAAGTAAATCCAGGTGAATGCTTGAGAAGCGCTGAACGCGCCCGCCCACGGCGGTCGTCTAGCTCATCGCAGCGAGGACATAAAGTGAGCCCAGTGACCACACGGCAGCCAATTAAAAGAAACGCGGGTTCGAGGGCCGATGAATAAACATGAAAGGCCGAACGCGGTGGCGATCGCCGCGTCGCGGCGCCGGACGCGTCCACGCGCGACGGAGGGGCCGTGACCTCTCCCCCTCTGGATTTACGCGACTTTCACCGGCCTCCCCTCCCGCTCCTCGCCCCCCGCTACACTGCTCCGACGGATCCCGATTGCATCCCGCGGTCAACTTTTCCATAGGCTCCACCTCCCCGAAAAGGCATAGCTCGATTGCATCCCGTGGTCAACTTTTCCATAGGCTCTACCTCCCGGAAAAGGGATTGCTCGATTGCATCCCATGGTCAACTTTTCCATAGGCTCTATCTCCTCGAAAAGGTATAGCTCGATTGCATCCGTGGTCAACTTTTCCATAGGGCAGTGTTGTCAAGGTCGATGCTACGAGCGGGAGTCCGTGGCACGAATGCCACGACGAAATCGCTTCTCCACGCAGTTCCTAACCCCGCCGCAAGAGACAACTCCATCGCTATTGTAAAACGGCGGGGTTACTAATAGTTTCCTCTCCCGACGGTAGTTGCGCAGAGAAGCTCGTGGCATGGCACGGTGCTACGGAGCTTGCCATTGCCACCAGTAGGAGACCTTTACATCACTGCCATAGGCTCTACCTCCCCGAAAAGATATAGATCGATTGCCTTCCCATCATTCCACCTCAATCTCCGTCTGTCGCTCTCGTTCCTCCTGCCCACTTCTTCTTTACTGTTACCGCTATCAGATCTTACCGTTACTATATTCCATACTTGCTCAACATGGGAATGACACAAGTAAGGGATACAATAGTTGAGTGTTGTGGTTTCGGTCTCTGGAAGCGAATATTGTAGCAAAATGTCGTTGAAAGCATTAGACACCCACGTGGTGCCATTCGAAAATGCACCATCTGCAGCCAAGATAAGGAGTGTGCCAGTGTGTATGCGTGCTGACCCCGGTTTTGAATCACAAATTAACATCGTAATGTTTTTCTATCCCCTCGGGTGCACAGCGTGGCAGTTTTCCATGGTGTGATCCCAAGTTCGATTCTCGGTCGGTGCAAAATTAGAGATGTAGCTTTCCATTAATTCTGTTTCTTTGTATCATTGAATCTGTTTCTTTAGCTGTTTGACGACAAAAACTCATGCAGGCCAAGAATGCTAAATACGGTGACGGGAATACGTCATGCTTGCCACATGTCACCCTTACCCCCAAGCGAGGGTAATAAATAAAACAAGGGCCCACGTCTGGGAACACAGCTAGCTGACAAAAGTCGAATTAATCCCACCCTAAAATACCAAATACACACGCACAATATTTTTTAAGTACGTATATGTACATCCACGCGAGGATAGCCTTACGCAATGCACCTCAACACATCATCAATAATGGAAACATTCTCTCGTCCTGGCCACACCACCAGCCTTCCTGATCACGTTGGAACAACATCGAACTCGTTGGCTGTGGGAAATCTCAAGAGAAGAGGTTCGAGGGCAGCTCTTTGCGAGACGTCCCCGCGAGACACTTTGACGTCTCAGATCAAGACGCTTCGCTAACCTCACACGAGACGTCGTTGCCGTCGCACTTCACGCACGGAGCGCGTCTCTCCTTCCCCATGCCGCCCACGTTCCGACGGAGCGGCCGGCCGGCAGGCCGCTCGAGAGAGCAGAAGCTGCTCCACGCGCGACGCACCGCATTTCTACGACGCGATTCGAAATAATATTACATTTGCTAGCAGATGGAGCGTTGATGGGTACAAATTTACGCGGTAGAATGTATAAGAAGGTCGCTAGGAGTAGAAACGCTTCGCAGAGGTGGAAGATGGATGAAAGAGTCCATGTGCGTGGAGAGGGCGTAGCAGATAATAGGGTATCACGTAAGAAGTGGTTCGCGATTCCGGCTTGGATTGCGATGTCTTCTTCATCCGAGAAATATCAACAAAAATTTCTTCAGAATGTTTATCACATGTTAACAGCAAGGAATTTTCTGCGTGAACATATACCGGCAAATGCCGTTTCATCTAGCGCTTCTCCATTATACAGTCATTGCTGCGTATTAATAATTAACGTCTCAATAAATCCTTTTAAATAATTTGATAATTGCACTCAAGCTGCTACCTATGTAAACGTAATTCGTACTTTAAAACTCGCTAATCTATCGTCCCTCCAGGTTCTATCGCATCGAGAAATGCTCTAATCCTACGACGCGTTTCGAAATAATATTACATTTGCTAGCAGATCCAGCGTTAATGGGTACATATCCAGAAAACCGTAGAATTTGTAAGAAGGTCGCTTTTTGTATACTCCTTGCAGAAGTGGATGATAACTGTATCAGACACAGTGGTTGGTGGTTATGAAGTGACCGACGCAAGACATCAGGTAAAGAATCGTTAATAAAACTGTCGGCTTACGATGGCTACTTCATTGGCGAGATGTGAATCAAATAAATGGAAGACTTTTCCACCACAATAATTTGCTATGAAGTATTCCTGAATTTTTATCGGGAGAGATTTTAATTTTTTTTGTACACTAGCAAGTGCACTAGCACCATTTTTTGACATATCAACGAAAATTATATCTTAATGAAATGTTTTTTTATCACGATATGGTTATCAGTTGATTTAATATTTTTAATTGTGGAATTGTCTTCATAAAAAACACTTCATATTATTTTTATTGGAATTCAGAATCCGTAAATATTTCTCCATGAACTCACGCCCATCGCTGAATCTGCTCAAGGCCAGGTCTGAAGAAGTTCATGCACGCCAACCGTGCGTGAAGGTCGGTTGGAAATACGATATCCAAATATCCAAACCGGTTAATCGCACGTTTGAACATTCAATTGCCTTCGCCTGAATACGGTAGGTTCAGTTGATTTGTTCCAGTGCTTGCCCATCACTAATGTAGTTATTTCTAGATACTGTATAAATGTCGTGAATAAAAGTCAGGAAACTCCTTTTCTCGTACATTGTAATATACAGTGTTTGGTTTTTAAAATGTTACGTCCCGGAACGCGCGCCAATTAACTATTAATTTAATGTTAATAGTTATATATTTATAATAGTATAATTTAATAATTATTCGTGAGGTACCGGAACCCCGTTCCGTTACGTTCCGCCAGAAATCAAGTCCAGCTCATATATCAGTTTTATAATTATAATTATAAGTTTTATAACTCTATTAACTTCGGGTAAGGCGAAAAATCTCAGAATACATTGAAGTCAATACGATACGAAGTCATACGATTTTGTATGTATCTCTTGAAACTCATTTCTTGGATTTTCATAATATTTTAAAAAAGTATGTAAAAAATACTCTGGTAGAGAATATTTTTCTGAGTTCTTCTCTATTATGAGTTACGTAGTAATATTCTACAACAAAACACATTTCTAAAAATTGAATCTGCTTTTTTTCATTGGAAGAAGGTTTTGAATGTTTTTTAACTCAGAAGCACGAAAGTGTAGAGTTCATTCTTTAAATCGTTCGTTCGAAATTATTTTGGATCTTGAAATCTTCGAAAATTTACTACAAAGGGCATTTGATGAGAGCAGAAGTTTTGTTTCTACTCCTCCTGTCGTTTTGGCAAGGCTACAAGACCACAATATGATCCACTTATGTATCCAAAACGTCACTCAATGATCTTATTTGACGATAGTATTTTTTATATTTATTATACGGTAAATTTATCCCCGGTTCAAACTAGTAGATTAGTTCAAGTTTTGATTACTTTATCTGGTATTAGTTCCAAGTCGTTTTGTTTGAGCCACTTTCTATGCTCTAATGTCCAGTACGTCTGAAATACGGTGCTTATTATATTTTGCACTGTCATTCTTCTTGTCACATGTTCGTACCAGGTGTATATCACTTCTATTTGGACAACATATCTAGTACTTTTGAATCAAACTTGCGGTATCATCTCTTTTGTCTCTTTCATTTTACTATTCGTACGTTTATTTTAACAAATATTTAAAATACTCATTATTTTTCTATTAAATTAGTTTCAGATGGAACCCTTAAGATGGAGTGACGAAATTCTTGGGTTCCTGGAACAGTATACAAATCCCTGTCCATTAAGAACCGGTAGGTGACGAACTGGTCTCTGTTGGAAGACCACCTCGGGAAGCTTCCCCTGGCCGTCGCTGGCGGCGCCACACGCCCGGGCGCCGGGCCTCCCACGCCACATCAGACGCAGCGCCCCGGGCGGCGCGCGCCCGAACGTCCTCGGGGGAGGAAGGGGACCGGGGGGAGTCGGTCCTCTTTCAAGGGAAATATCGTCTTATTATAATATTGTTTAAAATTATAAAAGGTGAAGTAAAAATGCACCCCAAATAATAAATGCAAGAATGAATGAAGGAATGAGTGAATAAATGAATACATGAATAAATGAACAAATGAACGAATAAACAATAATTAAATAAATAAACAAATAATGAATTAATAAGTAAATAAATAAAGGTAACAAAGAGTTAGGAAGGAAGAAAAAATAATTAATAAAATAATGAAAAGAAAGAAAGAATACCATACAATGCATAACGCAGGGAAACGCATTGGGATGATTTGGATTTCTGAATTTACTAGGGAAAAATCCTTAAATCTAAACTCCCTCTCTACATTAAGGGGAAGTTGATCCCGTGAGGGCGCGTACGCTAGGCGTACAATGGAGCCGTCTGTAAATTACGTAACGCAAATTTCGAGTATTTTCAATACCCCCTTCCCCTTGTAACGCACTTCCCTATCTCTATGTAACACAGCGTAACGCTGCTTCAGACCCCCTCCCACACCCTTCAGCGTTACGTAATTTATGGATGAACCCAATGTTTTCGCCCGACATGGATGCAAGGGACCTCCACTATTCACTAATAAACTTTCACGGGCCACAATAAATGGCATTGCGTGCGACCCGCTAGTTAGGCAACCTTGTTCTAGGTCTAAGGCAGTGTTGTCAAGATGGATGCCACGAGCGAGAGTCCGTAGCGGGAGTCCGTGGCACGAGTGCCACGACGAAATCGCCCATCCACACAGTTCATTACCCCGCCACCAGAGACGCCATACCTATTGTAAAACGGCGGGGTTACTAATAGTTCCCTTTCCCGACGCTAGTTGCGCAGAGTAGCTCGTGGCATGCTACGGAGCCACGACGCGTGCCACAGCCACCAGTAGATGACCTTGACACCACTGATCTAGGGGAAGCACCATCGCTTGGTACTAAATTCCTAAGGGTTGAGGAAGGAAGGGTCGCTCACAGTTTGTGACGCATTGAGTATGGTACTTTCCAACTGATCGAAGGAAACCATCAAAAGGACTCATCAAACATCCTTTCCTTGAAATTATCTCGCATGCAGTGGTCGGCCTCCACTCCGCTACCTAGATGGATTTTACCACTGTTCGGAGCGGAAGTAGGGTCAAAGAAACTGGGGTTGACAATTTCATTTTATTGAAAGAAGATATTTTTGTCCTTTTTTTTCCAATACGGAACACAGTGCTTTGACCACGAAATCTCAGCTTCTCTCGCCTATAAAAGGCATCGCCCGCTCCATGATCGTCGGTACCATGGTATTCCCTTCGCTTTACTTCGCATTTTGCACGCAGAGAGGCGCTCAAAGCATGTACTGAAAAGCACTTTTTCCCCGCGTTCTTCAGCGAATTGAGGAAGCTCCAACCCCTTGAAGTGATTTTGAACCCATATCGGGGTTTAAAAACATCGATGTTTTTTGGGAGCTAGTCGCTGGATTTGCGAGATTGTTTTTGGATTTGGTTTTTGGACGCTGTATTTTTAATGTCGACGTCTTAATTTTGATTATCATCCTTTCGAAACATCGACGTTTTGCCATAAATTTTTTATCCCTACTACGAAGGTGAAGTTAAGAATTACAGTTTACTAAAATCTGATAGTTTTGTCCACTATTCCCCAATCCGGAACACAACGCATCGAACACAAAATCTCAGTATCTCCCGCCTGTAAAACGCTTGACCCGTTCCGTGATCGACAACCCGAACGTCACCGAACTCCCATCCTCCCACGCACACTTCACCCAGTTTCATCCTACGCACCGCCGCCGCCTCCGGAAAGGTCGCACGCGTGGCCCACTGGCTCCCGGAGCCTCCCGGAATGCCACGACATTGAGAGGAATGCACTTTCACTGGCGGCGCCTGCGTCCTCCTTCCCCTCCACAGGGCTTCCCTTTCCCCTCCGCCTGGATTTATCGTTTTATCAACTCGCGACATGAACCTTCTTTCCTGATCTGATAGCTCTGTTACGCACTAAAAGAGCTGTTCGAACCCGGAAATTTCCGTATACGTTACCCCCAGAAATTACACGATGTTTGAATAAGACCGTAATCTATTCCAACGACCGGAGCCTCCACACACACATACACGTACACACACACACACACACACACACACACACGTGATCTCACAACACACGGAAATAAATGTTGAATTCTTATACCGTTGTTGCGCTGCGGTTTTCAAGGGAGGGCAACAACCCGACTCGGGTAAATTGATAGTGCGTGCGCGGGGAAACGTGATATGTGTGTGTGTAAACACGCATTGTACTAGTAAATGATACAGATAAGTCGAGGGGAAGATACAGGATGTACAATATTTGCTTGTCAGGTTCGTGGTCTTCCCCGCTCCTTCACGGCGGGGTGGACGCTGCGTCGAGCGCGCGGGCAGGCCGATGATGTATACGGCGGGCGCCGGGCCGTGAGCGTATCTGGCGCCGCATCGCGCCCGAACAGCCAGTTTATAGTAAACAGATTCCCGGGGCCCCGGGTTATCGGCGTCGGATCTGTCGTGAGCGCAGACGGATGAGTCCGGGGAGGGGGGGGGAGGCGACGGTTGGGCGGCGGGGCCGGGGAGTCGGGTGAGGTGCCCATACACACCAGCGGACGAATCCAGAAAGTATTTCAAGGCGAAGGAGGTATTGTCAGTTCAGAAACCCCCTCCCCTCCATTACACAACACTTACATATTTTTGAAATAATACGCTCGTGTTTGGGCAAAAGGGTATAAGTCCTGTTTCATAATTTTACAAGAGAGCAAAAAGAAATGCATTTAGGGTAGATATTGTTGAATAATTAATTTTCAGATACAAAGATATACATAGGTAAATAGAATTAGATTGGTTTAAAGTTACTTTCAAATGCTTTTCAGTATGCTTTTGAAATAAAAGAAAAATTACTACACTTAACTTAATACTCAATTTTTCTGACATGTACCCTTTTGCCCATATACGAACATTTACTTTTAATTGGTACCTTGAAATATAAAAAAAGGTATATTATTTTTTCTTTTATTTACATAAGTGCAAATAACAATATGTATAAATATAGAACATTGGAAGATTTCTTATTGTAATTTTTATCCTGTTTCGGGTAGTAGGCTTATATGTTTTCCTCGAGGTGCAAACAGAATTCCAGCCTGAGGTTTAGCGATCAGATTTCTAATCTTGGAGACAAGTTGCGGCGACCAAAGGCGTTCAAGCAAGAAGAGGTCGCCAGTTCTTGTTCAGGAACAAGAAACATGTTGTTTCCTTCGAATTGCGACTACGTATAAGTACATCGCACTTTACAAGGAAAATTTCCTCAGACAAAATTGCTAATTTAGGGATTTCTTGGAGTATTGATTTAATGAGTGTACATATATTATCAATTTGGTGGTGTGCGAGGAATTTATTTGTCCCTGGACTTAAATAATTTCTGTTTAAATAAATTTAACGTCTGATCGTGGTAACGTGAAATCGAGCCTTTGAATTCACAAACACATTGATTATATGTATTAAAATCATATTATGCATTACCAAAATAAAGGTTCGGTATTATTAACGATTACAAGGCGCCAAGTGGTTTAATTACAAGCGCAATTTGATAAAGAAAGGACAACTTAAGCAACAATACCGATTACAGATAAATTACATCTAATCAAGATTTGATTCTTAAAGTCATTTGTTGTTTAATAACAGAATATTTAAAAAAAGATTTTAAAAAATCATTTGCCATATTGTGTTATCTTGAATTCAGAACACGATATTTCATGTCATTAACTTCTACAGTACCACAAAAGGTGTCTTCAGTTAGGCAATATCCAAGCGAGAGCCATACCTTAACATGGCCAGGCAACATTTATTTCACTTCGCACAGTTTTGGCGCTTCCCTACCCGCCGCTTTCCCAGTCATCCACAGTGCGAAAGAGCCAGAGATGCTGAGGTCGGGCCTTGGACGCCAGCAGAAAATACCTACCACCGATGAATGAGTTGTACCGTCGTGCAAAGACGATAAAGGCGGGGAGAACGATTCTACGAGTTTACAATGGATTCCCCTGACATCGTTCATTGATACTAGGTTGGTACATTGATCTTTCCAGAACGTCAGCTGCTATGTTTATAAGTCCCGTTTGTGAAGTGAATCCTTTATCCCGAGACGTGACGGTAATTCCTTCGCCGCAGGAGGGTGAGATCCGGCGCGACCTGTACATCGGATTGGGGGGGGAGTGTCTCTCTCCAGGTATCTCCCCCAGAGGAGCACCGTACTATGCAGGAAGAGACGCCAAGCTCCCGACTGATTTCCGGACGTGTGTCTCAATGTAGTGAATTCAAGTGTAAATGTGCGTGTAGGAGAGTATAGGGCAAGGAAGAGGAGGGAAAGGTGTAGCATGGTCCGTGGCCCGTGGTCATGTATTCGCTTGGTATTGATCGAGGAAAGCACGGAAAACTACCGTTTAAAGCAGCTGGTCGCTAGAATTCTCCTCCAGTCAGTGAATGAATTCAACCTAGCTATCTAGTGGGTGCTGAAAACTCCACCTCCGTCGGGACTCGGACCTTTAAACCTATAGGCCAAATTTGCTGTGGAGATAGTGGCAATATGACCCTGAGCTAAACTCAGCCGGTCGACACCAGGAAAACCAGATCATCATGGAGTCATTGTGAAGGGAACTGTCTGAGAAGAAATTAATTGAGCTAAGAAGCTTAAACGTCTCTTTCTACCAGAAAATATTTGAAATGCATGCTGTTCATTACATTACCAGAACACACACGATGAAGCAAACAAATCCTAAGAATAATTTTGGGGAAATAGTTAATCAAAAGTTTAAATATGTTAACAACAGTATGTTTCACCCCCTGGTCACAGTTGGAAGTTTAACAATCATTTGAGAATATTATCCTTTTTTACAATAATTGTTGACTATGATTCTAGGATACCCGGCCGGAGCAGTCAATTCTTTGAAGAGTTAACACACAATTTATAACGTCCATAAAACCAAGTCCATATAAACCATTTTTTTTATTATTGAATAAATTACCAACACAGGTAGTTTTATATTTAGTATTTTTCTTAATTTACTCTTTAGTTGGAAAAAGGCCAGAAAAGATCAGTCGAGAGAAAATGCACTTGCGTCGATAGTAGTTTTTTGAAGGCAAACTCTCAGTGAAGACAACTGAATGTACATTCATTTTCAGTAGCAATTACGAAGAATACCTGGAGGTTGTTCTTACCAGAATTGGATTGACCCTGCTTGGCTCCCAGGTGTGACAGAGTTGGCGCGCTTTTACATGAAACAAGAAATAAAATAGGATTGAAAAAATTATCAAGATAATCTAGAAGTTAAAGTAATAATTAAAAAAAAGTCTTCATCAATATGTTTAATGACTGATAATTTTAATCATTGTCTTATGCATAAAATTGTCCTCAGCAGGTCGTAGTTTCAATGAAATCGTATAGCATAGTGACACTACGTAGAGCATTTTACTATAACTAAAAAAGAACGTATGCTTCCCTTTGATTTTTTCAGTCCCCATCAGGGTACCATAATTCATCATTTTCGAAACTATAGTTGATATGGGGGCCGAAGTTCACTGCTGCACTCGGGAACCACAATCATCACTCACAACTACCCGAGGTGAAAACAAGTAGAAACGTGACGATGCTGACGCCTGGAACATCCACAGATCACCGCCTCGTCAGCGTGAACTCGGGACTTTACAACGCTGTGGGTCGAAATGACGCCATTGGCATGCATAACACATCCTCCGTGAGTTTTAGGCAATGAGCTCAACCCGTAAAAGCCTTTAAAACTTCTTACATCTAAGCATGATGAAAAAAAGATACCAATTAAGCTTCTTCCCCATACTTTAAAAACCCTTCCTAAACATTTTTTAGGTTAATAATAATAATAATAATAATAATAATAATAATAATAAATATATCAATCCGACTATACTCTTTTCCTTTCATCTGTCTATGAATAACACTATCCTCTAAACCCTAAACAGGTTTCTTATCTAAAACTGACATTAACAGGTTGATCTAACTGAACTCAATGTCCCGCGAATTTAAAATTGATTTTTTTTTATTTGGAGAAAAAAGAACTTTACATGATGCCCATAGAACATTTCCAAACTGTTCTCAAATATGGCTCCAATTTCTTTATTTTTTTAATAGTTTTTTTTACCATTACAACCTCTTAAAACCTCTGAAGGTCCTGTGAATTTCAAATAGATTTTTTGATTTTAAGAAAAAACTTTACAAGAAGTCCTCAGAACAGTTCCAAATTGTTATCAATAATGGCTCAAATTTCTTTACTTTTTCTAATAGGTCCATTTTCCATTAAAACCCCTGAAATTTGCAACAATTCAACTATTCTTTGGGCGAGTCGGGGCATCTAAAACGTCTAACTCCTGAAATAACACAATGGACATGAGCTTTTAACAAGGGAGCGTAAGTGCCTGCGGTATCAAATACCAGCCAGAGCAAATATTACTGCGAGAAAGGAACACTCGTGAGATGAGATGGGGCAATGAGGAAACCTTCAAGTTAAATTATCCGTCACGGGCCACCATAACATATGCAATCGAGTACAACTACGCGAAATATTCAAGGAAGTTTAGGTACGTGGTATTGTAATATTACAAATAATACGAGAAAGTGTTTGCAGGTATAGCAACACGAAGATTGTTTGCAATCGGCTGTGAAGACACTGCAACAACTGGAGCAACATTGGCCTCTGCAGTAACGTTGACTGGAAGGTTCTCGCGTGCGAGTTCTGATGGGGGGGGGGGTATTTTCAACACGAGCTTCATAACTGCATGAAATTCAACCAACTACACGGAGGAGAATTCTGGGTGCTCTGAACGGTAGTTTTGCAAGGTTTCTCCGATCAATACAAGCTGAATTCGGGAGTATTACTCCCAACAACAAGCCACTGACCACGCGCAATCTCTCCTCCCACCTTATCCTCTCGTCTCACATGCGCTACACAGGTCGGGAGCTTAGCGCTTGTTCCGATTGAGTCTGTGCCTCGCTGGAGGAGAAACTTGGAGATGGAAAACCTACAAGCTAACAAGTAGGTCAACACCGTATCTCGTGTTTCATCGGCGATGGAACACAGCAATCTTCTGAGATGTAACATTCACTACATTTTCGGTACCAATGCCATAAACCGTTGACGCTCACGGCAACCCTGAATACTATGCGTGCGTGTTTGGATCTAGTGTGTGCCTTGAGCTCGCACCCGTCGCCTCGCCACCGCCGCGGCTCGGCGCCCACAGCGCGTCCGGAATGTCGGGCCATCGGCCGCGCCCGATCTTTCCTTCCTCATCCCTGTTCCTTCTCCTGTCTCAAGGTATCGTGAATTTAAAATGGATTTTTTGATTTGGAGGAAAAAAACCTTACATGATGCTCATAGAATATTTCCAAACTGTCCTCAAATATTGCTCCAATTTCTTTATTTTTTTAATAGGTCTTTTTTCCTTTACAACCTCTTAAAACCTCTGAAGGTCCCGTGAATTTCAAATAGATTTTTTGATTTTGAGAAAAATCCCCTTCTTTTGTCTTATTGCACAAGCACTACAACATTATAGATGAGTTACTTTAAGAAGGGACGAAGAAAAAAATGAACGCCATACACGGCGAGAACATCGCAAGAATGATGAAGCCATTTACAAATGAACTAAATGTAGGCGAAAGCTCTCACAAAACGAGTGCATGGAAGTAACTGGCAGTTAAATTGCAAGCAGTAGCCAAACAATAGCTGTTAGAGCGATCCCTTCTTATAGTAATCTCTCTATGCACACGTCGGGAGCTGAAAGCTTGCCCCGCCGGGCTTACATCTCGAGGGGGAAACCTGCAAGCAGGCATGTAAATTAGCACCGGATATCAGTGGTGAAGGAACATCCCCAATCTTTGGGGATGTAATATGCCCTAAACTTATGGATCTAATGCCATCAGCAGTTGACGCGCACGGAAACATTAAACGTCCGTGTTTGGACCCAGTGTGCGCCGCCGCCGCCCAGGGCGCGTCCGGGCGAGGGCAGGGCGGCGGCAGGGCCGCGGCCGGGGCGCGCGCCGCGACCCGCGACGTAACGGCGCGGGCGGGCGCCGCCGCGCCGCCTGGCTGGAAGGCGTGAGGCGGGCGAGGCCGGGTGAGATTAATTCAATAAGCGGGCGCGCGATGACAGCGGCCGCCGTGACACGACCCAGACGCGCTTCGCTGCGCTCCGGGGGAGGAAGACGCGCCGGAGAGCCCGCCCGCCACCGACTGCCCCCCTCGCCCGCCCACGCCCGCCCACGCCCGTCCACGCCCGCCCACGACCGCCCACGACCACCCACGACCGCCCACGACCGCCCACGACCACCCACGCCCGCCCACGCCCGCCCACGCCCGCCCACGCCCGCCCACGCCCGCCCACGCCCGTCCACGCCCGCCCACGCCCGCCCACGCCCGCCCACGCCCGCCCACGCCCGCCCACGCCCGCCCACGCCCGCCTGCAACCGCCCACGCCCGCCCACGCCCGCCCGCAACCGCCCACGCCCGCCCACGCCCGCTCACGTCCGCCCCCACCGCGAGATGCTCCGGGCTGAAAGAGCTAGTGGTGATCAACAACACATACTATCTCGCATTATTTCTAAATTTGCAAGTTTTCGAAAATTCAGAGAGTACAACGAAGATGATACTCGCACTAACCCTTCTTCTATCAGTGGGAAAATGTAAAGAAAAAATGAGGAGTGTTTTTTTTTTTTAGAAAAAAAGGTTATTCTTAAAATTGCCTATATTTCACACCAAATTGCACGAAAACGTCTTATATTTTGGAAAAATTTAACGTGGATTTATTTAAAGATTCATCTTTAAGGAATAGATTTGATTAAGTAAAGATCTCTGTCTTCAATATTAGTACAGTTGTAGGAAGTAGCCCTTCAAAAAATGCAATTTTGAATTTTTAAAAAATGTAGGATTTTAATAAACATGAGACTTGCACCATTCTCTTAAGCGCCCTTTACGATATCCAAAGACAAAGTTTGTTAAAAAAATTGGTGCCGTTTGTGAGAAAAGGTTTTTAAGATTAATGTAAAGTACCCACAAAATATCTCTTTGAAACACCCAAAGCCTCGAGTTCATTCAGATAGGTTAAGGAATACCAATTTGGAGGAAAATTGGCTGAACGCTTTAGGCGCTAGCACTGATCACAGACGGACAGACATTTTACCGTCAATTGATTTTTTGGTATCAAGAACCTGCAAAACATGGATTTTGGCAACACCAGGTGTTGAAGGATTTTTTTTCTATATGTAACAACAGGATTTATCCTTTTTTTTCAGGACCCGTCAATAAGCGTTTTTCTGCCGAAAATTCTCCATTTTCCGGCGCACAATTACACAACTTTCTCTTTTCACGATGTACCTTCGAAAAGGCAAAAAAGTAAAAAGTTTATCGACAGACACTAGTAAAAGCGATTATTTTTGCGACGTACACAGCGTTCTACTAGTTGAGCTTTCATCGCCAGCTAAAATTGAAACGATGCTCAAATGTTCAGATAAAACTGCGAATTCAACAAAAGAAACACCTAATACACCTGCCTGAATCAGCTACTACTGACTATAACGTACTGTATTGGTTTGTATGCTTGAATTAAAATGAAATGAAAGTCTGTATAACGCGTAAGACTATATATAAGATTCTGAAAGAATAGAGTAAGACGCACGTGGTAAAAGTGATTTTATTTTGCTCTTAGGATTGTGCCATTCGGATGTGTATTTCTATAGCCACGCCCAAAATTAGGACCAAAATATAGCAAGTTCAATTGGAGTCGAGGAGATAAACCAACTGCAGAATGCAAAGGATCAGTTGGTCCCTATTATACAGGAAGGAACCTTCCCATAAATTTGCAAAAAATGAGTTCAAGATATTTTATTGTTCCTTACGTTTCACTCAGTGTTCTGCAGAAACCATCCATTTTCATGTTAAGCCATCTAAGAACTGATTAAGAAAACATTTAATGAATAACCCACATTTCTGCAGAAAGAATCCAGGTGGTGTGGTTTCTTTCAGCAGAGAATTAATTCTGTTTTCTGACGTAGTAATGCAAACCATTCTGGAAGGAAATAATCGTTTGTTTAAGTGAATTGTGGTTTATTTTTTTTAACAATTGTGTTATTCTAAATGTTTCGTACGTAAAGTTGTAAATATTGGAGGGTTAGAGGGGTGACCTAGAACGATCTAGGGCGACCTAGAACAATTGACAACGACCAATAAAGTGGATAAAAATAACGAGAAAATTTCCTGGTGCAGACACGCAAAACAATACTTCTCCAATTTCATCACGAAATCATTGCAGGTGAGCTTTCTGAGATTGAAATCAAAGAAACGAAAATGTGGTTGGCCATCTTCAAATCTGTTTGAGAATAATTTGTAACTGTTGTGCGTCATTGAAAAGCCGATGCCGTCATTTGAAAGCCATCTTCGAAACTCCAGGACATAAAATCTATAGTGGATTTAATTTCAGGTGAAGCTCGAGACTTCTACACCGTTTTGCTAGGAGACGAGAGTGTGAAAGACGATGTCGATGTTTTTTCTGGAGTTCAAGATTTTGAATTTGAATAACTGACGTGTTGCCAACGTAACAACAGACTTCTACGTAGATAAATAACACGTATTGAGACACAAGAATATACTTGTGTTGTTGAAACGTAAAACACATTGCTTTTGATTCATCTACCATTCTGCACAAAGGAATCAACCCACAAAAATAAGTAATATCTTAGTATTGTAAAATACTTGAAAGGCAGTTTTTGCAGAAAATACATCCCATTTAAGATGCTGTTAGTTGAAATATTCAGTACATACATAATAATTTTATTTATGAATTTTTTATTAGCTATTAACTTGAAGCTCATTTTTCTCAGTTCAGTTTATTTGTCGCTTGGTTCC
This sequence comes from Acheta domesticus, assembly GCA_031308135.1. NCBI lineage: Eukaryota > Metazoa > Arthropoda > Insecta > Orthoptera > Gryllidae > Acheta > Acheta domesticus. The sequence continues at coordinate 83,315,856 of JAHLJT010008756.1, read as the reverse complement.
TTTATGCATAATTTAGTACAAATACAGTTTCAAAATTTACAGTACGCGCACAGAATCAGAAGTTCCGTAGCGCTCTTCTCTTGCGCCTTACATCCCCTTACCTCCGCCGGGGGGTGGGGGAGCTGGCCTCCCCTTTTTTCTGTGCGTGGTATGACGCACCGCTCTCTGCTCCCAGCCGCTGCCCGTCATCTCGACAGGCGAGGGGCTATTGACCCGTCTGATGGCGAGCTCTGCGTGTAATGTGGTAAAGCTGGGAGCCCAGTTGGGGCAATTGTAATCAATAGAAATCATGTTGAGAACGAGACTCATGCGTTAGACAAATTAGCATCTACCTCCAAACATTTGTAGAACTTGCCACAGCTCCCGCCACATCCGAAAATGTGGGTCAAAGTCATCGGTCAGACGCCGCCATCGAATGTGGTCCTCTCCGTGACCTTGGTGGCACTGGCGTGCCTCATCGGCAGCGGGGGATGGGGGCACCGGGGCAGCCCGAGATTTCTCCCGACCGATCATCCGTGCCGAGCAACATTGGGCGTGGTTAGTTCCCCTTGTTTCAAAATCTCACAGTCGATTAATTTCCTCCTGACAGACGCTACAGGAACTTGGTGTAAGGAGACGCCGCCGCATTCCTGCACCCTGCGGGCAGCTCTCTCCCTGCCGCACGGCCGGCGGGCACTGGGGCGCCGTTGTCGCCAGGCGCTTAGCGCTAGAGCGGTGTTGTCAAGGTCGATGCCACGAGCGTGAGTCCGTGGCACGAGTGCCATGACGAAATCGCCCCTCCACGCAGTTCAGCACCCCGCAACCAGAGACAACGCCATCCCTATTGTAAAACGGCGGGGTTACTACTACTCGTAGTAGTTCCTTCTCCCGACGCTAGTTGCGCAGAGAAGCTCGTGTCATGCTGCGGTGATACAGGGCGTGCCACTTCCACTAGTAGAAGTCCTTGACACCACTGCGTTAGAGGCTTACCCAAGGACGTCCAGAGAAAATAATGTGTCTGGGGCAGTGGATTCATGGGGTCTCTTATATACCTTAAGGTGGCGGTGAAGAGGAGAGATACTAAATACTGAATACCAAAATCGATTTGTGTATATGGATGAATGGATGTGTCACGCCTAACACTGTTGGAGTAAAAGCTTTTGAAATAAAACTTGTTAATTACGTCAAAAAGGAAATCTAGTTGCGCTGTTCCAGAGACCATTAACATGTTGGGAGGGGGGTACTTTACATAAACATCCTTTGGCATCATTTTATGGAAAAGTGCACTTATAAGTATAGTATAATTCCTATTTTCATTAAAACTTCAGACATTTAGAAAATTGCAAAATCTTTCTATTTAAAACAACACTAAGGGTTTTAGCTTGGAAAGAAGTTTCAGCTTTCCGCTCAATCAAATTTCGTGATTCTTGCTTTAAATAAAAGTTGGTGACCCCATATTATTTATCGCTTGCTACTGTTAACAGGGTTTCGCTTACATGCCGTCATTTGTTCATTATTTCATTGTGTGAGTTGCAATTTCGAAAGCATTCGACATTTCCTCTTCGAAAAAATCTGTAAGTGGATGGTGGTTGTTAGAGAAGCTACATATAGTGAGTTTTCTTAAGTTCGAAAAGGTTTTATAAATTCAAAGATTTGTGAGTACGTAAACGCAATGACTAGAAATCGTCTGATATATGTATTCTTTCACAAAAAACTGTCAACTGTTGCAATTATTTGATGCATTACCTTTTTAAGATAAAATGGACAGCAGAATTTATTCGCCATTATTTCCCTACTGAATATATGTACAGATATTTGTAAGTATAAACATTTCAATTACATTTTCAGAAAGCTGTTGAAGTCTGGGATGTGTAGTGAAGGTATTGTTCCAGAATGTATAAACCTTCTTTATTTCATTAGTCTTCGAGACTTAACCCTCAACGATATGAAACATTGCTTTTGAGATTTTCTATTTTTCGTAGAGGGCATGTGTAGACGTTTTCTCTCATTTCAGGCAATAGTTTTCCTTAATGATCGAAATGTTATGATATGTTTCAACTTTCAAAGCCGTTTTCAACCATATTGATACTTGTCGCTTGGAGGTTTTCTTCATATATTTTTTAATTGTAGATTTTAAATGATGTGAGGCATCTTTTCTAAACATCCGAGAAATGGTTGAGTAATAACACTGAGCTGGATAATTTTGGAGTGCCGCTTATTCCCACTATTTAATATTATTTTTAATTACATAGGGTACAATTTTATTTTCACATTAGTTTCTATCTCACATTTTTAATATTTCGGTAAGATCAATAAGATGAGGCTCGTAGTTTCGACATGCTTAGAATTTTTAAGATTTAATCCAGCCTTAGTTATACCCTCTGCCCCCTCTGTGATATACCAAAAGACCCCACGGTATTTATTGTATTACATTTACGTTTTTTTATTATATTTCATTGTATCTATTTTATTGATAATAATCATTTTCGCCATACTATGTTGAAGTTCATTCCTTATCCATAATGCAAGTAAAGCAAGAAAGGTTTCATAAAGCAAGAAGGGTTTGGTAATTATTTTCCGTTTGCGTTACACGCTATGGCATTTGTTCATTAGTGTAGTGTAAGTTGTATCCTGGGAAGTGGCAATGTTCCTCACCATCTGGAATTTGAGATCCGGCTCCAAACTACACGTCTTAAGGGGATTCCCCCATGAAGTATCTCCTCCTCCTCCCAGCGGCAAAAAACTCTAACCTTCCGACTGATCTCCTGACATAATGGTATAGTGCATATAGTGTATATATGTTAGTGTAGTGCTTATAAGTGTGTGTGAAGAGACCTTCGGACCTCCTGGAGAGAGACGCTGCAGTGGCCACCACGTATCGACCTGAGCCACCTTGATCGACAACATAAGGGTTTAATTAATTAATTAGATAATTAATTCACTTCATGTAGATATGGCAGTTTGAACAATTCTTCTAGATTTTGCGTTCATATTCTAAAGCGATTTCAGTGATTATCTCTTCTTTCAAGTTGTTCGTCTATGAATTTTTCTCATTTAGTCACTAGTTCTAACTGCAAATATAAACCTTTTCCCTTGTTGAAGATATTTTTTCATTTCAATAACAACTACTCTTGTCCTGTTCTTAGAAAAGAATTAACAAGGCACTGCAGTCGCTTTGAAAGTATTATCTTACTTTAAAATCTCTCCCCGTCGGGTTAGGTACCAGTATACGTATGATGTGCTAAATAATACAGGATGAATCTACAGACGATGCAGTGATGTGTGTCATAACGCTTGATTTTTGAATTTTGATCTTTTTAAAATATTTGGTACGAGTTTCATGACAAACAAGAATCGAAGTTTAGAAGGCAGAAAAAGTTTAATACAGAATGAGTTATCATAATAATGACTCATTCTCAGAGATATTGAGCTCTTCCTTATTTGAAAATCGTTTTGGAAGCTACATACACAGCTAGCTGTTTAGAGGGGAAATTGGACCGAAAGTCATTCGATTTTGAACTTATGAATTACATTAAAAATATTGAAGAGTGTATTGTGACTCTGGGTGTCGTTATTTCATTGAAAGGACGGATATGATGTTATCTTAGAGTAAAAAAGAATTACAATAATGCTGTTGAGCGGATTTTTCAGGTAATCGTATCGAGATGTAAAATGTATCCCTATGCAAATGGGACAGAGAGGTAGATTACTCGTACTTTACGGACACTAAAGAAAGCTAGCGTCACCGTCTCAATTGAACGTGCTCTTTGTAGCACCTGCATCCTCAAGGAATTTCCTCAAATTACGTCATATGCCAAGAGGCCTGGAGTCGGGTGCCTCGCTGTCACATTCCTCTTCGACGCTCCCTCATCAACTCACAATAATACGAGTGGTACGGTAATGTCACGAGCAGACTTGAAGCCGCGGCGGCGAGCGGTGGCATCAGAGGCGGCAGGGGCGCGATCCAACCAAGGAGACAAGGCCCCGCGCAGGGATACCCAGCCGGCAGCCCCGCCGCGGCGGTGAATCGTCTGCCCTCTTATCGCGCCACTTACAAGAGAAACCGCCGCCGCCGCCTCCTTCCCTCCCCCGCCGTTTAATCCGCCTCCCACGCAACATTCCCCTCCGCCCCAACTCCTCTTGCTCCACTCCCGTGTTTTCTTCTCACGCAAACCCGCACGCCTCCTTGACTCTTAGCGCATCAAAATAAATAAATAAGTAAACAAAAAAGTAAATAATAAATAAGTAAATAAATAAATACATAAATAAAAGGAGTTGCCTTGGCCAACGTAAGCATAGCGTTCGATAGACTGTCCATCATCATCAGTTACCTGTTTGAAAACACATTTTATTTTATGTGTATTCTTACCTGTCTTTTTGTTTGGAATCACCAATAAACCATATCTCAGCGTATCATCTAGTCTCTCCCTCAGCCCTACTCTGACTTTGGATCATTATCAGTTTTCTTCGCTTCGCATTTGACTTTTTTGCCGAAGCGTCATCTATTCCGACAACTTCAATTGAAGCCTACCACTCACTCATAAACTTGTAAATTGCCACTCCCTGTACTTTCTCACAACTCATTTGATACTTCCTCCAACCCCATTCACGTCCCTTCCTATGCAATTGTCTTTTCTGAATCTTTGAATCATTCTTTGTACAACCTTTCCTATCACCTCCAACGACCCATGTATCTCTATTCTGCATTCTCCGTTTTTGATCTGTGTCTCATCGCTGTTTTTCGAAACAGAACATCGTATTTTTTTCCGTTTGCCTACAACGCATAATTTTCCTTTACTCCCTGCTTTTGCCTATCGATTTCTTGAATCCAAAATTTTCTACCTCTTTGTAGTATATTTTCCCACCCGAAACTTACCACCGTAATGCCCTCCTATAAATACCATGTTTTTCTCTCTCATCCTTCGCTCTGTCCACACATCTCACACTTCGCCTCAGCCTCTTCCTCCTCTTCAGGCACCATCACCTTTCTCCACTGCCGAAAACATTTTTACTTGTAATAGGAATACTTATTTGTATAATGTTTACTGTACCAACATTCTCGTCTGTATTCGTGTTCATCCCATCTCTCAAGCAGCTGTCAACAACACCCTTGCCACCGCTTTTCTCCGGCTACCGTTTAAGCGGCATCAGGTTGTAATACGTTTTAGTCCTAGCCCACACATTTTCTTAAGATTTTTTGACATGGATTCAAATGACCTTAGATATTGAACTGCCCTTCAACCTTAATCATCATCATTACGATATGAAGCACCATCTCTGATTTACTTGTATAACTACCATTGCATCACATTCATTGCTAGCCAATCATCGTATTCTATAACTGACATTGCTCTGTAAATATTTTTCGATCACCCTGTCATACAAGCATAAGCATACGACCCAAGTCACCTGTACTCCCCCCCAATTGCTTACACCTGAAAAGGCCAACATAATATTTCCTTCGACTCTATCTCTGCCTCAATTCTTCTCTCGCGCTGGTTCTGTCGCCGTGTCAGAGGATTCGTCGTGTAGAAGAGCAGTAGAGAACATTGTCCGAAACTTGTAGCCACCATTACATCTCATTCAATGCTGTTTTTATCAATCGACTTTAGATCTGAAACTGTTTTTCGAAGACTCACTCACTTACACGAAAACACGCAAACATACTCCTAGGCTTCACAATCAAGCACGCAGGCAAGCAAGCAGGGAGGCAGAGAGATGGACGAATAGACTGACGCATGTTTGGCCGAAAACCTATTTTTCGATACTAAGGATCCACAAAAGGTGTTTTCTGACATACTACAGAAAGTAATTCACAACTTATAGGAGCAAGAAAAATGCTGCTTTTCTGTAACATAGGCCCCTAAAACGAGTTTTCTTGAAGAAAAATCGGTGCGGAGTATATACGCCGATCTGGATTGCCTAGGTGGCTAGAGCGGGTGTCGACTCCGCGCAGCGCCTCGGTCCTAAGGGTCGCGGGTGCGAGTTCCGCCGTAGGCATGGTTATTTGTCCCTTGTCTTTTATGTATGTGTATTGTCGCGGAAGGCCTTGTGAGTCTTCTGACCACAGACTGAGAAGACCACAAGTCTAGTGTAGTGTAGTTTAGTCTGGAGTTGTGTTTAGTGTGAAGGTTAATATGTTTCTCCAAGAGGGACACAGTGGGTTCCCGGCGAGGATAGACGAAATCGTCATTCCTTGAAGCTGGAAAATGACCCAGGAAGAAGATGAAGAAGAATACTCGAAACAGATTAAACATTATCACACAAAAAGCATAGCCCACACTATCCTAACATTTATAATCGAGCCATTGGCTGAACCTAGAATCATTGTCCTGCCGAGGGGACACAGCGAGCACCCGGCGCGGATAGACGAAATCGTCATTCCTTGAAGCTGGAGAAAGATCCAGGAAGAAGAAGAAGAATACTCGAAACTGATTATACGTTATCACATAAAAAGCATAGCCCACACGATCCCTACATTCATAACCCCGCCATTGGCTGAACCAGGAATCATTGTCCTGACCCATCTCCTCTGGAGCCGCTCCATCTCCTCCCTTCACTCCCATTTTCTCCGCCGCTGTCTTAGCGGCGGCGAAGTGCCGTAGTGCGGCTCGGAGCTTCGTCGCAGATTTGTGCACGCGCGGCCGGGCGCCGCCAAAGCACACGCGGCGGCGGCGGCGGAGGCGGCGGAGGCGGCGGAGGCGGCGGAGGCGGCGGAGGCGGCAGCGGCGGCGGAGGCGGCAGCAGCAGCCGCGATGTTATCGCATAGCACCGCCGCCGCTGCTGAGGGTCCGCCTGATGTGCTGTTGGGAGCGGGGAGCGTGGGTGGGGGGAGGGGGCAGCGTGTGCGGCGCCCTCCTCTCGCTGCCATATGAGGCTGTGCGGGCTGTTACCGCCAGTAGCAGGTACGACCAAGCAGCTGCAGGGGTGCCACGCAAGGTATTAGCAGGAGTGTTTCGCCGGAAAGATTTTTGTGACTGTGATAGTACTCTTGGACGGCGAAAGGTCGATACCAGAACGATAATATCATGCGCTCGATCTACATAAAGTGTTATTTGTAATGTTTCTTATTTATCTTCTGCTTTGGCAGTGACTCACAATGTGCGAATGTAATGCTAATTATTATCATTCTAAATGTTTCAAAAACTATGTTTAAAATACGTACAAATGTTCTCAGCATGACCATTTGTCGTAATAAATTATTGATTCATTTTACGTTAATAATTATGTTTAATAAAATTGGTTCATTACACTGTGTGCTACATGAAATGCTACATTAACAAATTCAATTACAGGAATGTTTATTGTGGCAAATTAATATGACTTTATCTGTAGAAAGGGAGCGTATTTTACCTTCTTACTGCTATCGTTATATGATATCAGTATCATTCACTAAATGAAAAATATATTCAAATTTGCAAAAGACAACGAAACACCTTTTATAATATAAACAATAAAAATCAACACAAATATGGGATGTCAATGCTATGGATTAATTAAAAACTGTAGGCACAAGCATTCGAAAAGTTCAGGCGGTGAGAAAAAGTATTTGCGTATGAGCATCCTCCTCTAATGCGACAAGGGAGTGGAAATCTCTTTCGGCTTCTCAAAGGCAGCAGCGCTTGGAAGAGCGTGCACCTGCCCGCGGTGGCGATAGGAGTGTGGAGAAAAGATGAGGCCGGCGACCCGGGAAGGGGCGGTGACACAAGCGAAAGAAGAAGCAAGCAGAAGGAGCAAGGCAGGGGCGGGCTCGGGGACCGCCGCAGAGGGGGCGGCAGGATGGAGAGGGCGGCAGGATGGAAGGGCGGCAGGAAAGACGGGGTGGCAGGACGATGGGGGTGGTAGGGCCATAGAGTAAAGATGTGTACATCCTTAGTCTATGGTAGGGCGAAGGAGGCAGTAGGGCGCAGGGACCGACAGGGTGATGGGGATAGCAGAATGGAGGGGATGGCTGGGCAGAGGGGGCAGCAGGACAGAGGGGGTGGAAGGACAGATGAGGGCGACACGATGGGAGCGGTAGGAAAGAGGGGGCGGCAAGACAGAGATGGTGGCAGGATGGAGGGGATGGAGTAGGCCAAGGAGGTGGAGGTGCGTATAGCGTTGGAGAAGGGGTTGAGGCGGTGGATGAGGGTGGAAGAGATTAAGGGGCGAAGGGGGCAAGGGGTGTGAATGGAGTGGTAGTGCCGGGGGGCAGGGAGGGGTGAAGAGGAAGAGGATCTAGAGGGCCAGAGAGGGCGAAGGGGACAAGGATAGGCACATGGGGTGGTGGTGGACGGAGGCGGCTGGGGGGGACGGTCGGAGCGGGGCGGAAGGGATGAAGAGGGGTCGGGGTCCGAGGGGCAGTGAAGGCGGAGGGGTGGGGGAGGGCGGAGGGGTGCGGGAGGGCGGAGGGGTGCGGGAGGGCGGAGGGGTGGGGGAGGGCGGAGGGGTGGGGAGGGCGGAGGGGTGGGGGAGGGCGGTGGGATGGGGAGGGTGGAGGGGTGGGGGAGGGCGGGGCGGTGGGGGAGGGCGGAGGGGTGGAGTGGGCGCAGGGGGCGATAGGAGCAAAGTGGAAGGGGGCGGGAGCTTCTCGGCGCGGCGCCTTTTCCCCGCTTATCGCAGTTGGCGCGAGCGCAAGAGCCCTTTGCAGCCGCTTGAGGCGCCGCCTGTCCCCGGTGCGTGCGGTGAAGATGATGGGCCGTCGACGGTGCCTGAGCTGCTTTGAATCTGCTGCATGTTTTCCTGGGAGATGTCAGGGGACATTCAAAAGGATACAAGGAGGGAAAGGGCAGATGAAACGGTCACCGCTTGCATATTTGCAGCAAGAAAGTCAAGCTGGGAGGATTAGTGAAGCACGTTTGCAATTAAGATGAGCACCAGTGATCATGCGTTGCATGTGCAAAAGGGGTCGCGATGTGCTAAAGCGACGTCATAACACAAATGTTATCTCGAGATTACTCTGTATGTGCATAGTCGTAGAAAAAATGTCCATGAATATAAATTAAGACTGTCACAAGGATAACTCGCAAATGAAAAAAGCATGTTATCTATATTTGAATCTGAGGGAGAATGAAGTGGTGCTTTTCGTTGCACCATGATCCAATGAGAGAGAATGCATCAACCCAATTGCACAAATGTCACCTTATACCAAGAGTGGATGCTGCGATGATCCGGCAATATCAAATGGTTTCAGAAAAAAAAGCAGGTAAAAAACAGCAGTCTGAGAATACATAATCTGGATCAAAGACACAAGAATTAATAAACATAAAAAGGTTTTTTTTAAATTTTGAAGAGATAACAATTTAGACCACATTGTTGGTATAAGCAAGAATGAAATTAGTGACTTAAATGTAAAGTTTTGAGCTGAAGTAGTACAAAGCAAGGAGAAAAAAATATGATGGGACTATAGACTCTCGTAAAGTCTGAATAATAATTGACTGATGAGTGTAGAAATTCGAGAGGCAGGAGATGGGCAAATGTAATAATACAGTTGAATAAAGGGAAAGAAGACAATAGTCATTCTTGTGGAAGAAATCATATACTTTTTGAGATTGATGTTAAAAAATAAAATATTTCAAACGTTTCCAATTTCACAACACACAACAAATTCACGACAAAAACATTACTTTTTGGTATCGTATTTCTAGTTTCATCCTAATTCGGACCTGAAATTAAGATTCACTTTGGTTCCGCTAAAGTGGCTCAACTATCTTAATGTTGCTCGTATGCTTGGCAGTAGGACACTTTGGAACACCGACTCACGGGCCAGCCTGCGCGAGCAGAGCGGAACGGAAGAGCACCTGCTGTTGGGAGGCAGACGCCGCCGCGCCGCGCCGCGCCGGGGGCAGGGGCGGGGGCGGCAGGGGTGGGGGTGCTTGGTCCAAAGGCGCCGAACTCGTTAGAACCACCACCGCCGCCGCTCCGCGTCTGTCCCTTGGGCGCAGGGCGGTGCGGCGGCGCTCAAGTGGGCCGTCAGGAGGCCCTTGAGGACCCCAGCAGGCCACTCGCCGGTATCTCCCTTGCCGCCCCCGCCGCCTCCCTGGCCGCGGCCGCCGCCCCCGCATTCTCTCGCCCCGGCGCGCGGCCCTCAGCGCGCTTGGAGATGCAGGCGGCTTTGGTAAACATGTCCGTTGGGGTTACGTGAGATGAGCTGTTTGAATTCGTTCGGGCGAGTTCCTGCTGGACTCACCTTTGTTCCACCAGTTGGAGGAATGACAACTGTTCTCACACCGCAGGTCCGTTTCGTAAAAGGCTTAAAATGAGACTCACATACGTCCAGGAGTAATGTTTACAGTGTAGAGGCGTACACTTTTTTTGTAATGTTGCGTGAAAACATGTGTCCAGTAACATATAACATGCTTTCAATACAGTTTAAATTTGAATAACCTTTCTGTTATGGGCTCTATATTAAAAAGCATCAGCATAAGTCATCTCATACCACATATCATTATTGTTATACATGTTCTGTTTTTTTTAAACTTCTGGTCAAGAGTTTCTCGAACATCCCGATGCATATTGCAAACAATACAGCAGGTAGCAGCAGCAAAAGATTTACAAGCGGCGAAAAAAATGCTTCGCAATACTTCCTTGCCAGTAGATGAACCACTTTAAAGTAACATACATGAGCAACGTAGCTGGCAGGTCTCTCTTGCAGTATCTGCAATTCTGTCATTTTCGGTATTGTTCCGAATGTTCCCACAGTAACAGATTTACAACCAGTGGAAGCCAGGTTCGCGGTCCGCATGTATGTTTATCTTTGGACAGTTCGTATATCCAATCCTGAGTGGACAGCCCTCAGCAAACAGCGAACACATCGACTCCTCGGAACAACAAGCTTCCAACAGATCGAGAAAGTAAGTTGGTAGTGTGAGAAATTTCCATCTGACTTCTGGCAACAAGGAGAAATACTTGTGATGCATTCTGTGGACAATTAGGTACCGTCAAAAATAACTAGTGTAGATGGAGAGATGACTGAATGAAGTTGACGTATTTTTAACTGTGTAATTATATTAAGTTAATTTTAGCTAGTAAGACAAAGCCTCCCCCAAACTGCTTAAGCCGAAAATCAATGGCTAAATTGTGCACCATTACGTATAATAAATTCCTGCCTTCATAGGGTTACTGTAGAGGGGAAAGAGAGTCACGGCACGGCATAAGGCACTTTGCTGAGTGGGAATGAATACAATGAATGGATATGTGTGTAATGAAACAAGAATGAAAGATGCGTGAATGAAAATAAAGAAATTAAAAGAAAATTTTACCAAGACAGTGTCAAAGCAAAACTACTTAGGGTTAAGAAAAATAATAAAAAAATTCGTTTAAGTTAGGTATGCCAAAGTGCTGCATTAGTAACTAGTAAACTAGATTTAAACTAAAATTAAGTTAGTTTTATTTAATTTTAGTTAATAGAAAAAACCCTCCCTCTGAGCTGCTTAAGCCGCAAGGCAGCAGCACACTATATACATTACGACAAATGAATTCCCGCCTCAGGGGTACTGTCGAGGGGAAATGCGAAAAGGACACATTGCTTTGCGTTGTACGGGGCTGCACCGGGCGTCGGGGACGGTGTCCGTGGGCGGGGGAGGGGGCGATGGACAGTAGACGGTTGGCGGGGGCGGAGGGCGGCCGGCGCCGGGCGGCCGCGCGCGCGTAGCGGTAACGAAGCGGACCGGTTCCGCGTCCAAAGGCCACCGCGCCCATCGCCCCCCCACCCTCATCCCAGCTTATGCGATGCCTAAGAAATGAGCACTAGTTATTAACACCAGCCGCAAAAACTATGTAGATTTTTAGTCCCCCGTAAGTGTAGTGCAAGTCGTATCCGTTCCGCTTTGGACCGGTTCCGCGTCCAAAGGCCACCGCGCCCATCGCCCCCCCACCCTCATCCCAGCTTATGCGATGCCTAAGAAATGAGCACTAGTTATTAACACCAGCCGCAAAAACTATGTAGATTTTTAGTCCCCCGTAAGTGTAGTGCAAGTCGTATCCGTTCCGCTTTGGACCGGTTCCGCGTCCAAAGGCCACCGCGCCCATCGCCCCCCCACCCTCATCCCAGCTTATGCGATGCCTAAGAAATGAGCACTAGTTATTAACACCAGCCGCAAAAACTATGTAGATTTTTAGTCCCCCGTAAGTGTAGTGCAAGACGTATCCGTTCCGCTTTGGACCGGTTCCGCGTCCAAAGGCCACCGCGCCCATCGCCCCCCCCTTCCAAGCTTACGCGATGACTAAGAAATGAGCACTAGTTATTAACGCCGGCCGCGAAAACTACATAGATTATTAGTCCCGTAAGTGTGGTGCATGTTGTATCCAGGGAGGTGGCGGTGTTCCTCTCTGGCTGGAAAGTGAGATCTGGTGCCGCCATGCACGTCGGCTTTTGGGATTTTGCCTTCCAGGTATCTCTCCCTGTGGGACATCGCCCCAGCTGAGATTGGTCTCCCGTAGTGTAGTGCATGTAACTGTAAATGTGTGAGTAAAGCGAGTAGAAGGGATAAGAGTGACAAAAGGAAGGGAGTATGTGCCCTGTTTCTTCGAGTACTGCTACGACATTCATCTTATTGATAGGAAATACCCCTGAAAATTACCGATCAGAGCAGCGCAATGTCTAAGGCAGGGCCGTCAGACGATCGAGCACGCGAATGGCCTTCGCAAAGGTTTGGGGCACGCGGCGATATCAACTTAGCGAAGTCACTCGTGTTACAGGCGGGAAGCAGGGGTGAGAAAACATCATGCCAATGTGGCGAGTTGGGTGAAACACACCGGTTGGTATATCATAAAGAGACATTTATTAATTTTTACGAACTTTAAGTGGAAATTGACATGTAAATAAAAACTGCAGTCATACAAGCATTGATCATTACACCACGGAAGTATTAACGCACGTTTCTACTTAGTGTTAGAGAAAGCAATATAAGAGAATTATTAATTCTAATGAATATTTGTGAGAAAATAAATATAAATCAAAATATATATTAAATCAAGATAAATATTGTATATCATAATTTCAGAAAAGAACTAACACTATTATTGAAAATAAACATTTAAAGAAATACGATGTGCATATCTTTCGTGTGAAAATGAAACGCAATAAAAGCACTTAAAAATTATAGAATAATGAAGAATAGAGTCCGGAAAAAATATGTAGAAAGTCAAAAAACGTGAAAAAACGTTCATAAATATGTAATGAAAACAGTAAAAACATATAATAAGTATGTAAAATCGGATACATTATGTAATATTAAGATACACTAAGTTTTAAACACTTTTACCTAATACAAAATTGCATTTATGAAAACTTTCCTAAAAACATTTAAAAATAATACAAACGTTTTAAAAATCATTTGGAGAGCACAAGTTACATTTTGCAGTATATAAGAGCCCACTCGAACAAACTTTTTATACGTCTTCTTGCGCCCCGCCACGACTGCTTTCTGTGCATCCCTGAGAAATCGGAGCGCGAGCTTCCCTCGGCCGCGGGCCCTGCGTGCCCTAGCGGAGCGCAAGCGCGCTCCGAGCACGTACGTGCTCCGTTTGACGGCCCTGGTCTAAGGGACTCAAAATCCATCGATCTTAATTAATGCTGTCATTATGTCTATTTTATCCTAATCCGTTTTTCCGAGTTTACGAAAGTTATATGAAGTTCGAAGTAGCAAAAGAGAAAACCTTTCGGTCGTCTTCTTTGAGAAAGGAAATAAATCTAAATATTGACGAATGTGGCATATTTGCGGCATGAAAACGAACATCAAGCCTATAAGACGCACCAGGTTATCTATAAATGAACAGTACAAATGATGTAGCCATCCTAAGCTCTATATACTGAACAACTCATTTTTACTTTCTCGCCATTACAGCATAAGAAGAGAAAGTATTGTAATCGTGCGTCAGAAAACGGCGAATTTTAGACGGAGAACTTTTTAACCCTGGTAACGAAAAAATGGATTAATCTTATTCTATTTAAATTACTCCCTCTAACACGTTACGTAGTCTGAATCCATTATTTGTGGGTCCTTGTTACCGAAAATTCGATGTCTGTCCGTCTGTTGTCAACACTAGCGTTTAAACCATCAACACAATTTTCTCCAAAATAAATACTCTGCGATTGATTTAAAGGCCCTACGAGTTTTGGTACCGATTTTTTAATTTTCAGGGGTTCTAAGTGGCTCCATTTTTTTATTTAATTATTTATTTGTCCTTGAATAGCGTAAAGGATGCTTAATCAGTTTGGGTAGCCAAGGTCGTTAAGGCTGAAGGGCCGTAGCTGCCTCGGCTCGAAGGGTCGCGGGTTTGAATCTCGACTCGGGCATGAATGCTTGGATGTAATTGTGTTGTCCTTACGTGTTCTCCTTACAGTTACCCCCCCCCCCCAGTTTAAAAATCACAGTGGTTGCTTATGACCAAAAGCGACCTCAAAAAAGGACGCTTAAAACTGGCACAAAACTTATTTCAATTAAAATATCTGATTTTTTTAAATCGCATAATGCAAAATTTTTTCGGCGTCTACAACTGCAATATTGAAGGTAGCTATGTTTTCCATCACGAAATCGGAAATAGAACAGATCTAGAAATAACGTTCATATGTACAATTTTTCTAAAATATGAGCAATTTTCGGATAATATTGCGTGAAATAAAGACAATTTTTAATAAATTATCTAAATTACCCTCCCTTGAGTAAATTCCTCTCCTATTTGATGCTTCGCTACCACATTTTCTTACCTCTTAAGTTTGCAAGGTTCACGAAAATTCTAAAAATAAATATAAAAAATATCGCTCAATCGTTGCTAAAAGTGACAATCTTTCATGTCGTATTTTTTTAAATGTATCTCTGTAATATCTTGCTTTGCTTGTAATTGTCGGCTGTATTACATCTGACGACTTAGACATGATTCCTTTATAGAGAAATTGTGAATCCAAACATTGAAAGAGAAAATATTTGAGTTTCCCTTTAATCCGAAATGCATATTTTGTCTGCATTACTGTTGATGTCTTGATGTACTAAAATAAAGAAATTTTTACTTAACTTTAGGACCGCAGTGCACATTCGCGCTGCTAGATGATTAACGGACGGAGTCAGATCTGATCTCTCTAACATGATTACTAGTATTGGGAAAGAAGCGCATATACAGTCATGAATCTAAGGGAGTATATGAGATTGAACTTCGGCTATTCCAACGCTTTACAACCGCAATGAAAATGGCAATAGGTTATACTGGGGTCGGAGATTGTAAAGTTTTCTAGGCATCGTAACGAGTCTTAACCGAAATGATAAGTAAGCACATGATTTATCAGTATCCAGAAAGGTAATAAGAAAGAGGAACAATGACAACTATGTTCACAGGAAAGAGTTCTCCGTAAGCATTTGGCCTCATCTGGAGAGCAAAGAACCTGCGTAAACTTCATCAGCACAAACTTGGTAATCGCTTCTCGGTATTGTTTTCTAGGAAAAGATGACTATGACCTAAAATCGATGTAAATAATCGAAGAACGAAGTCGAAACCACGGTAAACAAAATGGAAAAATCAAGAAACGACATCGGAATGCTATCGAACTTTTGTGTAACTTATTACTATTGCCATCAGCGGTCACCACCTTCTACGTACAAGCGTAAACATTCTTCAAAAACTTGCGCTTCGAGTTTCATACAGCACTAGGAAAACTCAAAATTTTAGTTTTTAAGGCCCTAGAACGCCTCGTTTAGGAATTATTTAATGATATAGATTCAAAATGCTGCCGAGTGTGTTGCAGGTTGCATTGGACGTGAATATGTAGTGCATAAGTACTGAATATGTAGCACCATGTGGTGGAGTTACAATAGAATTAACAACACATAAACCTTCTTGATAAAAAAACACGTTTAAGTGCCAACTTTCATGGAAACCGGTTCAACGGCGTTGGAGGTTTGCTCCTATATGCATACGAACATCCTTTGTTTCATATATATATATATATATATATATATATAAATATTATATATATATATATATATATATATATTAGAAGTTACATTATTTATAACCCTTAACGTTAGTCGTGGGAGTTAAATATGAAAACTATTCGCGGCGTCCCGGCTGCGGGGTCCCGTTCCAGCAAGTGCGCGTCGCCGGGGCAAGGGGCCGTGCTCTTCGCATGACGCGCTTCGCCGCGCGCAGTAGCCTTCTGCGCGCGGAAGGCTTCTGCGCGCGCGCAGCGTGGAAGCAGACGCGTCCGTCGGCACGTGAGCGGCGTGAGGAGCGGCGTGCGCGACCGTGCGAATCCGCACCTCCACCGCCGCCTCCGTCTCGTCCCTCGCCTCGCGCGGCCCTCAGCCCCGCTGCCTCAAGCTCCAACTACTCCTTTCGCAGCATGACTTTTCCATTTAAACCTTGTCCTCTCTCAGCCCCGTTCCCCTCTCAGCTTCGCCACCCTCTCAGCCCCGTCACTCTCACAACCCCGTTCCCCTATCAGCTTCGCCACCCTCTCAGCCCCGTCCCCCTCTCAGCCCCGTCCCCCTCTCAGCCCCGTCCCCCTCTCAGCCCCGTCCCCCTCTCAGCCCCGTCCCCCTCTCAGCCCCGTCCCCCCCTCAGCCCCGTCCCCCTCTCAGCCCCGTCCCCCTCTCAGCCCCGTCCCCCTCTCAGCCCCGTCCCCCCTCTCAGCTCCGTCCCCCTCTCAGCCGCGTCGCCATCTCAGCTCCGTCGCCCTCTCAGTCCCGACCTCCTCTCAGCCCCGTCGCCTTCTCAGCCTCGACCCCCTCTCAGTCCCGTCCTCCTCTCAGCCCCGTCACCCTCTCAGCCCCGTCACCCTCTCAGCCCCGTCACCCTCTCAGCCCCGTCACCCTCTCAGCCCCGTCACCCTCTCAGCCCCGTCACCCTCTCAGCCCCAACACCCTCTCAGCCTCAACACCCTCTCAGCCCCAACACCCTCTCAGCCCCAACACCCTCTCAGCTCCGTAACCCTCTCAGTCCCACCCCCTCTCAGCTCCATTCCCACTGTACTCCGTCGTGTCTGATCTCCACCCGTACCCTCTGAGTTCCGTCCCCGCTCTAATATATCCTTGCTCAGTCCAGTCCCCTCTCAACCTTGATCCCACTCATTCTTGTGTCCTCTGTGCTCCATCTCTAATTTTGTTTTCCTCACAACCCCCTCATTCCGTTTTTCTTTAGCATTTTCTTCTAATCCGTTTCTCTCCAGAGCCGTGTCCTCTCTGTCCTGAATAGCATCAGCTCCTTCCCCTCTGAGCCCCGTGCCACCACAGCCCAATTTGGGCAGAGCTCCCTCAGCCCAATCCCTTCCCTTTCTACTCACATCAGACCCAACCCCCTCCGCTTCTCCTATTTCCGCATCGATTCCTAGAATATGGCTTCTCCAGAAACTATTTAGAAGGGGGCCTTGTATTAAATTAATTGAAACATTTTAATTTCTATAAATTCGTAACATCAATTTGTATTGTTAAAATTTAAAAAAAATATGTAAATGGGGTATCAGAGATAATCAACAACATTACGACGTTTATCTATTTCAAATGCCTCAAAATTTTAATACCAAATTGCTTTGAAGAAATAGTTCGAATTTACATTTAGGGTCGTCATTTGAAAATCATAGATTATTTTTAATGTATTTTAATTAATAACACTTAAATATATTCACAAAATTTGAATAATTTTGAAGCATTTGAAACAATATCTAAAAATATAAATATTTTACCATTGTTTAGTTTTCATTCGGAAGGATGCCTCGCTCCACGGACACCCTCACTCATCGACGCTAGAGTGGAAAAGAAGAAACTATTGCAAACAGCAGCGTACGATTATTACCCGACTATTATTATGCTGTTACATAGGCTAGCGCGAACGGTTTCTATTGAATTCTGCTCTGCCAATGACATCGGCCAATATTCGGCTGTGCTCCTAGAACACTGTTTCTTACGGATTGGACAGATATGTGACAGTTTCATACGATGCGTAGAGAACTTGAATGTATTTGTGTTATGGTAGTGGGTGAAAATGATGATCCTAATTGCAAGTTTGGTCAATGCGATAGCACGAACAGTACTATCTAATGTGATATACACAACATGGCGGCGCAACAGTCGACGGTAAACGCCGGGAAACTGCTGTACATGTTTGTATACACGGTTGCCAAGGAGTTGTTATTATCGGTGGTGAACAATCCGTAGATTGGCAATGGAAGCCGTATTTGACCAGAGAACAATAGGGGATGAGGTATAAGAAATTAAACTGGAAAGACAGAAATTATGGGAGAAAACAAATGGTAGGTTACTTCCATCTACGGGTCATTGAAAATGGAACTCGGTTTAAAGCTCTCTCTCTTTATCCAGCCGTGGAGGCGAACAGATCGCTCGTAAACGACGCGAACTCTAACTTTGATATTCTTTTTGTATTGACGCTGTGCCGTTGTGGCGATACGTAATATCAGTCAGGCTGTTAATTCATTGACGTTGTATTATTTAAATTAATTTGTTTCAATAATTTGCGATTAATTGGAAAAACTTTATTGGAGAAATAATCAGAATCGCTGTGCTGTAGTGGCGATACGTAATGTCAGCCCTGCAGTTAATTCGTGACGTGTTATTTAAATTAATTTGTTTCAATAATTTTTAATTAAGTGGAAGAAATTTATTAGATAAATAATCAGGATTGGGACTATAAAATATTTCCGCAGCGCCGTGGCGGAACAATTAATTGTTGATAGACTAGGTATTGAAAATTAGATAGCAGAGACATTTTCCCGATGCGTTGAGTTCGTGAACAGCCGTCCATCCGTGATGCAGACAGGGAAAAGTAACTCTAGATGACAAGTTAGCTGCAGATGCTAGTCAGACACAGGTGCTAGGATGAACATTGACGAACGAAGCAGATGACATCGGAGCCCGGCCCAGCCGAACGAAGATTGGAAGACGTCGTGGAAAAATTCCAGGTTCATTCTTTGAGGCGCCACCCGACGACTACAAGAGAGCTCGGAGGTATTGTTCTGATGATCGTTATATAACAGATTTAGAGGCTATGACCAAAAGTTTTTCGATAGAAAAATGTTTTTTATTGGGTCAAATTTGAATAAAAGTTGACGTTATTTTTCTAAATGTACTAAGAAATTATTATTGTGCAATCTAGCATGATTGTTAGTGAAAACATTATAACTTTCAGATTTCGTTCTTCTCCGTACAGCAGGGCAGATCCGGTGACAATTCGGCAAGTGCAGGTAAGCGAATTGTCATTGAACTGAACCCACCGATTGAGCCAGCAAGGCAGTCGATAATGTATAATGTAATGTATAATTTTTTAATACTTGGAATTATTTTCTGGCGCCCGTAATATAATTCATGATTTTTCTTGAAATAAATTTATGTTACAGTTGGGTGTTTCAAGTTTCATTACGAGATATTTCAAAAATTACTTGAATAAAGTACGTGAAGTAAGTCAGAAACAAAAAAAACAGAACCAAAGCTCATTCCAACGACTCCAATGGCAAAATATTGCAATGCTGCACGTTTTCCGATGGAAAGCACAAGTAGAAATAATTATTTAAGAGAAATAAGTATTCCTAGCAGTCTTTCTCGCTTCTTTTCAAATACGTTCAAGTATAACGGAAAAGAAACTGATAAGAAAATTATTTTCGAAATCGACATATTGAAAATTGTCTTCTCTCTTTTGGAAATTTTAAAAAATTTTTGAATTACTTCATTCATTTTTCTTTCCGAAAAGGAACGCATTTCGGGTTCACAACAATTCAATATTATTTCAAAATCTTTGAAATAAATCATTTTTTCAGTACTTACCTTCCTTGTTCATGGTATGATAAGTAGTTTGTAATTTCTCATTAAGAATGATTGGAAACAGAAATGTGTTTTTTAGAACATTACATTTGATTTATGCCGTAAAATGTGACTAAAGTTATAGTAAAAAACTATTTGTTACATATTCAGTAAAAAAACTATCAACAGCAAAGTAAATAAAACCATTTTATTACATTTTCTTTGATTTTTCGCTTGCCTGATACAAATAAGCATTGCGGTATTCAGCAAGTCCAGAGATTGTAGATGCTTGACCGTGGTCAATGTCCGTTTCGCAAATGCAACCTGCGCAGGGAATACGTGTTCAGAAATTGTGAAGTTCTAATATGAATTGCACCTAAAGTCGCTGACATTTCCCCTTCATGTAGATCAGACATGAGGGCAGATACGCGCTTTGGGAGCATATGAGCATCATCCAACATGCTGAAATGAAAAATGAGAAGGTACTGTTGTGAGAGAAATAAAAATACCATGAGAAAATTCGTTTATGTTGTATTGTGTATTATTTATGTCAAGAAGAAAATGAATGACGAAACAATGCTTTATGCTGCATGTAATGAGTACTTTTTATTCAGATAAATAATTAGTTCCTTTGTAGTTGTATTTTCATCACCATCTTGTATTGAGCTCGATCCACATTCAAGAGTGTTTTTCCACCGCCTTATTGGCCTGCCTTGTTCTATTTTATATTTCCTTCATATATCATTTAGGGAGAATGTGTATTGGAATTACCTCAAGAATACGGATCTTACTCAATAATACCTAAAATCAGTGTTTAAGATCTTTTGGCCATAACTTCGCACACACGCCGAGATTAAGTCATTTTAGTGCTGTTCCAAACAAGTTAAAATTGGTGCAGGTTGTGAGCAGAAACTAGCAATTTTGTACTAAAAATTTGGGAAATCTGTAACAATGAATGTAAGAATTTATCGTGCATTACTCTCTCAGATAATAAGCTTTTGAGCTGAAACACGGCATGTTCGTCAGCAGTAAGAACTAGTTGTGCCGCTCCGGATATTTTTGATTTTCGTAGGTACTTTATATGAACAGTACAGTTGCATAGCTGGGATACGAAGAATTTATAAAAATGGTGTGGTTCCGATTTTCATTAACACCTACGAAATTCTGCAAATTAGAAGGTTCAAATTTATTTTCGTACCTGTCCTAACCCTCCAGTATTAAAATCGGAAATTTATACAATTTATCCCTCAATTTTAGATCTTTAAATGATGTCACGCACTTTAAAAAATGAATAGGCGTTGATTAGTTACAAGTGACACTGAAAGTAGGAAAAGTTTTGATATGCTGCATTCTCAAAATTTTCGTGTTGTAGTTGTAACAATTTTTGGCATTCGATCTACCGGAATTCTCATTCAATGGTCATGTCATTTCCTTTTTCATGTGTTTATTTTTTGTGAGATTGATGATCTTTAATTCAACTTTAACATCTGAATATCTTTGGTAATCTAGTATTCAATAGACAGCTAGAGATTTAAAAAAATGTCGCTTCAACGGGTTTCATTTCCACTGAACTCTATTGAGGATTACAAATTCAATATGTAGGTACTGGTATTGAAACTGTCAATCAGTTTTGTTACTGTTAATGTACTTCAAAATTTCACCTAGGTATTGTTTGGTACTGTCATAGGAGTCTTTCGTATTGTATCGTGCATTTTCTGAAATTTTGATGTTTGTGTATTTTAACTAATATTCTGAACATTCCTAAATAGTACATCCTTAACAAATAATATAAAAAAACAGTCTCCTCTTTTTAATTTTTAAACCTAATCAAAGTAATTATCTATAAGTGTCATCTAATTCCAGAAACACATAAAAACAATAATGACTGGTCGTTTGAGTAAGAAACTAAAAACGTGACAATCCGCAAAGCAATTCTATTTTTTTCATTAGAATTGAAATGCGAGAAAACATGAAGCCACGTTAAAGAAAAAGCTGGTGAATATGAAGTCAGAAACGCCGAACCATTCACTTGGAAATTGCGAATGAACTCTACGCGTGAAGGCCGTTCGCCGTGCTACTTCCCAAACCGCCCAAATCAACACATCTGCGGCTCCAAGAGCCGATAGCCATTGCACCACTCGACTCGATAACCCAATCGCTTCAAATCCCAATTTCTCCCCGCGGCCAGCAGACACGGGACTGCCCCCTTGCGTGGCCGCCCAGCCGAGCTGAGACGGCGGCGACGGCAGCGCACTGTGGTCAGGTTTGGCGAAAAAACGGACACAAATACAATTGATGGGTAGTGGTTCCGGGCGCTAATAGAGCCGTCAACTACTAGGGTCATTAGTCCTGTAAGTGTCGTGCATTATTTGCTCGGGAGATGGCGGTGAGCTTCTCCGCTGGATGTCGAGATGCGGCTCCGACCTACCATCGGCTAGTGGGTTTTTTCCCTCAACCAGGTATCTCCCACAAGCGGGGCACCACCCCAGCCGGGACAAGCTCTAAGCTCCCAACCGGTCTCCCGGGATGTGTAGTAGTGTTGTGCATGTTAGTGTAAGTGTGTAAAGGGTGAGGATAGGACAAGGAAGAGGAAGGAAATATCGCGCGCGGTCCGTGGCCCTTTTGTTAGGGTCGCTCCGGCATTCGCCTGGTGTTGATCGGTAGAAACCACGAAAAACTACCGATCAGAGCAGACGGCCGCTAGAATTCTTCTCCAGACAGCGACTGAATTCGACCTAGCTGAAAAGCCAGTGTCAAAAACCCCGCCGCCGTGGGGACTCGAACTTAGGATCTCCTGATCAGAGGGACTGCAGTCACATCAGTTGATGCACTGAGCTTTCTCTCTCAGTGCAGACATGAAAAAAAAGTTTTTTTTAAAGAGTATTGTGCCCGATCTTTGCGTCATTCAAACCACCGTGCGTGCGTCGACGCCGGCGACGGACGGCGCCTTGGCAGGCCGCACGTTAATTGGACAGTGGCCACCGGCGCCGCGGCGCTGCGCTGCGCGGCGGTTGCGCCAGGGCGATCGCCGATACGCCCCGGCCCACCCACGGCCAGGCAGATCCGCATCTGGGCGAGCCGTCGCCCGCGCCGCCCGCACCGCCCCGCGTCGCCCGCACCGCCCATCCATCATCGCCCAGCGCGCCGCGTCACTCGCCCCGCCCGCCCGCCCCGCGCCCGCCTCCGCCCCCGCGCCCGCCATCGCTATGAGCCCGCGCCCGCGCGCGTCCGCTATGAGCGCAGGTGGCGGGCGAGGACGTCGAGGTGGGCGCGGACGGCGCCTGTCGGGGACTGACCTGAGGACGGCGCCCCTCGGTCCGGTGGACGAGGCGCTTCGTCATCTGGCCGGGGAGGAAATGGAACTGTCACGCGAAAATGAGACCGGGATAGTTCCATTTTCTATTGCATGACACGAAGCACAGGTGTCATGCTCGTGCTTTGCGATCTCAGATTGATTCCGTCTTGTGCACTCAATCATCAGCAAAAAGGATGTTACCGACTACCTTAGCTCAGCGGCAACATCACTACTGCTGCAACATTGTCCCTAGAGGAGACCCTAGAGTTCGAGTCCCGATGGTGGCGGATTTTCGGTGCCAACTAAAGAGCTAGATCGATTTCATTAACTGTCTGAAGAAGAAAATTAGCGACAGGCTATATTGATCAGTCGCTTTAAGTGGTTTCTTTATTTAACTCCAGATGAATGGCAAAGCATTACCAAAATCATTGGGCCCGGACTGGGCTTGATCTTCCCTTTCTCCTTGTCTTTTCTTAAACACACATACTACTCTATCATACCCTATTCACTACCCTCTATCACGCCTTACTCTGTCACACATGTCGAGAGACTAATTGAAAGTTTAGAGCTTCTCCGGGGGCGATGTCCACTGGGAAGACAGACTTAGAGGACCCTCCTCTCTGCAAGCCAACGTGTGGGTAAGCACCGAAATGCACGTTCCAGCCACGAAGGAACACCGATATAAAACATGCTCGACACTTAAGGGACAAATACCCTCAGTAGGCTTCCGGCCCGGAATTAATACTCACTTCCCCGAAGGCTGCTTGGATCCGAAAAGCGCCATTAGAGAGAAGTCCTAATGTTGTGCATTAGGTGATTTGGAGGAGGTAAAGTAATTTTGTTGTTTTCCTCATTCACCCAGAATAAACAAAAATGCTAACTGCTCTCAAGAATGACACTCAAGTGAAATGTGGTAGAGGGTCATGAATGAATTTCGATAATTCAATTCAATTCAATTCAATTTTATTAGCAATTTGTTTACAAGATTAACCTATTACAAATTGCTGTGTGTATTCACAGCTCTATCACACCCTATTTCATTACAAATAAGTTCTAATAGAATAGGTAGTTAGCACAAGATACAATATAAATAACACAGCAAATGTAAATAATATAGTAACACAATAACAATTTCGATAATGTAGAATATTGGTACTTCAAAAAATAGTGAAAATGAGCAGAAATTAAACTATAATTTGATGTCTGTGGTTACCTTATATTTGCATCCAAGAGTTTAATAATCATTTCCCTAAATGTGTCAGTGTATTAAAAAATTAGAGATTGTGTTCAAGGGCTCACCCAGGACAGTTTTAATATGATTCAGTGGCTTCTGAGCGGCGGGCGACTAAAGTATCATGAGTCCTCTCCCTCCCGTCTAGCCCGTGATTAAGTTTGTCCTGACTGAATTATCCAATGTGGGAGGATTCCAAATACGCAATAATTACCTCCCTTAGTACTCAGCGTGTTAGAATAAATCTGTCGTCACAGGGTAAAAGTTCTTAAGTCAAAAATCTTAGTTAAGAGAAAACAAGGATTAGATTATTGATCCAACGACTTTTCTTACGCTCAACGCTATTTCCCAACGCTTTTTTCTCGTTAAGAAGTCAACATTTCAATTCTTTGTTTTACTAAAATAAAATATAGATACAGAAAATAAATATAGAATAATATTTATAAATAGATATAATATATAAATAGATATAGATATAAATATAGAAAATAAGTTTTAGTTTCAGTTCTTAACCCAATTTCACCCAAAACTGACTTAAGAACTTTACCCCGTGACCAGAGAAATGTTGGTGCGAGTAGGGTAAGTAATACACCGCGTTGGGCCCTCTGCCCCTCTCGGAGCGGCGAGTCGCCCACCCGCGCTCTGGATCGCGGCCTGCGCCGCCCGCGTGGCCCGGCCACGCGCCTATTCAGGTTGCCGTGCTAGATGGGGCGACCCGGTTCGTTTCAGCGGCGAGGCGCGGTGTGACGGCCGGTTCGCGGTCGGCGACTCGACCCGTCGCCGCCGCTGCCGCCTCCTGTGCCTTCGCCTTCGTCGTTGCCACCGCCTCCGCCTTCGCCTCTGCTTTTGCCTCCGCGTTCTCCTTCGCCTCCGCCTTCGCCTTCACCACCACCTTCCCCTCCGCCTTCGCCGCCGCCTTCGCCCCTACCTTCGCCTCCGTCTTCGTCTTCCCCTTCGCCTTCATGACCACCTTCCCCTCCACCTTCGCCGCCGCCTTCGCCGCCGCCCCCGCCTTCGCCTCCGCCCCCGCCCCCTCCTTCGCCTCCGCCCCCGCCTTCGCCTCTACCCCTGCCTTCGCCTCCGACTCCGCTTTTGACTCCACCTTCACCTTCGCCACCACCTCTACCATCGCCACCATCTCCACCTTCGCCTCCGCTTTCATCTTCGCCTTCGCCTCCGCCTTCACCTTTGCCACCACCTTCGCCTTCGCCACAACCGCCGCCGCAACCGAGTGAGAGTCATTCAAACGAGAAGCGGCGTAAAATATGTCGACAGCCCGGAGGTCGGCGGAGCTGCGGACTGAATTAATGAATACAATGAGTTATGTCTCGTAAGGAAAACGGACTGCTGTTTGTAAGAAAAACATGGAAGTTCAATAAACAGTTAGTTGATGAACATGTCACGCACTGCTTCGCATGTTGCAGGCAAAGGTAAGTACTTACTGTGTACCGGTTCTGGTATGTTAGATGTCCAGGCGCAAATTTATTGGAAGGGATATCACAAACTACCCTCTTGAGAACAGTCGCATGTGAGCAAAACGTTTCTAGAGCTTATTATTTATAAAATTAATTTTTATTCTGAAGTAATTTATGAGCTAAACTGTTCTCAATCTTCAAGAAAACAATTTTCTCTTCAAACTCCCATAGGATTTGCTTGAGTTCTTATGCCTGAAAGAGACTCAGCTCTACAACATTTTGCTACTTTGAAATCTCTTTACAAGTAAGGGAGAACATTTGTTCAGCTTATTTATTTCGGACAAGGTTTTTCATCTAAATTTCGCCTTAACTCTGAGATCGCGGCACCGCACTTTTTCCTTGCGATTTTGTGGAAAACGTTATTTGGGTGCGTGCGTGTATATGTATGCGCGTACCAGCTCTGATATGAGTCAGTATCTCGGGAAAAGCATTTATCATCCCCAAAACAACAACAATCCAAGGTGAACACATGTAATTACACTTATTTCTTGTAATAAAAGTTGCTATGCCATTAGAACTAAAATTGACTGCGTCGTTTACGAGAACACACCCCTTTAACACTGCTTCTGCCACTGAGACAAACAGAAAATGACAGAGGCGTTTCTAAGGAACATTTACGATCTGACGCTTACACGCTCGGTAAATTCCGTCAAGTTTCCAAATTATGCACGACATTCTAACCAAAAACTCAGCAACTACACCTTTGCACCAACCGCACAAGATCCGGGACATAGCGCGAATCCAGAACGTGCGAGCCACCAGCAAGCCGACTGCGGCGCGTATATATCACTCCTAAAGCACGTTTTACTCCTGGTCGCGCTCTTCTTTCCACGCATTCTACATTTCACTCACATCACAACTCCGCGCGTTCATTACACATTTCTCGGGCGCTAAAGGCGGATGCTGCTGGCATTCCTCCAACACACCTGTACCACCTGCAATCTGCGCCGCCTGCGAAATCAGACGAGCGCTCCTGGCGGTGGGATTCGTCAACTATCATGTTCCCTTGCCCACGCTTGGGTTACTTCTCCGCGACACGAGCGGACTGGCAATGTATTCTCTGGGAGTGAAACATGAATTCATGACGAGTAGACTCAATGCTACTGGAAATTTTACGATATTTACAATTCGTTGGATTATGATTCGTTACGATTTAGGAGTAAATATGGACACTTGGTCCCTTTTCGCGGATACTGTGTTAAAACAGATAGTGATGCATGTATTACTCTGTGGCGTACAAAAATCATATTCCTTTTTCTAAAAAAAATGTTCATGATCAGCGAGAATATCACCGAAAAATTATATACAGTATTATTCTGTAGAATATATTTTTTGTACTAGTTATTTACGTGACAAGTACAGAAGGAAAGTATATGGCGTACGAATGAAACGTTGGTGGAAGAGACAATATATGATTCGAGTCCGAAATTTCGAAGTGAAAACTACAAAGATATTTTTAACACGCTGTGCGCGAAACGCGTTTTCTCGTGCTTGTTTTCAGTGTGCGAAAAATCATTTTTTTACAGTGTGCCAAACATTGCGATGCGTGTTCGAAACATCTGTAACGATTCGCAATTGTCATTCTTCTTGACGAAGTCTTTGTTTATTATTTACAAACAATAGTGTTACGACACTGACTGGAAGCCGTTTAATTTTGTGCAAGTAAGGTATTTCTAGTTATGTGATATTAAATTTATATTCCTTTACTTGACACATTGCGTTTCGCTCAAGTCTTATTAAAAAATAGTATATGCAACACGGGTGCGAGGTGATACCCGCACTCGTATCTTTGTCGTCCTTGCTACGCTCGGACGCCAAACTCTACTCATTAGTGATTCACCTGTTTAGCACCCGTGTTACGTAAATTATTATTATGCACCTTGTTTATGTACAGATAAAAATTCATGTTCATCAAGCAGTACATTGAAGTCTTTTTACTCCCTCTTCTAATTGTTAATTCTCATCATCCCTCTATTTGGAGACTAATATACATGAAAACTCAAGAATTCAAATAGATATTCTTCCTCTTGGCGTCCCAAGCAACTGTTGCATCCATTTCTCTTTATATTGCCAGATACCTCTATTTACAATGTTAGCATTCATGTATATACCAATTAGGTACATTACATTATGTTTATTTGAAGTCGAATTATCTAAGGAAGTTCATTTCCGAAATCAGTTGTCTGATTTCTGACTGACCAATTTCATAACCATATCTCACTGATGATATTTACTTTAAGTCACCGCAGTTGTTTTATAAACTTTTTTATCGTTTCAGTTCTCATTTTATTTTATGAATATATTTTGAAATCATTTGGGTGGAGAGTTGCGAAAATACCATTTTAAGCTTCGATGTTTTAACCCGATAATTCGTACTTAGACAGCAACGAGACCATTCAATCCATTCACCACTCTAGTTATAATCAATAATCATTCAATTACGAAGGTTCATCGAATTTCTACCAATTTCTTCTGAGGTAACGATCCCTTCAAAACCAGTAGAGTGAAAGAGCAAGTGTGACTTATCTTCTTAGACCATTATAGAATGTTTCTAGAACTATTAACGAGGACCAGTTAACGATTTGCCAAAATATACAAGAGACGCAGCAAATGCAACTTTCGTTGTATCGTTTTATTTTGTATAGTAGAATCATTGTACATCTTTTTCATTTTTTTTATTTGCAGTCACGTCCCCTTGGATTAAAACGTGTTAAATCGTATGATTAATCAGTGATTTGCCAATATATTAATCGTATTTACGAACTTGCAGTAAACATTTCTCATATAATACATTGAAAAGCAGTCTTGCTCTTAACCATGAGCAATTCAATGACTCCAGCCGCGGAAATCTAGGACTTCACATACGTTACGGCAGCGCACTTTGCAACAAAATACTCTGGATCGTCCACCACCTGCGCTGAACTTGGCCGATAGGTGCACTTCTGCAAGAGCAGGCAGCCTGCTCCAGGGCGTCGAGGAAACTGCACCAAGCATGCGACTACGTAGGTCGAACAACTCACCAGGACGACCTACTCCAATCGCCATCCATCTGGACAGGACGCGATCGCATCCGCATTCTGTCGCCTTGAGACGCGGCCGATGCAACGCGCGCGACGCCAACATCAAACTCATTTTTCACATGCCTGCGACATCAATTTCCACGAATTTTCCGGTTGCCATCACGTTTCGTTCTCACTCAGGTTGACTCCGATTGAACACAATGGCCCAAACCCTCACGGAGTATAGTCATTTTCATGTAAAATCTGCCCTCCTTTCTTCTTGTAATTGTCCCCAACTCAGGCATTCGGGCTGTAATGCATAATTTATAACATTTTGCGAAAGTAAAATTATTAACATTTCACATCGTTCTTGAAAATAAGAAATATGGGCTGTCTTAATATCATGATAGCTTCAAGTCCAAAATTTGACAATAAAATACATTCATACTTTAAGTTTAATTAGTTGTGTGCAGCACATTTCCGTTAGCTAATACGGTCATTGCACTTTCGTAAGTAACGTGAAATGTCAGCTAACATTGTTTTCGCCCGAACTTCCTCAATTATAATTATGTAAATGTAAATATTTAAGTGGTTATGCGGAAGAGCAGGCCTTACGGCCTGAGCCTCGCCAGAAATAATGACATTATTATTATCATCATTATTATTATAAAACTGAGACATTTTGCGAACCTCTTTCAGTCCCATCTCACTTTTCCGATTCATTTGATTGCATATGAAACTGCTTTAGTATAAACAGTGACATGGCACTGCAAAATAGTATTTGTTTTCTCTCCCAAACGCACTTACAGACATGCGACAAAAATTAATCCAGGAAATGGACTTTTTTTACTCACTCAATCGTTATTTGAAAAAGACCAAGTGAATTTTTCCAAGAAAATAGTCAATTTTGCTAGACACCATTTATTTAATTCATAGCATACAATAAATCGGTAAAACAATTTTTTTATGATTTACAACACGTATTCTTATGAATCAATTCTTTACTATAAAAATATTAAATTTGGCTTTAATGAATAACAATTATGTTTCTCTTCTAACATGTGAAAAACAGGCAAAACCGACTCCACCACGCTTTAAAATTTAGATTCACACACACGCTTACACTTTCTATTTGTGTTATTTGTTATTTGATTTCCATCAAGTCATGAAGTATACAAAATAAAATATTTGTATTTCACTACTCCTAACTGTGAGAAAGTGTCCTGAATGCCAAGTTCAGCGTTTTTTTTTGGGGGGGGGGGAGGGGGAAGAGTGGGATATGTTAGTGCATTTTCAATCATATTAATTTCTAGAGTAAAACAACATTTCTCGTTGTCTAGTTTCCACTACATTCCCACACTATTTCTTGTTTTACCATGAGAGAGGGATTTTGGCCATTATCCGCACCTCCATCCGGTGCCAACAACACCTTCAGGCAGGTATCCGGATCCCACCGGAACGCAGATTCCCTTCCCGGGAACCTCCCCAGTTCAGCCTGGGTCGAGCCACTCAGCCAGCTCAGAGCTACTAGCTTTCCAGGCTAGCACCAGAGTCAAATTAAACGCCACACATCCGCTGGGATAAGTCACTCCTCAATTACGCAACAGTATTAGGCATTGCCACTACGAAGCCAAATGCCAACTGGGGACCACTATGAAACCTAGTGCTAGAAAAGATTTTACTTTTAACTTAAATTTGTGTACCGACTTTAATTGTTTAATGTCATCTGGCAATGCGTTGTAAAGTAACGTACATGTATTGTATGTTGATTTCTTGTACTGAGCTGTTGATACTGACACTTGATTTACGTGATTTCTACGGCATGTGTTGTAATTAAAAATATCAATATTGCATGAAAATATGTTCCCTCCATTAAGTAGGTCATTTTTGACAAATATTACAGATTCGTAAATAAATAGACAAGGCAATGGTAAGATTCCCAGCTCAATGAAAAGAGGCTTGCAGGTATCACGTGGAAGGCATTTTTCATTATTCGAATAAAATTGCCTATCGGTACGATACGTACAAACGTATTAAGGAGGCCGTGTAAGCAAAGGGTACCGTACATTTCAGTTACTACCTCGTTCGTGGCTGCTCAGTCCCACTGCGGGGACGGCTCGGCGGCGCCCTCGCCTCGACGCAGCCTGGAGCCTGGAGCCTGGCGGTCGGCGATGCTGCGCCGGGTCGCGTCGCGCCGATCAGATATCTCCCGCGGGGCGCGCAACAAGAACAACACGTCCGCGAAGTCAGTGCAAATCATTTCGCTCTAATTCTATAAAACAAGAACCTGGCACTGGGATCGCCGGCTATTAGTCGGCCGCCGCTCGCGAGCGCCCGCGCGTTGCGAGCGACGCTCGACGCGAATTGACACCGACACGGCCGGCGCGGGGCGAGGGACACGCGGCGGGGACAAGTAACGGGGAAATGCGGCGGTGGTAAAACAACAACTCAGTTAATTGTAGATGTTTTTTTTACTGATACGTTATTGCTTGTTATTGCATTCGATGCGGAGCTTGATTATACACTGTATAACTTACCTGGATCGGGGAGATTGTAGTTACGAGGGAAATACGAAAACAGTTTAATGATATTACGTGTTGTACGAAGGGACTTATAGGAGGGAAATATGAAAAGACATACATAATCAAGTCAACAGTTAGTTAATTAGTTAGTAAGTAAATCTGAACCATTAAAATAGGTTTAAAGTACAAGCTTATATGTAACACAGGCATTAACAGGTTCTAAGGTCGGACGATAAAAAGCCTTCGAGAATTTGTCGCCGCAAAATTATCTTAACCCTCATATTGCCCTTGGTGCATAAAGCAACTATTGTAGTTATTTGGAGTAGAACTCTTCACATACACTAAAAATCAATATTGATATTTGTCTCTTTAGGGTTCATGGATACTATTAGAGCTATTTGCATTGAGAGAAGACATTTCGCCTGACAAAGAGATGATGGTTTCCTCTCAGATGCCCTCTGCTTCTTCATGGTTTGCTCTTACTTTAAAAAAATAATTAGAAAAATTAGCATGAAAATTGCATTAAAAATAATTGGAAAAATATGCAATTGTTTTTATTTATACCCCCTTGTCGATGTAGCTTATTGTTTAGCAGACTAATATTCTCCCTTATTAAATTATTGTCCATTGTTTATACACACACGTCTACAAAAGAAATTTTCCAGATAAGATTGTGATGGCACAATATGGCTCTTTAAATCGTCTGCATGCTGAACACAGAAGCAATTTTTTTCTACAAAAAAATCGTCGAGTAATATTGATCTGTAGAATTCCTTCCATTAATCCTTAGCTATTAACTAGTTTTAAAATGTTATTATTTCGTCGTTGACTCTGTATTTACGGCACGAATTGCTGGTTTTCTTCAGGGCGGACGTTTAAAAACTAATGAAAAATTATATGTATAGTAAAGAGACCAGAGTTTTCATTTTTTACGAATGTGGATATGATGAATAATATACACATCGCATATCGTGGCTGGTGACTGATACGTCGCAACTATAACCCCGATACTTAATGCAATTGGGTCAAAGCCATTCCCGTATTTATGACACCAAGATTTTCTTTCACGTATTCCACTGATTTGGATTCCTGGATTTGAAAATTTCAAATTGCGGTAATCCCCAGGGCCCCTAGAAATGAATTACGATGAATGATTTCCTAACAGGGAGAAAGTAATACTTTTTAAGCAAGGAACATGCAATTCTGTAGGGGAAACACTCTCCACTCACACTTCAATTTTACCCTGCTTGTAACTATTTGAACTGAAATATGGCTAATGTTAGGAGTATCCAGGAAATTCATACACAGCCTTGTGATATGGATTAAGCTGTACGAATAATGAAAAATTAATCATTTTCGACTTTATCCGGCTAATGTTAATATTAACCAAATAGCTTTAGGACAAGGAAATGTAATGCGTGTGAGATATCTTGTCTGTCTTGCATATTAATAAAATGCAATATATTGCTTAAATAATAAAAATGCGTTGGAAATTGTGAGTTGCATAGTTTCAAGTTTGTTTAATTCGCCGAATCGTGTAATAGAAATGCATAAGCGTCACAATGGAATAGATATTACACACCTACTAATCCATTAGTGTTAAAAAGCTTTCACCAGCCGCCAGAAACCTGTTTATCACGGACTATGAAACTTCGACTACATAATGTATTTCACCTATCCGAGCCA
This sequence comes from Acheta domesticus, assembly GCA_031308135.1. Classification (NCBI taxonomy): domain Eukaryota; kingdom Metazoa; phylum Arthropoda; class Insecta; order Orthoptera; family Gryllidae; genus Acheta; species Acheta domesticus. The sequence goes on along the minus strand of JAHLJT010008756.1, from coordinate 83,282,948 downwards.
TCTTGGTTGGCTAATGTAAACTTCACCTGGTTTACGCCCCAAAAATCTTTCGCAGCAGTAACTTTTTCCTAATCCTCTGCATGGTAAGAACATTAACCAGCTAATTTATGATTGATTCTTTTTTGTTGTTGTTATTTAAGGTCGCATCAACTTCTAAGTCATTAGCGACCACTATTGGATTTTAAAGTTATGGTATCTATTTGGATGAGAAACGATATGGTGATGATAGAGGGTGAAAGGGCGAACACATACAACCATGCCCGGGGCGGGACTCGAACCCGCGACCCTTCGGTCCGAGACTGCTACGGAACTACCGCTGTAAGTGTTATATTCTCGCACGCTGGAACGTGGGATCAAAACCGACCTACGGCTTGCGGGGTTTCCGTTTTCAAAAAACTCCTCCATCGCGGCACCGCCTCAGAAGAGACATACTCTAATCCCCAGTTTGGCTTCTCGAACACATACTAGTGCATGTACTTGAAAGTGTATGTCTGGAAGAAGTGTGGATAGAAAAAGGAAGAGGAAGGAAAGATAGCGCGCGATCCGTGGCCCATTTGTTAAGGTACTGTTTCATCATTCGCCTGTTATTGACGGGTAAAACCACAGAAAACTACAGATCAGAGCAGCTGGCCAGTAGAATTCTGCCAGCGGTTGCATTGGAACGTGCAATGTAGTGTTTCGGAAATCCACCACTGTCGGGACTGGAACCCTAGGACCTCTAACCCCCTCAGCCAGCAACGTTGCCAAGGCAATGGAAATGCTGCATCTGAGGTGTCACAGGCGAATGCCGGAGCAGTACCCTAAAAATGAGCCATGGACCGAGCGCGATCTTTCATTTTCCTTCCTTCTCCTATCCTCTCCCCTTTCTCACACATACTTACACTTACATGCACTACACTACCATTCATGCTTGGGAGGCCTGTCGGGAGCTTAGGGCTTGTCCTGGCTGGGAGGGGTGTGTGCCCCGCTGATGGGAGATACCTGATTGGGGAAACCCCTTTAGTTGACAGGTTGAAAGATCACCAACACCATGCACAACACTTACGGGACAAATGACCTTAGCAGTTCACGTGTCCGGAATCACAATCAATCAATCAATCAATGAGCGTCGCAGGCGGTTTAATTCACGAATTAGCCAGTTTCGGGCAATGAAAGCGAATCGTACGTTTTGTTTGCATGTCGCATCCAGCGCTCGAGCCGGGCGTCGCGAGAAAGAGGGGCGGTGACGACAGAGGGGCGGCGTGGCGATGTCACCGATGGAGTTGGAGGACTTGGCGGAGTTGGTGGAGTTGGCGATGGCGGTGATGATGGCGGCGGCGGCGTTGGCGGCGGCGGCGGCGACGTTGTTGGCGGCGTTGGCGGCTGCGACGACGGCAGTGGCGGCGTCCGGCGGGCGCTGCCAATGCGAATGAGACAGACGCAAAGCAGGGCGCCACAAAGGGGCCGACGCGAAGCGCAGCGGACTGCCTATCCAGTATAGTATCAGCACCGGCTCTGTGTGCTTGACGCCGATTCCTCCCGCACTTTGACCGTGCCAACTCTCGAGAACTTACCATCGCGCCGCGCGTTGATTATAAATAGGGGCGAAGTGTCGGGGTAGCTAGAGGATACGTTTACCCAACGAATTTTAGAGGACGAGAAATATTTATTCTCTTAAAGCAAAGGAAAGTTAGAAGATAAGCTTATGCTTCTCTTCCTTGATAAATGCATCAATACTATTCCCATCTAATGTACTGCGTCTGATTTGTAAGGAACTTCAAAAAATATATTATATCCTTGTTAAAGAAAAATAATAAATTCGTACAGATGTTTCAATTTCATAGATATCTTCATTCCTGTGTTGTTCCTGTTAGTTTAAAAGAAGCGAATCAATTAAATAATCAGCTAATTTAACCCATTAATGCCCAGAACATTTTTTGTCACGAAAATTGTTGATATTGGGAAAACATGTTTAAATACGTCTACTGTGAATGTTTATATCAATATTTTTTGTTTATTTTGTTTAGTTTAGAAAAAAATGCCTGGTGCACAAACGCACCACCGAGCACATGGGATATCATTTGGTCTATCTTTTGAATGAAAGCTATAAAAGCATTTCTCGTGCACAGTATACTTGATACTCTTACCCGTGGCATGTGATTTGCAGAGAGAACACATTTTGTTCTTTTGTAAAACAACATTACCTTTTTTGGTGAAATCGAATTTACGAGGAAACACCATTAGCGATATAACACTACCATTAGCGAGGTACCATTTACGAGGTAACACCTATTGCTCCTCAGTGTTCCAGCAATACCAAGTTCAGAAAAAATTGTTTACAACTTTCAGACTCAAGAAATAATTATCAGCAAATAAAGGATGGATCAAATTCCTTCCACAGTCATCTTTAGGCAGGTTTTCAGTGAATTTCAAAAGAATTTCTCCGCTCAAAACATGTTCTTCTCTGTAGGAATTTTGGGATCTCTAACACTCTTGATATACCTCAAAGTCAGTGATGCAGCTTTGTCAAATTTGTGACACCATATTTCGTACCCAAATCTTATTGGTTTCCTACAGATAAATTGTTTTAGATCATTGTGTGCCAAATACGATATCATTGCTTCCACACTGGGTTCATTCTCCCAAAAAGCATATTCGAGAAATGTTTTTTCTGAAATAATCTAAATAGGACCGAATTTTCGAAAGTTTATCATTTTTGTCTGTGAGTTGTCATTTAGATGCATATGCTGCATAATCTCCTGAAATCTGGATCTTCGCGTTGCATTTAAAATTGCTAAATTCCTCGTATTGTCACATTCTTCCAATATATTCGTTTGCGAGAAAGCACATTGTACCCACCAACGAAATGTCGTTTACGGAGAAAATAATTTTATCTTCGTCAGCAGTTTTTAATACTGCTTCAGATCTTTTAGCCAACTGATCTGCATTCAGATTGTTTGTTTATGATTCCACCGAAAGTATCATTCCCTCTATGCTCGTCGGTATCATACCTAATAAGAGATAGAGCAAAGAGCAAAACAAATGTCAATAGAATTAGTTTTGGTAAAATGTTTATTGTCATCCTCCTCTAAACCAGCCAAAACTTCATCCATATTTAGGCCACAATAGTACGAAAAACAAATTAGAAAGTGTAATAAATTTTGCCTCTGCCTTGTAATGCAATAATATATGGGAAATATTGTGTAGTACATCATGAAATGTTCAGATATGTAAAAATTGTAAATATAAGCAAAAAAAACATGACACGATTGTTTTGCACATAATGCATCCCCATGTGCTCGGTAGCGCAAAAACGCACCACTCAAATTTAATCAACATTTACAAATAGAATATTCCACGTAACCTCAAATTTGTGATGTACTTGTATGTATTACACTTAGAAGATACTAATTATATTCACGAAGTACGTAAAATTGCGAATCACTATACAATACACATCGTTTACAAAGAATATGTGCTCACATTTTGATCACTCAGGACGTACCAATTATTAACACCGCCATAATTCTTACAAAATCGCGCTTCTGGACGCGAAACTGTTATAAATACGTCGTGGCATGTCCTCCTCGGCTTACCAAACTTACAGAAAGAAAAAATCACCACACGTTTGTTTTAAATAAATAATAATCAACAACTCTGCATCCTGGTGCATAAACGCACCACCGAGCGTTAATGGGTTAACTGACTAACTAGATAACTAGTACCTAATACACTATCTAGTTCAGATGTTGAAAAAAATAAACAGATGTTTGTGACACCATACGTGAGACAGTGCACTAACATCTTTCGAGACAATTCATAACAATCGTTTTAGAAAATACACGCACCAATAATAATAACATAATAATAATAATAATAATAATAATAATAATAATAATAATAATAATAATAGGGCAAACTATTTCCTAAACCTTGGGCCTTCAAACTAGGGCAAACTATTTCCTCTGAATGTATTACCTCTCGGAGCAAGTCAAACAAGGTTGTCTTCTTTAGGGGATTAATTTTAAAGATAACCTGCGATGATGTGCCAAAATACTTAAACAACTGCTGGAAGACACTAATACGAAATTGTGTCTACGCCATTTAATATTTCAACCTCAATCTCAAAACTCCAAGTGTCAACCGCGTTCTTTCAGAATAAACCTTCTAACTTGTACAAATACTTGTACAAGTACACGTTGATGCACTCGCATTATCTCTTAAAGCTGTTATTGGCAATGTCTCAATCATTTTTGTCACCGACATCGCCACTGCTAAGATTCATCGTTACTGTATTAAGGTCCGTCCTCATTTTCGCCATCACCTTTCGTTCAACCTCTTTCAATTCCACCTGTTTCTCCAAGTGACATGAGCCTTCCTTGGAGGTGACGGCCATCGCGCCAGTCAGCTCGTATCCGAACCTGTTCTCGATACACAGTTCGATAGCATCACTACATTTGCCGCACCAGCAATGGAATTTCACTCAATTCAACCCCCACTGTTCGGCCCCTTGTTTGTGTACACTGCTTCTGGATTTTTTGTACAAGGGAACTGAAAGGATCATTGGGACGACAAAGTCTCTGGTTGCAGCTGTAGTTGAAATGCGTAGTGAAAAAATTGCTTCCATTGTGCAAGTGTTAAAATTTTGATTGGCAGTTTTGTCCCCTGCAGCTGTGAAATCTGCTTTAATTTCTTCTCATTCATTCACTACGGTGTCGTCACTCTTTTAACCTCGGTGACAGTTGAAATTGTTTGTGTGACATTACGACATACGAACTGTTAGCGATCAAGGGGCAGACACTATTTTTTCTGCTTTTTCATTTCCCCAGTTTCCCACTTTGCCCCAGTTTTGATTTTTTAAGTGTACATGTCATGTTTCTGATTATAAATGTATTGCTGATTATACATCCTTTTCGTCATTTGCTTCAGATTCGTTATTATAAGCACATTCATACAAAACAATAAGATGTTTGATATTCTGGCGAAATTCACTGAGGAAATGCCCTTAATTAAGAATGTATTGTAGTATCAACAGCTAACGTCTGTAAGAAATGTTGTGGCAACTTGAGGGGTAAATATCAAGGTCTTGGACATTCTCTCATCTTTATGTTGACTGCTGTATACACTGATTATTTTACTTTCTCTTCTTGCTAGTTTTTTTAACTAAACCTTATTCTCAGACAGGTTAAAGGGCACCTAAAAATGGCGCATTCATTTTTTCTACAATAAAATCTTTAACGTTTTGAAAATTGCAATAGTTCAAAATTCTTTCGGAATTTTATTACAACTTCAGTATTGAAGACAATTTTTTTTCTTGATGAAATCTCGTCTTTCATGGTGAATCTTGAAAATAGGTCAGATAAAATGTTTCGAAAATATAATTGGTTTATAAGTAATTTTGCGTGAAATATAGGCAATACTTAAACAATTTTTGTTTCAAAAATACTCTAAATTGTTTTTTTAAATGTTGTTCCTGGGCAAAAAACTGTAAAACAGACAGTGCATGTCAGGTTTTTGGCGAACACACTGTGTTTTCAAAATTGCAAGGAAATTAATATTACAAAAGTATAATATTGATTACACAGAGTTTTTCTTCTACAAAATCTGTTCTGAAAATTTGGATTTTTAAGGAAGACCATGTACAATTTTTTGAACAAGCGAGCGAATTTCTGCTTGAAGTTAAGGTCGTTTATAAAAAAATTTCAAAATCGGCCGCAAATATTTTCATAATTGTTTCATGGATAGGGCAAAGTACAATTAACAAATGGCGCAAGTTTAAGTTTTATTTAACTCACTGAATTTTCAAAATTGCGAAAGTTAGAAATAATACGAAATAATATGTGCTGTTGAAGAACTTCTAGGTTTAGTTTCTCACATATAGGTATTAAACAAAGTCATTTACATAAAAAAGAGAATTTCCATCATGCTGTGTAAGTATAATAGCTGAAATTTCAATGGAAATAAGTTTTGGAGTCTCCTAAAGGGAGAAATTTAAAAAAAAATATCTGCCCGTCTGTCCGTCCGCCCATGAACAACACTAGCGCCTAAACAATTCGTAAGTTTCTGGTCAAAATGAACACGGTGTAAAGAGATTAGGAAACTAACAAGTATAAGGAATTCTATACTATTCTGAAGCACCACTAGTTCAAATTTAAGAGAATGCAAAAATAATAAATAGCGTGTAAAGTCTCATTGAAATTATCGGGCAATTTGCAACACTTACTCTGGTCGTGGGCGAAAATGTTATTTATCGCACATTTTCAATGATCACGTTTCCTCATTTGTGGAATAATGAACCCTCAGTTGTGGTTCAAGGTTATATGTGAACTAAAATAACTATACTAGTTCTTATAGTCTCTGCTTCAAAGAAAGTAAGTAAAATGACATGGATTTTAAATGCTGGATTGTAAATTCTCCTCTTGTATGTGTGTTGGAAGCACACTGGGAACAAAACGAGAAAGATTTTTAACGGAACTAATGAAGACAGAGCACAGCGAATGCGAGATGGACGCAAGGTACGCGGGCCGACGTGAGCCGATGAGCTGAGCAGGCCACGACAGAGGCTGCTCGGAAAGAAACGGAAAAGCAATACACCATGTCCAACGCAATATACAATCCATTCGCTTCTGTGTCGTAGTGTGATGCAGCATTGGGAGTCACGGACTACCACAAACGTGGCGATTACGTGAGGGTAAGATTTTAGTTCCGTTTATATTTAAAATAAATAGAAAATACAGAAATTTTAGTCACATAAGCTACAATCGTATTAAAAACATAAGCTACAAATTTGTCTTCTAAGGAATTATCCAAATGAAATCACAGAGGATTGGATATAATTACTTTATAAAGTTGGTTTTAATAACAATTTCGGGAGGAACAATCGGTCCTTCAAATTATTAAATAATTCCAATTACTAAAGTTGAACTAGCTAAAATGTGAATAAAATGTTCGCAGAATATCCAGTCTATTCGTTTCTCTATCGAGCGTGACCACTTGAGAGTTATGGACTACTGCAATGAGGTTGCAATCACCTAAGTGCAATATTTTGTCTTGTTAAGTACGTAGATCAAAAGGGATAATGCAACTTTTGTCATGCATCAGAAAGGATGGACATATTCTTAACAGTCGCATACCACTGAGGAAGAGAGTCAACGACGGACCCTAGGGTAGAATCTTTCATTAAATATAATAATAAGAAGAAGAAGAAGAAGAAGAAGAAGAAGAAAAAGAAGAAACGAAAGCGTAATTTGAGCATGGCTTGGATTGACTACCAAAAGGCCTTTGATCGTGTACCACACGATTGGATTTTAAAGACCCTGGAGATCTATAGATTTCATCCTAGACTTACTGAATTTTGCGAGGCTAGTATGAAGTCGTGGAGTACCAGGTTACTAATACATAGCGGATAGAAAGCAGTAGAAACCAGAAGTATTTAGATCAACAGGGATACTTTTCAAGGAGGCTCACTATCCCCTCTCCTGTTTTGCAATAGTTTGATCCCACTATCTAGACAGTTGTCGCAAACTGACATTGATTACAAGCTCTATGATGATGAAACGCCAGTATCACATTTGTTTTACATGGATGGTCTTAAAGTGTTTGTTAAGAATGAAGGAATTCTCTCCCAAATACTGTCTGTCGTGAATGACTTTAGCAATGACATCTGAATGACGTTTGGCCTTGACAAGTGTACAAAAATCAATTTAAAAGAAGCAAACTGACAACGTCAGAGAGCATTGAACTTGACACGCACACTGTGATTCAAGATCTTGAGCCAGGTAAAACTTACAAATATCTGGGGTTGAAGAATGTGAGACCATCTCGAACGACACAATGAAAGAGAGGATCCGCAAGGAGTATTACAGCAGAGTGAGACTGTCCTGAAGTCCGCTCTGAATTCAAAGAATAAAATATCAGCAATAGGAACGGCGCCAAATTTTAATCAATTTTGGCCGCTCATGCGCCGACAGTAGTCGATATTTCAAGAAGACCGCACAACAAGGTACGAAAATAAATTAATTAAACAATACTCGTATGCTTTAGTCATATTGTTTTTAGACAAAGGAATGATCAGTGTTAACAAATATGGTGTATCTTACAAATCTCTCTCCGTTGGGGCAATTTGCTTATGACACCAAAACAATCGATAATGCAGCTATAGCTACAAATTGTTTAGGCATTCATGCATGGGAACTAATACTTTTGTTTAGATAGTATATCTAATGGAAAGTTGCATTTTGTGGAATGCATAAGGCAGGGCAATCTTTTCTACAACACTATTGTACTAAAAAACTACAATACTATTGAACGAAATAAACCAACAAAGCTGCAATCTCACTTTTTGTAAATAATTCCAAGAGTATGCGATCGTAAATTTCCATAAATTCAAAAAAAATAATGCAAGCAACTCAGATGAAAGTATCTCCGGCATACTTTTTCAAAATCCCGGAAGATGGGACGATAAAGTCTTCTCCGGAAACATTTGATTTTTCGCTAAATACACCCTTTTTGTATCAACTACTTTGATATTAATACTATCCATTGAATTACTTCCCCAGGTTACAAATGCAGAATAAAAACTCTGTAACGAAACTCAAGGAACGGAGTGTTTTCTTTTCTTATAAAGAGTATTCGTTATAGAGAGATCTGAAGATTAAATACAGTCTAAATGTACAAACAAACTTTTTTATTTTTTTAACTCAAATAATTTTTAAAATCTCTATTTTTCTGTATAGTACGTTACTTTCGCCTGATGATTTTTTTCGAAGCCAATAATTGGTTTGTATTTTTAATACATTTTATCCATGTCTTCAGATATCCATGTCTTATTAACAATGGTGTTGCAAAAATGCAACATGAACTGACATTTTTTAATTTTTTTAATCTCACAGACGTTGAATGGATAGAATACCGGTTGGACGATTTCTTAGTTGACAATTTGATCACTACCAAACTTTTGCAATTTCCAAGAGGCCTTCACTGATTCAAAATGGGAGGTGGGGGTGGGGTGTGGAAAACAATCAATAAAAATGAATAAATAAATGATCATATTGAGGAAAAGGTATATTCAGAAAGTGGTATGCTGATTGTCCATACATAACGAATTGAGTACTGTAGAAAATAAACTTAACTCTGGCTATTACTATAGCATTTACCTTATGTCACCTACTCCCAATGGGATCAAGAGAGGGCATCGCCTCTTGGAAAGCACGTGGGCGCACGGCGCAGGTTGAGCCTCGTAATGTGACGATCACCTGGACGCTCTCGCAAGGACTGCGCGCGAGGAGCGATCGGGAATTATCTGATCGGTCCAATCAGGACGCCGCCTCCGCCCTCACCGCCCTCTCCCTACTCCATCGCCTCCATCGTCTCCTCCTCCACCTCTCTCGAGCTCGAGGTGTGGCTCGCTATTTGCTCTCCGCTGCTTAATGACCCTTGCAGCACGTAGAATATGAACGGCTCACTAATAAGATACTTTATCGGTCGACTGCTCCGCTTAAGGGGGACGTGTACACACACTTTAATTAGCACAGGACGCGAATCGTTCTTAATTGCTCCGTTCAGATGTCACTGCGGCTCTACGTAGCTGAGCGGTGTGTCGGAGAGAGAGACAGAGAGAGAGATGGAAACAACGAAAGAAGGAATGAAGACGATAAAAAAGAAACTGCTATTCCTTCTCCGAGGAAATACGAGATTCACATCTCTTCAGGAAGTGAAAAGCCGCTAGGAGGACTCTCTCACGATTGCCAGCGATGCCCATGTACGGTGAGGCGCCTGCAGACTGCTGATAGCATCTTCAGATTGAACGCAACTTGTTCTTCAGTACTTACTCCGGGGCTAATAGACAAATGGATCGCAACTTATTGTGGAAACCTGTTGTTCCGGCATTACCACCAGTCACCTGAAGCCAGTGGCAATCGACGGGGCGGGCCACTTCAAACAAAAGCCAACAAGAAATTTTATATGTCGGTGCGATCGCCGGCGGTAGAGCATGACCACGTTGAAATTCAGAGCGAGGCATCACGCGTGCAGAAAAAAACCGGCGGCACCACTTCCCGCACGATATGGTTCACCTGCCGCCGCCGCCGCCACCGCGGCCGGCGCCGCCAGCGTCGTAACTTGGAAGCGGATCGGAATGAACGGATTTCGAAGCTGGTGAACTGGTGTCGTGCCGAGTGTGACGTGAAATATCTCTGTTTGAACCTCCATATTTTAAAATGCGAAGGCTACTACATATCTCAGATGAAAGATGGCCACCGCCGGAGTCGTTTTACCACCTCTGATCTCGGCGAAACTCGAAACTCCCGTTGAAAAGGAGGACGCGATCGGAGTCGAGTGTGAAGGAGACAAAAAAAAAAATTAAAAAAGTAATAAAGAGAAAAGTTGCGCATTGCCGGGACAATTAGAGAGCGCAAATGACAAGGAGTATCCGGTTCAAGAACGAGCGCCTTCCCTTTGGGATAACGATCGATTGGACGATGCCGCCTGCCCCTCGACCATGGTGCGGGGCCGTTCGTTCAAACGAAGTTCGTTCGCGGGGAATCCACACCAAAGGGAGCCGACGCGGTCCTAAATAACACAGACAACTAGGCGCGCACGCGTATATACATATTTGCACTAATATATGTGTATTTGATGCAGATGGAGATAGCGAAATGTTGATACGACCATATAAGGTTGCTGAAATTACTCACGACAGTTGCTTCAAGTTCGTTGCTGAATCAATCCTGACTGGTGTGTTACGAAGTAATGCATATTCAAATGACCAATGGGCACGGTGGAGGCTCCGGTGTTGTGTCTCGCCCACTGCGGGTGCTGTGAACGACAGTGTTGCCACATATGACGCACTCTTACATTCATACGTTTCCCAATTTATCATTTTTGCTGAAATTCAAGTGGGGTTCGAAGACAATTTTCCCAGCAAAAAATTATATTTCGTGACTACCACTTCACATAAAATAAGATCGTAAGTGCGTAAGCATTTTCTTTGTGTACACATTTCACACCACATAAATTAGTCTGAATTAAAAACACTAACTACTAGAAAATGTATTCATATAAGAGAGAGCAAATAAGAATTAGAATGGATTATAAAATCACATTGCAATAAAAGGAATAGGTAAGCTGTAAATCCATCATCCCTTAAAATAATCTAAGTTATTTCACAAATTATTGTTTAAAATCGTCTATAAACGTCTCGTAATTTGGAACAATATTTGTCTTGGAGTGTAAGAGAGAAAAATGTAATATTCAAATCTGACGCCGAGACATATTTGCTTGTGAACATTCTTTTCATTGTTGCCATTGCAAATATTTTATCTCAAATTCTCTATCGCGTGCTTGACACTTTTTTCTCAGCTACAGCAAGAGCGAAGTGTGCGAGAAGACAAACGCAGTGGAAGCGCAGGTGCTTAAGAATGGCGCGGTTGACGACAAGGAAGAATTCAAGTAGAAGCATCTGCTGTTGTGGAATTACTATACTCTGTAGTAGAACACCGACTGAGATGGGGAGATGGGAGAGTTTTGAATGAGAAAATGAAGCGCAAGAATTGCAACATCGTTGTCCAAATGAGGAAATACGCCTAGTTTTAAATAAATGGGAATGACTTGCTTTCCTATTTAATATAAAAATTGCACTTGAAAACTTTCAGGAAAACGTAGAGCGAACGTTATATACCATTAGCTTGTAAGTGAAATACATAGTAAGTTAAGATTCATACCAAAGAAATTTTTCAAGTCCCAAGATATTTAATTTTTTTACTTGAGTTTTATTAAACCTCTGGCCACCGATGTCAATTAAGTGCCGGTTTTCTTGAAACATACTAATTTTGCACAAGAGCGTCTTGCATTACTTACTTAATTAGTGCGTTAAGTTTCCTCAAATATTTAACTCTTGACGTTTTTCACTCGCAAGCCTACGATATGTAAAAACGTTTTTATATGGTGCCAATGCTATTTTTTTTCCAAAAATACATCTTTATTTTGACTAGCTACAGTTAAAATATCAAACATATATACACTTCAACCTTTTAAAAATCACCTCATGAGCGTAGAAGCGTTTTTTTAAATGCTTTTCTTCCTTAATACACAGTTTTATTGATAATGAACGTCCACAAGAAGAAAAAAAATATTACTGCGATTGTCCAATGCTTCTATTGTTCAATGTTCTTGATGATATTAACCTAAAAATAAGTCAAATTATGTGCTCCTAGTGGCCAAAAAACAAGTCAACGTTTTAAAGTGCAAATTCAAAAATAATAATATAGAATAATACATAACGGTAATTCTCTTTCTTATAACATTAATAATAATAATGATAATAATAATAATAATAATAATAATAATAATAATAATAATAATAATAATAATAATAGTATTCAGATTAACAGTGGTATTTTTCAAGGAGATTCACTATCCCCTCTGCTGTTTTGCATTAGTTTGATCCCACTATCGAGACAGTTGTCGCAAGCTGACTTTGGTTTTAAGCTCCATGGTGATGAAAGGCCAGTATCACATTTGTTTTACATGGATGATCTGAAAGTGTTTGCCAAGAATGAAGCGATTCTCTCCCAAATGCTGTCTGTCGTGAATGACTTTAGCAATGACATCTGCATGAAGTTTGGTCTTGACAAGTGTGCAAAAATCAATTTAAAAAGAGGGAAACTCACAACGTCTGAGAACATTGAAATTGATACGCACACTGTGATTCAAGATCTTGAGCCAGGTAAAACATACAAATATCTGGGCATTGAAGAATGTGAAACCATCTCGAATGACAGAATGAAAGAGAGAATTCGTAGGGAGTATTATAGAAGAGTGAGACTGGTCCTGCAGTCCGCTCTGAATTCCAGGAATAAAATATCTGCAATAGGTAGTTTGGCGGTACCTGTAGCCGAATACAGTTTTGGACTAGTGGACTGGACTGAGCAAGAAATTCGCACCATGGATCGAAAAACCAGAAAACTGCTGACAATGCATCATGTTTCCCACCCTCGAGCTGATATACATAGACTTTATGTGTCACGTAAGGAAGGAGGAAGAGGCCTCAGACAAATTGAGGCCTCCTGGCACAACGCAATAGTCGGGTTGGGTAAGTATGTAGTCAGCCATCAAGACGACCCTCTAATGAGGCAGGTCATGAAATCTGACCGAAGAATGGGAAACAGAGGCATTGTTAGTGTAGCAAGAAACATTGCGAAGAAAACTAGGCAAGACACGTCGAATAACACAGACACTGAACTTCTGATGCTGCTAAACATGAAGTGTGAGACACAAAAAATGTTAAAGAAATCGTGGAGAGACAAACCACTCCACGGTCAATACCTAAAAAGAATGGACAAGGTGCAGATCAATAAAGATCAATCATTTATGTGGCTTAAAAGGGGAAGGATGAAGGCAGAATCGGAAGCACTTGTAATAGCTGCCCAAGATCAGGCCTTGAGAACACGACATTATGATAAAGCGGTTCTCAAAATTTCCCAAGATGACAAATGCCGCATTTGCCTGGAGCAAGTAGAAACCATTGATCATATTGTCTCAGCTTGTCCAATCCTAGCAAAGACCGAATACCTTAAAAGACATGACAGGGTGTGTAGCTACCTCCACTGGCAGATCTGTACCGCCCTCGAAGTTCCAAACACATGCCCCAAGTGGTACGAACACTCACCGAAACCGGTGACGTCTGTTGGATTGTGTACGATATTGTACGACCAACAAATTCAAACTGATCGCACGATAGCGGCAAACAAACCGGATATAGTTATCCGGGATTTGGCGAAAAAATCGTGTTTACTTATCGATGTTGCTGTACCTTGCGATCAAAACGTCGTTACCAAGGAGGCAGAGAAACGTCTTAAATACAAGAGTTTGGAAATCGAGATCAGCCGAATGTGGGGCGTAAAAGCACAGGTCGTCCCGATAGTTATCGGAGCTCTGGGATTTGTTCCGCAAAATTTGAGTAAGAACTTGTCTAAACTCCCAGGTAATTCAAAAGACTGGGAAGTGCAAGAAATTGCTTTATTTGGAACAGCCCACATTTTGCGTAAAGTATTGTAGAGGCACTGATAGTCACCGAATCTGCTCCTTAGGTAGCTGGTTGCAACCTGGAGTAGATTTTATATTCAGCCGACTCATAAGATCTTTAGTCGTGATGTAATGGAATAATAATAATAAACGTATATTTAAAAAATGAAGAAAATTCTTGACATGGTAATCATGTCGGCATCATAAGTGCCGATGGAGTGAATTTAACACAATACCAGTGGCACGTGTGAGGTACATTGTTCTAACTCCCGGCTAAAGGCGAGGACAGGCGTAGAGTAAGGAGCCCAAAAAGAAACAAGGAAACGAGCGGTTGGTGATCATGATTTCTCGTGCAGATAGACGGTAGCGCTGAGACTGAGAGTGTTGGTGACGTGTAGGAATTTGAAGTCTTCTCAAAGAGATGCAGGCGACGGTACGTCATGTTTTGCACAAAATGAAAAAGCTTATAATGGCTCCCTGGATGATTTGTGAAAGCACCAACTACCTGTTTACTGTAAGAAAAGGGCAATGCATTATGTTCAGTGAGTGTAGTTTTCTTTCATGTTTCGCTAACGTGATCAGCCCCCATCTGTACTACAGTAGGTATCTGAAAATTCTTGAACAAACGCCAATATTCCCGTTATTAGACTTCTTAGAACATAAGATTGCTCTTGACATACATAAGATGACTGATCAGAAAAAAAATATCACTGCGATTTTCCAATGATCTTATTGGAATTGTGAACATTCTGGAAGGCATAAAGTTAACAATATAACATATTGTAATGCCGGCAAATTCTAATGAATGTGAGAATAAAAGTAAACCTTAGAAAATCTGTAGAGGTACTTGCTTCCTACAAATTAAAATAATAATTAAATGAGATGACTAACTATGAACCATTCTTGTATGACAAAGTTATTGCTCGTTGAGAATACTACTACTCACGGAGACAGGCTTTCATGAGATCGACCATCTCCTCGGGCTTTTGTGGTAGTGCATTTGGCTTTGAAGTACAGTAATACAGTCAGTTTTTTAAATTGTTAGACCCAAAATGTTATGGAAATTAATATGACACACATTTTTCTTTTGCAACTTGAAAATTCTGACTCCATGTAAGTCTTTAGAGCAATGCTAATTTTATCCCTTTCGTTCACGATTTAATAATAATGGTGGAAAAAATTTTGTATTAGAAAAGTTAAATAAATAGGCATCTCTGAAACACTTTTTTTTGCAAAACTTTTGCAATTTCTATTTTATTGATCTAAAATTTCTAATGTCATTTGACGACACCGCGACTCTCGGACTACTTTATTGCCAAGCAAATTTCATAGAGTATCTGTTGAATTTGGTTATTAGGTTTAATACGAATAATAATTATTAGGTTTGAGTTGTGGAAGGTAGCACTTTCCGCAATGTTTAGTAACACAATTATCTATCAAATGTAAATTATTACTAAGTTTAAATACTCGTTTACAGGGATATGGTCTGCAATTAAAGATATTCCTGTTTATGGTTCCAGAAACATTCTTTCTGGTGGAAAATTGAATGAACCCATTATTACAGGATTTTCAAATAATTTTCTAATTTCAAAACTATCACAGTTCATAGATACACTAGTCTTCAGAACAGAACACCAATTCGTTTCCGAGGCCAATAGTTCAAATATTTCTTGGGTTAAATATTGCGAAAAATAGTACATAGGTGATTTTATTTCATTTCCTGTAATAGGTTCACCAGTGAAAGAAGAATTAAAATCTTTGAAAAACTTCTGTAATTTCCAACAATTCTCTGCGCATGTACTAACTTCACTAAGCATATAATGTTACCTTCTCGGCAAAGTGGTGGAAAATAACATCAAAGAAATTACAAAAATTCTCACAATGTTATTACTGCAAATTTTCCTGTGCAACCGTGTATATTGTTATACGTACGTTAATGCACGTAAAAATCTACGAAAATTTCAAAAATACGATTTGGATACTACATTTACGACAACAAAAAAATCACATACGTCACCTCATGCTGCACGGATAGATCATATCCTTGTAAACAATTCGAAATTTTTACTAAAAATGAAATCACTAAGCAGTGCAACTGGTAGATATCGCTGGAAATAAGTTGTTAACTGTCACCTGTGTGCCGGAAGGGAGACAATCATTGTTTAAATTATGTTGCCCCAGAAACACTGTGGTGTCAAACACTGTGGTGTCACTGTGAACGAAAGGATCGTATTAATCTCCCCCAAATTATGCTTGGAATATTTAATTGTCTTCACACCTTTTTTATTTCAACGATAATGAAATCAAATATTTGGTTTTCACATAGTATTATAACTAAAAATAAACCTAAAACAGTCCAGGTTTTATAAATCCTGAATGTCCTAGTGTTAACGACAATGATAATGTTTTGAAATCTGAATTTCCGATTTTAGGAAATAAAACAGTCATGAATTTATATACAATAGTATTTTGATATTACACAGCAAAAAGTGTAATAGAATTCTTGATTGTATCAGTAGATCATTCTCAGCTATCTTGGAACTCATTCATGAGATCAATTTGAAACCCCACTCATGCAGCAGAAAGAATTGGAAGAACGTCATAAGTTTATGCAGAAAATTAAAGTGGGACCTTGGATGGTATCGTATACGAGAAATAAAACGCCCGAAGCAAATCCTGCCTGGACGACTTTGAATTACGCGATGACCTTTAGTGCTTGCGTGCTTGAAAACGGGAGATGGAATTCGGTAACGGGTCAAAGGTCAACGCTGACCTTGACAAGACCGCGAGGGACCCCACCCAACAATAATCAAAACGGTGCGGAGAATCGCCGTTTACTAATAGGCTTCGTATCGAGTTTACGGTAATTACGACAGGTGTGGGCAAAAGGTCGCCGTGAGGTTGCTCGCGTTCCCGCTCCGCATTGCACGCGATGCCCATGGGCGTGGAAATACCTTCGAAAGCGGATTACATCAAGCTCTCTCCGCTGGATGCGGGAAATTCTATTTAGCAGCCAGTCGCCTGAGGCCGGGGCCAATTCCGCGTTTCGTTACCGTGACCTGACCTCATTCGAAGTTGCAGTACGCCTTGAAATACTTCGGATTGTCCAAGGGATTCTCATAGTAATTTGAGAGAGAAATATTTTCATTGCATGCTTCGCGACTGTTTTCCTCTTGAAACACTAGCTCAGACATTTTGGAAAATGTACTTCATGACGTAAGGTTTTTTTTGTTAATTTCGTCTAGCCCTAAATTCTTTAATAAACTGAAATTATTTTGTTCACAAATCTTCATTATAGTAAAAAAAATGCTTTTAGAAAGAAAATTTAGTGAATACAAGAAAGTAATATTTTAATTCACGTACGATGAAATTAGTTTTTCCAGAAATTTTCTTCTCACTCAATAAAGTTATTTATTCCTGTCCAATATTCTACCTCACTAGAAAAAATTAATTCAGATATTTGTCCTTTTTGCTTGCAGTACACAAGTGTTTGACCTGATGATTTCAATCTCAAACACTCAGACGGCAGAGCTTAGTCTAGTCATGATTTCATAATATTTTGTACTGGATGAAGTAATCCAGTGTATTTGCCACGGTATTTATTTGTTACAATCACCCACTAGGCAGCAAGAATAATAACTTTTATCTATAGTACACAATTAAAAAAAATACATTCTCGCCACACCCCGCTTGTCTCAACACCACCCGCTCCGCTTCACCCCGCTCCGCTTCGCCCCGCTCCGCTTCACCCCACTCCGCTTCACCCCACTCCGCTTCGCCCCGCTCCGCTTCACCCCGCTCCGCTTCGCCCCGCTCCGCTTCGCCCCGCTCCGCTTCGCCCCGCTCCGCTTCACCCCGCTCCGCTTCACCCCGCTCCGCTTCACCCCGCTCCGCTTCGCCCCGCTCCACTTCGCCCCGCTCCGCTTCGCCCCGCTCCGCTTCACCCCGCTCCTCCAGGCCGCTTCTCGCACCGTCTCGTTCGCCCATCAGCCCCGCCCCTCTCCGCCTGCTCCCTCTGTCCGTCTCCGCCCTGCCCATCCCCGATCATTCCCCAACGTTCGTCCAGCTCGCATCACTGTTCGCATTAACTAGATGCAACGCGGCTTGCATGAAAAACAAATTTTGTAAAAAGTATCATTGACGGAATTTCGAGGTGAATGAATCACGAATGAACTATTTTAGTTAAAATGTATCACTATGGAAACTTCCATGAAAATCTAACTATATCAGTGGAATAGTTTATTGCAGGACATACAAACGTTTCAGAAATATCAAATTCTTCAAATAGCTTCATGAACCCCACATACAGGAACCTTCTAATGCCGTATAAATGTCACATGCATGCCACATGTATTGAACAAAATACAGGACAGTTATAACTAGGGGCGAAATTTTAATGAAATGTCTTTTTTTTACTTTAGAACAATGCCTTTTATTACAGACACTAGTTTTATGTTATGACAAAATAAAATGACACTTTTTGCATTTATCGCCTAATTAGTCATTTTTTACCTTTTTCCTTAATTTTTAAAGCATTTTCGCTTGTTTAATCGATTTTAATATAATTTTTTATCGTACTTGTTTCAAATAATATTTACGAGAAGCAATAAATGTTCTTCATAGAATTCCTGAATAACCCATTCGATTTCTTCGCTCAGAAATTGTAATGTCAGTCATTGAATGTTATGTAAGGTTCCAGTGACGCCTATCAGCACTGTTGTCGGTTAGACCGATTTCATGATAACGTAATACCGTGATAACTAACGATAACTAAAAGATTTCGTAGTAAACAGCACTCCAAATCAAATGTTTGGATGCTGAGTTCACTTGAACGAAAAAAAGAAGCCTCGATTACATCAGTAACATATAAAACAGCTTGAGTTGTTCATCTGAACAGGTTCTGACCAAACGTTTACGTCATTTTTCATTGCTTTTAGGGTATTTTAAAAAACATTTAAGGACATTTTATTTATCATGTTTGGGGATGTTTTAGGTAACAAAATTCCGTCCCTTAGTTTTAACATATTTCAATGAGCGTCCTTTCATCTCGATCGTCACAGCTTCCAACCTGCCGCTGATTTTCGAACGGACCCTCCACACCGTGTCATGTCCACGGGCGCGGAAATACTTTTAACAGCGGATTACATGAGGCGCGCCACTCGCGGCCGGCCGGGGATTTGGTGCGGGGGCCGTGGCGGGCGCGCCGCGCCGCCCGTGAGCGAGGTGGCGGCGCTGCGGTGCTCGAGGCTGCCACCCACGCGCGGGCGGGCGGGACGAATCTCGCGACTCGGCGGCGACGGCGGCGGCCGCTCTACACGGTTTAATATTAATGGCGTAGGTCGGAACAGGTTGGAGGAAGCGGCGCGGGCCCCGCGGCCGCCGACGCGTGTGGCGCTCCTTCCGCCGCCGACGACGGGTGGACGTGCGGGCGAGTGGTCGGCGGGAGGTGGGTGGACGGCGACGGGCAGGTGGATGGACGCACCAGCGAACGGACGGGGGGCCGGTGGAGGAGCAGTGGTTGGGTAGAGGGAGGGTGGTCGGATGGATTAGCAGGAGGAAGGAAAGTGCAAGTGCACAGTGGAATGAGGGCAGTGTCGGGCAGGTGGATGGATGGACGAGAGAATGGACGGGCCAGATGACGAGCAGTGGCTGAATGAATGGTGGTCTAATGAATTAGCAGAAGGAAGGAAGGGAGGAGAGAAGGAAGGTGAATTTGCGAAGGAAGGTGCGCGATTGATTAGTTTGTTTCCAGTTGTATCCACTGCTATGTTGATTAGGCCGTAAGTGTAGTGCGTGTTTTATCTCGATAGGTGGCGGTGTTCTTCTCGAGCTGCAATGTGAGATCCGGCACCGACCTAAAGAGAACTCGGCTTGCGGATATTTCCCCCTCCAAGTATCTTCATCAGCGCAGCACCGCCCCAGCCGGGACAAGCTGCAAGTTGGCAACTGGTGTTCTGATATGTGGCAAATGTAAGTTATCGCGAGCGCGTGCATGTAATGGAAGAGAAGGGAAAAAGCATGAGAAAGGAAACGGTGGTCCGTGGCCTGTGTGTAAGAGTACTGCTCTGCAATTCGCGACCTAAAATTAGTGTTCAGAGCAACGGCCACTAAAATTCTTCTCCAGGCAGCTGCTGAAAAGCTTGTCTTTGCTGTCTAGATAGAGTTTCGAAAATCCACCACAGTTAGAACTCCAATCCTAGAAGTCGCTACTGTGGCAACAGTTGTTGCCCTAAACTAACGTGTTGTTCTAGACGATGCTGTAACAGGAACAAACTAACTGAGCCATTAAGGGACTAATTGAAGAGCGGGTGGACGGACGAACTAACGAACGAACTAGAAAACGGATAGAGTGAAGATCTAATGGACCAATGGACAGATTAAGTTAGGGACTGGCCGAACTAAGTGGCGGGTGACTAGACAGTAAGAATTGCGAGTGCAGTTCGACTGGCAAGTGCGAGTCCAGTTCGCGGACATTTGGTGATCGAAGGGGCGTGTTGATGGACGGAAGAGAATGAGACGCGAATAGACGAAAAGACTTACTGATCGTCGGATGGATGGATAGAGGGACGGATATATCTCACGGATGGACGAGCAAGGCGAACGCAATAACGATGAACTGATGAATAGATACCCAATGGGATGGATAAATGGGTGAATGAATAAACGGGCGGGTCTGTGGGACTGTGATAATGCCTGCATAAATGCACTAGCGAGTTAGATTAAGTGTAAGCATTTCAATTAAGATGTTACAAAGGAAACAATAAGTATAAAGCAAGAAAGTAGGTATTCAAAAACTAATAAGACGAGTTTTACTTTTGTAAACAGAAATGACTGACTATCTTTTCTCCGGTGAGGTACTTCAAGGTTGCATGAAAACATTATGCTTGTTTCGTAACTGGAATATTCACGAGCTTGCTATCAGCTGGGTGCGAGAGATGGTGGTCGTTTAGAATAATATAGGTAGTCGGTAAAAGAATGGCCGATCATCATATATTCGATGGCACTATTATTATATTGTTGGGAAAGCTGAAAAGGTCAAGTTTATGTGGTTAATGAGGAATTGCCAAAAATAGGAAAAGAGCTTAAATCTTCAGTGATTGGGATGCAAGAAAAGGAACGCTTTGCGATATGGGAATTACGCAGAGTTACGATGGTACTAAAAATAATGTGATGAATACAAATGGCAATAGGTGATTGGAAATAAATGATGGAGTATCACTCACGAACACAGCAGAAAGAAAAGATCGCAAAAATGAGACTAAAGATTAAAATAGAGAGGTCAATAAAGAATGTTGGCGATAAAAGTGCAAAGCTGCAAATGATAACGGAAACAATAGAAAACTACCTTCTATTAATAGTTACTTCGGAAGCCAGCGAATGATTAAGACTGGATCTTAGTATTGAAAATAAAAAGTCCGCTGAAGAAAACCGCGTACGTAGCATAATAGTTTGATAGCAGGATAACACTAATGATTTCAAATAGTTTCATTATTATATATAGAAAAAAACAGATCGCAAAAGCGAAGGTATGTGAAGCAGTTGGTAGAGAACAAAGGAAATCAGAAGTAATAACGCATATCAGGAGGCTAGTGAGCAGTTCTGGCACTTACAAATATTAAAGCGTGTCAATATTTTCGTTCATGGCGATTGTAGTGATCGCAACATTGTAGATAACGCCAGTGTGTATTTGTGACAGTCACTTACCATGAAAGATGTGAAATTAAAGTGATGAAGCAGCATTCAACAAAAATACATACTACATTCCAGTTATGCTTTGGTATCGTCAAACTTCACCGAGATAAAGTGCTGCTCTTTTGAATTATTAACCAATCACACGCAATTATAAGAAATTGAAATCAATAAATCCGAAGCATTAATTTCATTAAGAAATACACGTTTTACTGAAAGACAGAAGTTGCTTCGATTCATCAAATATTTTTTCAACATTCACAAAATTGGAAGTGTATGTTCTTTAAATACAAAAATATTACAAAAAATATTTATTTATTACTCATGTCAATAATGTTAAAAACGTTTTGCTAAAGAGGATTTGAATTATGGGAGTAATATTTTTTACTCAATTTATTATTTGCATAGAAATGAATCGAAAGATCTCTAGATCTATACGTTACGAAAAGATCAAACTGCATCGTGACCTTTCCTTAAAGTATAATATACATACCTTCGTTTCTCGACTACACATTTTATAATCATATATACCCTTCGCGAAGATTAATTGAGTCACTGTAGAGAATATTCTTTGGAGCAATCTGAAGA
The DNA here is from genome assembly GCA_031308135.1 of Acheta domesticus. Taxonomy (NCBI): domain Eukaryota; kingdom Metazoa; phylum Arthropoda; class Insecta; order Orthoptera; family Gryllidae; genus Acheta; species Acheta domesticus. The sequence goes on along the minus strand of JAHLJT010008756.1, from coordinate 83,260,670 downwards.
ACGTGCTGCAATATTTCAGAGTGACACTCAATTGCACGCTATTATATCTCGAATACATGTACGTTATTACCTGAATGCAAGTGTATTGCCTTCCAGCCATGTTCCTCTGTCAGAATTACTTGACACATTTTTTTCTTTTTTACATCTACTATTTTTGACAATTTCTTTTCGCACCGAGTTATGAATTAAAAAGACGAAGAGATACTAAAACGTGATCCCACAGATCATTTCCTTTATAATAACTCTCCTATTTGACACTAAATGAAAAATATCACACTTGATTGCGTTGAAGTATTAACTTGGTTATGTAAGTTCAGATACGTTGGGACATAATTTTCCAATTTGAAATAAAATTGATTGCTTTCATTTGTGTATTTGTTTCTGCTACAATACAAAACGGAAATATTTTTATATTATGCATCCCATTTTTATTGCAATAGAAAATATTGGACTTAACGAAAATAGATAATTATGATTGACTAGTTCTTGTCTCCGGGCGTGTCATCTGCTGTGATCATTAGCCCAGTAAGGGTATGCTTTGGTTGATTGATTGATTGATTGATTGATTGATTGATGTTTCCACCGCCCCAGCCGGGACAAGCTGTAAGCTCCCGGCCGGTCTCCTGGCATGTGTGGAAGTGTAGTGCATGTTAGTGTAAGTGTGTATAAGAGGAGAGGAGAGGACAAAGAAGAGAAAGGAAAGATCGCGCGCGGTCCGTGGCCCGTTTGTTAGGTACTGCTCCGGCATTCGCCAGGTGTTCATGGAAAGAAACCACGGAAAACTACCGATCGAGAGCAGCCGGTCGCTAGAAATCTCCTCCAGACAGCGGCTGAATTCGACCTAGATGACCAAGCTAATGTCGGAAAATCCTGCCGCAGTCGGGACTCGAACCTACGACCTATCGGTCAGAGGGACTGCAATGACATAAGGTTGATGCACTGAGCCATCTCTCCCGATCTGCTTGTGTTGGTTTATCATAGGAGGTGGGAGTAATGTTTTCGTATTTGATGCGGAGATCCTGCGCCTATCTAAACGTCGGTTTACGGGGATTTCCGCATCCTGGTGTATCCTCCAGGAGAGCATCGCCCCATCCAGAACAGGCTTCAAGCAGTGTATGAAAGTGTACGTGTTCGTAAGTAAGGGGTGACGATAGAACAAGAAACAGGAAGGGATGATCACGCGGTTCATGGTCCGTTTGTTAGGGTCCTTCTCCGGCATTTATCTGGTGTTGATGGGATTCGAATCCTTTAACCTAACGGTTAGATGTCCTGAGTAGTTGCCCTGAGCCATCTAAGCCATAACTAAGTTAGGAGCGTTTCATGAAAAAGGTGTTTACTATGTTACTATAGTTACTGAACTTGACTACTATAACACTGTCATTTCAACATTATATTGACGATCTGATATGCACGGGAAGATTATAGCCCACTTTCGCAAGAGCCGTGGACTTGAATTTTCTCTGGGTCAGGGGTCAAATATCATTCAGCGAAGAGGTCACGTTGACAAGGCGTCCACGTGCATTTTAAGTACAGGGCGAGGGGAGACAATACGTTCGGGCCCATACGCGCAACCGGAGCCCGGCATTGTGAGAGCACGGGGCGTAACTCGTGATACGCTTCATAGTGTCTCTATGGGAGGTACTCTCTCGAGCAGCTTATAGATAGTTTGATTATGCTTCGACGCAAATAACTGAATCTAATTTGTTCAACAAGGTTATTCTCACATAAATTAATACAAGCTTCATATTGTGCTGTGAGGCACGCGGTCTTTATAAGCGAACGAGAAAGTGAGAGGGATTGCGCAGAGTTCAAGGCCACAAATGACCTCCTTCGATGAGTTGTCCTCCACCCATTCAGAGAAAACCTTATTATCTTTCGGCGAGCCCACTGAGAAAAAAGATTGTCGCGCTCTCTTTTTTCGCGTCGTGTACGACGCGTTCCAAGACCACAAATCAACCATTTGAATACCACGTACAAGACTTTCATTCAAAACAATTTGAAGTACCAAAACCGCGAAGGAAAACTGGCTGCAAAAATATTGCGGGTCAGAGTTGAAAGGTTAAGTGGATCTCTGAGGCACAACGTCCACACGTGCTTAACGCCTAGCGCAAACCGACCGCGTAAATTGATCACTTTAAAAGGCATTAGGGAGCCAAGGACGTGCCGAGGAAGAGGTGACGGGGTTAAACACCCCCTAAACAGACCGACGCTCGTCCGCAAACTGACAGCCGGCGCTCACCAACAACAAACACAAATTGCGCAAGGCGTCAAAAACACTCGGCGTCCCGGCCGCCGCCAGCGCCGCGAGGCGGGTGGTGGGGCGCATTAATAAAACCACGGCGGCGCGGCGTGGCGGTACGCACGCAAAAGCGTCCGTGGTGGACTAATGGACGACGTGGAGTAATTGTATGACGCGACGACGACACAGGAACCTATCAACAACTCACAATTAATAAGAACGAGCGGACACACCTGCCCGGCATCCGCGTCGCCACCGCCGGGGTAGGCCGCGCTCGCGCGCGTCTGTGCGCACGTCGTCGTTATTTAATGGACCTCGAAATTGGTCAGACCAGAGCGAGTCCGCGCGGCTTTCGTCGCCTCGATGTTGCCAATCGCCGATACTCCTCGGCAACTTTCTCGCAGTCCTAAAGCACGTTTGGGCAATTCCTGCAGAGTGGGGCGTCGTGAGAGAAAATATAAGCCATAGATTTGAATTTTTATTTACAAAAATATTATTACGTATACTAGTAATTATAGTCATTAGACCGACGTAGAGCAAATAACAGACGTTGTTGAGGTTTGTAAATGGAAACGATAGCCGATGTTCATAACCAACCACGTCTGTTCTTTGTAATATCGGCCGCATGTCGTTCAATATTTTTGTAATACCAGTTTCGTGTAAGAAAAATGAATATAAATGAATGCATTTTCTTGGAATAGGTGTACGCGTATGTCATATTGTATCTACAACTCATTTGTGTTCATAGTCAAATTCTTAACTAATGCTGGCCGTTAAGTGAGATTTTTCATTCCTCTGTTTTGGGTTTAGTTTTGTCAATATAACAATTCAGTAAAACAAATTGAAAGAAAAAAAAACAGTTCCGAAAAACCCTACCGGACGGACACGGCAACTACCGTGGAGTCTAGTCCCTCGTGACTGTCGTCACCCATTGGGAACTGGTGTGTAGGTGGGTAAACTCCATCCCGTTGTCAAAAGCCGATGGCATCGACCTGGAAAGAATGAGGTGCTTTCGATATGTCCTCCAAAGAGTCTTACAGTTGTCATCCCTGAAATACCGGTGGATCACGTGATCCATCCCGTGTTCCAAGGCCTGACACCCATTTCGGATATTGACAGCTTGCAACACGAGCGGCAGTTTTGTCCGAGTTTTGGCTAAGAAATGAAAACATCTCCAGGGACCTTGAAATGGCGATGCCAGATCTTACGGGGCGCTTGTAAAGTTACTATGACAATACCAATAGATGATCAGGCGAGTGGGAACATGATCAGGCTCAGGATATAGATGGACCCACACACATTCGGGATACACGACGGTTTTTTCTGTTGGTTTAACTCTCCAAGTAAAGGATAATCACGCGGGTAAAAAACTCTAAGAAAGAAATTCATTGGCTTCTGGTTTTTTTCGAGAAAACGTGTTCGTCGATTACTGTATTAGAAACGAACGCCAATGATCGTGAACGTGGGTCGAGTACTGTTTTGTCGAACATAAATGAAAGTTGCTCCGACAGAATTCGGAAGCGTAATACTAGGCAACTGTTGGCTCCTTCACTATTCAGTGAAAGAGGAAGTGCAATCATGTAAATCTGTCACATATCCCAAAGTATATCCCCACTTCAATACAAGTGGACAGTTCCTGCTAGCAAATGTGATTACAGCATGCAAGCAGATCAGATTAGGATAAAAGGGAATACACTTTCAGTGCCTACTTCAACGTATTTCTCATTTTTCACTTCACTAATTTCGAATATACTCTATAACTGATGGAAAACTAAACAGCCTCTAATAATATGAGTGGTTTTGTGAGATATCAAAAAAGATTTTAAAAAACACAAAAAATCAAACTGTTTTAATTTTGTGTAAAAAATGCAAATATGTGGTTATATCACTCAGATATTTATCATACCTGACGTTACGATTATACTCAGTGCGTCACGGCTTTTGACAAAAACTGATTGTCGTTCGACGAGGAAAAAAGAAGCTTCAGTTTTCACGGGAGTCGTTTCAGAACAGTCAATTTTTCTTGCTTCAGTACCCCAGTTTACAACATTTTTGGTGCTACAGGCAACTAGTTTTCCAACATTTTTGGAAACTTTCACCTCTCATATCTCCTACATCGAGCTGCTTTATATCTGCAAAGTCGTGCGTGCAGATTCTACCAATTCATTGACTTACCTTTTTGACTAAATATTTAATGTTTTGCATTTATACAGTTCCTTGAGTTTAAAACATGTGTTAAACAGGTACTTAAGTCAATGATAACGTACCGCCATACCTTCCTACCTTATTTTTACTTCGTGTACTGTATCCATCAGTTCCCACAAACTTTTACTTTTCTACTGCTGAGTAACCCGGAGCGTACAATCGTCATAAATCTCACAAGCTTACAGAAATGTCCAAACAAAAAAGCATTGTAGCACCATACAATATACGAAAGTTACACCAAGCATCACCGCCATCTCATTTGATTGAGATTTACTGTTCTATAGCCGATACATTCTAAAACAATATGGCCAAAGTTTTGATCGACGTACATGAGACTTCAAGACGTAAGGCTAGCTTCGGCTTTGCCACAGAAACCTTCGTCCGCGACATGTAAAGGTTAGCGTCTCGGACTGTTATACACAAATTCACAAGTTCAAACCGCACCAAAGCCGTGGATTTTTAGGGGCGAAAAATCCTTTTCACGCCTTCTTTTGGAGAGGAAGTAATGCTGGCAGTCATATGTCGTAGATTGACTGCATTTAAATATCCCCAAGCCAAAAAAAGGCTTCTGAACTAAATTCATAATCGCTTGTTTCGTCGCTCCGATTGATACTTCTTCCTATACTAGGTGGTGAAAGACGAGTAGTAACATTTTATGGGGAGACGGAAGAGCAGGCGTGTTAGTCTGAGTCCCGCTACGTAAAGTAAGGCATCTTTGAACTGAGTCCACTCTTCTCCACCTGCAACCAGATCGGTACTGCTCTTCAGGTCCACCCACGAGTGGGCAAGCGATACATTCTCAGCTCCTCTTCCACTCGCTTCGCGTCCATGTCCTCCTCGCGGTGTTTCTCTTTTCTTATTTCGCTTTTTTATGACGACCCGTCTCGCGATTAGCTTCGCTAGAAACTGACCGCGCGCCCCAGCGTTGGAGAGAACGACGGCGGGACAAAAACGGAATTCTTCCTCTCCGTTACTGTTACGTTTATATTTAAGCACTACAAATCTCCGAGATTTGTTGCGGGCACAGCGTATTTGCTGGGATCTCCGAGACGGTAAATCACATCACTCCAAATATAAATCCAAAGCGACCATCCTGTCGCGCTGCTTCGCGTAGCTGCGCCGACTCACAGATGCGAATTGAGTGAATTCCGGTATTCAGATGGCAGTATAACCGGATGCTTTTGTGCATGTAGTTGTGTGACCGTAATGTGATCTTAGTGAACTATTAGTCCGACTGTGGCGTGAATTCGACATCAGATACATAGCTGGTATTATTGCCTGAATGTTATTGTTTAAGTGAGAATATTCGAAAGGTCGACACCTGGGATCGATCTTTTCTTGGGTTTTATCTGAATTTATAGAACGAATGCTAGAACAGAACCTCAACGGGCCACAGGCAATCCTTTCTTCCATCTTTTTTACTTCTTTTTTTTTCTTTCTATTCTTCTTTCTCCTCTTCTTTCTTGCTTTCTCTCTTTCTTTTCTTTCTTCCTTCTCCATTCCGCCTCAAGCACACGCGCAGCTCCTGTCCATTATCATGGAAGGATCTCTCATCAATAAATGGGGCATCGCCCTTGATCTAGAATGAGTTCAACTCAACTGCTGTGACATCAACCAAGGCTCGAATGGGCTGTAGCAAGGTACAAACACAAAGAGGACCTCAGATCGCGCTACTTCACACACAACCTCTGAACGCCATTCGAGTAAATTTCATTTTTCGGTTGTCGGAAGAACGTTCCAGTGATATTTCATTGCCTAGTGACGTTGAGCTGTGAAAAAAGATGTCCTCACCTTCGCAATACTTGTTTTGTGGAGTGGAAGAAATAGGCAATTTGTTTGGGTCATTTCGAACAGTGGTTTGATAACTTACAACGAAATCTTCAAAATAATGTTTGTAAGCATATGTTAATGTGAAAACATGAAAGAGTAAAAAAGTATGCACATTGAAACTTCGCATACTTTTTTCTCCCTTAAATGAAAATGTATGAAATTAATGAAACATTTCGGACTTGGGTACAATTTCATATTTTTGTAAGATGTTTAGTAAATATTTCAATTACATTAAAATAATATATTTTTTCCTTTGTGGCAACACTTCTTTCATTTTCATGCTTACCAAGAAGCTACTTAAACATGCAAATTATTGCGTGTGAAGTGTCACAAACTTCGATAATAGAATCATAATATTAACGTCCTTGTCATTAAAGCTCTTTGAGACTTGAAAATGGACGATTCTGAATTTACCACTCTGTCCCACAAGTATCAGACCTTCATTCATGTGTTTGCGCCCGACAATTTCAGCGTCCTCTGTCGGGTTTCGAATGCCAACTATAAGGATTGACAAACTCCCTAGATGCCACGATTTTCTTGTGACGCTTTAGTTTACTCGCAGCGTGCATTTGTTACAAACTTGTTTTACAATTTGTCGCAGTGTGCTACTTAAAACATGCAAAGTATTGCGTGTGAAGTGTCACAACTTCGATAATAGAATCAATAATATTAACGTCTTGTCATTACAGCTCTTTGAGACTTGAAAATGACGATTCTGAATTTACCACGTAAAAAACGACGGAAAATCGGAGCAACAAATTGGCATTACATTTTACGTCAGACACGAAAAAGAGTTGTGCGGAGACCATCGAAATGATGAAGACGGTATTTGGAGACGAATGTGCAAGCAAACCTGAAATCAGTGAGTGGTTTAAGCACTTTAAAGATGGCCACATCTTTTGATAGTGTCCAACGCCCTGGGCGGCTCGTGCATTTCATCACACTCTCTTTAGAGAGATGGTAAATTTCGTCAGGTTTATTTAAAGCTGTACATTAGATTAGTAAGACAGCCCCAAAATCGCGTTTGTCATCATAAACACGATTTCACGCACAGAGCGGCACGAATGCTCATAATATTCGTATGACATTGGTGGAGCCAGGAGGGCGTGGACAGTTTGTCAGTTGCCTGGTGACTGTGACACACAAGACTGCGTCCTTGTTTCCACACCTTGCGAGGAAGACTTCTCATGGCAGTCACTATCTTGGAATTTCCGAGTCAAGGATTCATTCGAAGGTGCCAGCCTTGGTTAAAATCAACATTGATTGAATTTGAAATGTCATAAACACTTGTCGAAATCCTGTGATGCACATTTTCTTTTTTTAAATTTGTGATGAAATCTTACGCGTATCATTTTAAGATAGAATTTTCAATAAACATCATCGGTATATAAGTAAAACCCACTGAGGCTCATTTTTGATGCATTGGCATTATTTTCTATTTCGTTATTTTATATACAGCGTATTTGTTATTTTCTATACTTTATACATTTTGTTGTTTATATTTTTTATTTTGTAATTCGATGATTAGATATATTAAAAAGCACTTTAGTTTTTATTATCATTACTTCATATATTTAAGATTTTCAGACTATAAAAGTAGAAAAATATTAACAAGTTGTTACTATTTAATTTGGTTAAAAATTAATTTGGCTTTTTATGTTACCTAAACTCTTTACACGTTCAATCTAATGCAACTCCGTAATTTTTTTAATATATGATAGGATAAAAGAGTTGGGGAAAGATAATGTGGTAATTTATTTTATTGATGTAAGTGGATTCCTCATCACTGTTACATCCCGCATGTGATGAACATACGGAATTCAATTGAACGTTTCGAAAATTTATAATGCTGAGTTGTTCGTGGAACTTACGGTTCTCGAGGCCTTCCGTAACGGAGTATTAATAAATAAATTCTATAATTTCGTAACATCGTTTCTGTTGATGATGAATCACTTTATGAGGACAACACAAAGAATAGATAGGAAACTTATATTACTCATTACTTCTATTTCAATGTCATTACGACTATCATTCTCGTTAATCAACTAACGATTCTGAGCCAGCGAAATGTCACGATTAAGAACCACTCCGGCATAAATCACATGAATCATATGGCTTTGTCTTCTGGTAAAAAAGTTCTACCTATTAGAAGTCCCGAGTCCCTTGCTGAGAGACAGATCGAGACAATATACAAGTAGTTACTACGATCAAGAGCACTGTGCAGCCACCAATAATATAAATTTTAAAAATGAGTTCCCTGCACGACACAAATTTAAGAAACGTACATTTTTGTATATTAGATCTTGATTTCACACTATCTTTCTCTCAACTTGCGAATGCAATATGTGCCTCGTTATATGAATAATCGAGTTCTTCGAATAATCGAGAAATGGGTTTATTGTATTTGAAATTTTGAGAATCCAGGGAGAATGCTAATAAAATTATTACTACCAGAATAAGTAGCACAGTTTCATTAAATAATATGAAAACCAAAACTCACATCTCAATTTAAATGTCAGCAGCAGTGGCTGTAAGTACATAATGGTCTTCCAACCCAGTGCGTCATCATAGTGACCTGGAAGAAGAAATCTATAAAATAATGCGATCTTCCAGAGACCCAACGGAACTATAGATACTTACCGGAGGCTTTATAGTTTTTTTCTTTCAATTCTGCGTGCATCGGAAAAAAGTAATAAATATATCGATTTAATCACGAAAATCGAAAAGAAGAAATTAGGGACGTTAACGTGCAGTTGAAGAGTTACTTCCTCACACTGCCATAAAGTGGGAACACTTCAATTCTAGGTCGATTATTCCGCCAGTTATTATTATTAGTATTCTTTTGCTCTTCAATTCACTGTTAAATAATAAAATGTTAGTTTAAAGTCGGCACAAGTGATATAGTGAATAGCACACACATTGTTGGTTCAATCCCAGTTGAGGAAGAGAATTTTCAAAGAATGGAAAATATTTCTGGTCTCTCATTACGCTTGCGACATATCAAAAACACACGTTCAATATCCTTGAAAATTGAAACTTTCGAGCACTAACCAGGTCCTACATTCGCTCGGCGAAAAAAACCATGTAAAATCAAATGGTGAGAACGAAGTTAAGCTGGTCTCTGGTAGTGAAACGTATTTACACTACGTTTACAGCGAATAGTGATTCTATTGTTCCGAAACCTGTAAACCTTCCTCCTTTCATTAGTTTCTAATACTAACCTACCAAGCGACATGAAACAATATTTTGGAGTTTTCGATTTTACATGTAGCGAGTAGCAAGTACTTACTGCAGTAAATTTTCTGAAACTCTTCCTCTTGTGAAATTGAATCGCAAGGTTCTGCTAGTAAGTAAAGGAAACACTATCTAATGACGGCTGCCAGAGCAACAGCTGCCGCAACCCTTGCGTCTCTGACCGGGACCGAGGTTTTTGAGCCCTTACGGTGGCGGATTTCCGACACTGGAGAGTACCTTTGTTAAATTCGGTCGATGCTTGAATGGTATTTCTTGGAATCTGGTGCTCTGATTAGTGTTTTTTTCTGGTTTCACCTCAGTACCAGGCGAATGACTGAGTAGTACCCTAATAAATGGCCCAGGCACTTGAAATTAAAAATTTCCTTTCATCGTCCTTGTCCTATACACACACATATATATATCCACTACATTACCACACATCTCGGGAACCAGACGGATGTTTAGGTCGGTCCCGTATCTCGTGATTTCACGTTTCTTCTACGGTATAAGATTTACAGGACCATCGTTACTGGTTGTCCGCAAACACAAAATAGAGAATGGGTCACCAATCAATCTCATTTTTACCTAACAAACCTAAAAAGTTTATTTCGTGTTTTCTTTGAAGTTCCCCCTCCCAGCGGCCCCCCTTGCTGTAGCTCGCTCCCCCAAGAGAACCCTAAAACCTTGATCCTCCCCTGTCCCTGGAGAAAGACCAGCTCCCTTTGCCTTGCGCCGTGGCTAATGAACACGCTCAATTGACATCGCGGGGAGGTCGGCTTGACGGGACGCGCGCCGACGCCGCGATCAGATTTCGGAAATTAACGCGTCGACCGCCCCCGCCTCCGCTAGCGAGACCGGCCGAGCGCCGCGATTTACTCGTCGTGAAGCCCTTTGTGCCAGCCGCTCCGATGGCTATCGCTGAGGACACTGCCGTGGCCACCCCCCCCGGCGCCAGGCCACCACGCTCCCGCTACGCTGCCGCCAGAGATGGGTAGCGCTAAGCTTGGCTGACACCAATTCCGATACCATTCTCTACGAGACTTGTAATTAAGTGTTTTCCTGAATTTGTTTTGAATCTGTTTAAAAATTAACCTATGATTTCTATTCATTATTATTAATTTTAGGAGTATCCAAGATGTTAAAAAGAATAAATGAGGTCACAATTATTTATTCTGAGGTTGTCATTACGCATTTCGCCAACTTACAGTTGTAGCAAAAACATTGTAGAGACAAGAAAATAATAAATAATTGTGACCTCATATCTTTAACATCAGTGGATACAACTGAAATTAAATTTCCTTAATTTACATTGTTTTTTTTATAGTGAATGTGCCGAGTTGTCCAGTTTGGCGAAATATTTGATGATCTTATCGATGAATTTGCTTCATTTATTTTTTTAATTTAAAACAATCTTTAATTTCGTTCGTATTCTATTTCAATGAAGACGTATGTGGAACATATGTTTTTATGTAACTTGAAGTTGAAGATCACGCGGAAGAAATGCGTTTAGATTGGCTGAGCCACAAATGATCATTTTTAACGTGATTATTACTATCTGGTCCAACAAAATGATTTTGCTTAGTAGTGAATACATTGGTACATAATGAATTGAGAGCATAGGTAGGCGTTCATTAATACAAAGCTTTCTCTTCTTTCTATTGTGTTCGGTTTGCTTTCTTTTATATAATTGTATTTTAGTGTACAGCGTAAACATTTAATAACGAGAAAAGATCTTTAATTTTATTTGTATTCTTTACTACTAGTATCTAAGGTGAATGTAATTTATCTCCAATTAATTTTATTGTATTTTGGGAACGAACTAATAACGAATTTTTGGCACACAATTCGCATCCTTTGAAGTCTTCATACAATTTTCCTAATAACCTACCAATTTTTTTTCAGTTTTATACTAGCAAATTATTTCCAATTTGTTTGTTTAAAAGGAACAAGAGTCTTTTACGACACATCTTAAAATATGTTGTGCACTGTTTGAATTTTTGCTGTTAGTTTTTAAAGCAGGTTAGAATTGTTCTTTCAACAAGTCGAAACGATGCAGGAAGATGTCTAGAGGCGCAAAGCAACTGTGACACAACTCTCAGGAATCAGATATACGGATGACGAATGGAGATGTTTCATTGATATTAAAATGAAGATTCAAATGGAAACATCAAGAGTGTTTTTTGAAGTATTTATCTTCTGGATGGTTACTTTGTACTGGGTACGTCCCTCAAGAATGTAATTAATAATCAAGTTGACACACGCAGCACTGTAAATTCTCATCATAAAATGTTAGACACGATCTGTTACGCAATATTACTTTTTGTCTAGTTTTAAATTGCAACAAATCTTCGTTTTCATTCAGAAAACAATCCACATTCTAATCTTTAAACTGGTCCATTGCAAAGTGAATAAGAGGTAATGAAAGAAATACCACCTCGGCATAGGTAAGCACTTACACACACGGTAGATCTTAGCTGACAGTAAACCTTAACAAAATGTTTTTCTTCACAAAATTTCATTACCAAGGCTTCGGTGTCTTCCTCGTGTTCGAGGTAGTTAGGGTTCGCGGAGGGAGAAGACCGTGAAGGTGGGGAGGGGAGGCGTCGGGGGGGGGGACGGAGGCGCCGGAGCTCACCCTTAATTGGAGGGCGCCGCGGCGGCGGCCGCCATCGGTGACTAACGAACGGAGCAATCCGCTAATTGGGTGACGTCACGCGCGCGGCAACTGCAGCGCTCCCCGCGCGCGCGCGTGACTCAATCAGCAGGTTACTCCCGGCGCGGCGCGCGGCAACAGGCGTCGGGGCGGAGGGAGGTGTGGAAGGCAGCTATTGGGTGGTATGAATAAAATTGAGCATATGCTATTTACTCGCGTTTTCAGAGCAGGACGCTCGGTAGCGTATGAATAAAAGTTTCGAGAATATTCTTAAAGAATGAGTAAATTCTCAAACTTGAGAAAATTCTCATTCTCCGAGGCTCGGTAGAGCATATGCTCTCATCCACATGAATAAAAACCGAGAATTTACTCCTTTCGTGAGTATATTCTCCGATTGTTTTGAGTCTGGTCTTGAGGTGCCTCACTTTTAAATGTGAGGTTATCGGGCCTTTGATGTAAGTAGTAATCTATCAAGAAATGACTTTGTTCCTGATATAATACACTAAAAGGAGCACGGCGTGGGTCGGGATAAAACTTGCGGAGTTTGTTACGATTTTCGGAGAGAAAAATTAAAAATTCGTCGTAACACTTGTTTTCAGCCAATAAAAGATGAAAACTAGATGTGGCACTCGTTCATATGAAACGAAATTGAAAGTATTTTTGTGAGTAGATCTTGATCTTTTCAGTAAGGTGTTGGTAGAGATTTGTGCATTTGCCAGACATTCAACACTTTGAAAAACACATTGAGGTTATGGGCCTTGTCAAAATTGATCCAAATGAATGAAATTTATACAATCCGAAGAGAAAATTACAAATAAAATAATTAAGAGCCAGAACAAATACACGTTAGTTCCTCTGTACCTTGTATTGTACGCACATTCGTATAAAAAACTACGATATTTGGGGCTGAATAGAATAATACAACAAGGTATTCAAGCAAAAATGTATGCAAATAAATGTGAATAGAACTACTGGTGGTGAATCATGGTGGAAATAAAGATGTTTACCCGGCCTGAATCTGCTTAAGACTCCAGAATATGAAAAGTTCAGACATTTACAAAATAAAGAAAATTAACAATTCCCATACCTTGCTTATTTGAAATGAAGGTTATGGTTTTGCCCGTGTTTAATTACACACTATATGATTAGTAAGGGGTTATGGCAACTATATAGCTCTTCCTCGGGAGCGTGTTGTCATAGAGATGCTTCAGGCAACTGAAAAAACGCTTCCGCATTTCATTTGCTCCACTACGCTTGGAATTGAAGCTTAAGATCGAATATACTCTTCACAATGCAACAACGATAGTTTTCACAAGCAACTGCACGGCAGCACGCAAACGAGATAGTTAAAACAAGTTGTATAACATCGCGAATCGAAACAAAATCACACCAGCTGCGCAGACAAATTAGAATATCCTCAATTTTCTTGAGAATATACTCATCACTCGGAGAATATTTTTATTCATACGAAGTTGAGCAAATGCTCATTGGTAGAAGAATTTTCTCAGAACAAATGCTCATGCTCGTGAGAAGATACTCTAAGCAAATGCTTCTTTATTATTCATACCACCCCATTATGTCGGACAGGGATGCAACACCATTGCGTGGAGAGGGTGGCCGACCATGCATCGAGATGGCAGCGAGACAGAAAACAGTGTGCGTTTCTTACATTGAGAGAGGAAGTGGTCGAGGGATACTGAGGGAAGATATAATGCCCTACGTATGGCGCCCAAACAGAAGACAAAAGGAAGATGAAAAGCTATGTACAATTACACTGGTTTGTTGCAATTAATTTAATGGTGAACTATATAAATCAGGGATTATGCATCAAAGTGAAATTATTTTATATATCTGGCCGATTTTTTTTCGTTACCCGAATATTCTCTATTCGTAACTTTCCAATTACGTACTCATGGAAATTGTTTTCATAATTATGTACACTTGACAAGTTTGATAACGATTATGTTTTCAGTTAGTTACGAAAATGCTGTAGTAAACAAGAATATGCTAAAAAGAAAGACGCACGGGACAAGGGAAGATTAAATAGAGACTCAGAGAAAGAACGGATATGCAAAAACTCAGAAGAAAAGAACAGAAAATGGAGCAGGAGATGAATACACAAATGGCTTGAAAAAGGGTGGAAAGCTCGAAGAGTAAGAAGTGACCAGCGCGTCTTAATGCAGTGCGTCTTGAGGCATCGACACAAGTACCTGGAGGTAGGGAAAAATACAGACAGGTGAAACGTAAGTGATAAATCATAGAAAAGTAAAATTAAAAAGGGAGATGAAACTGCAGTAAACAATTCAAAACGGTGAGTTCAGATAAAAACCCAGAACTGAATTGACAGGAAGACCAGAAGGGCAGGTGACGAACATGAAGCTTCACCAGTCCATGACCTGAGGGGTGACGCGGTGGCGTCAGGAGTGAGCCGCGGGCGGCGACGGACCGACCGGGGGGGAGAGGGCAGGCGGTGGACGCGCCTAATGATATCATCCGATCGCCCTTGCGCCGGCCGTTTAGCTGCGCCAGCGCGCTCCCCTACGACCCCTAGGGCCCCTTGCGGACGCGTCATTACGAGAAATTACACAATCTAAATGCGCTGTTGGGCCCCTCGGGTGCGGGAGCGCCCGGCGACAAAGCGGCCTCCGGGTTGCACGGGGGTGGGAACCGCTGTGGCGGTGACTGGAATGTGGGCGACGCGGGGTGAGGGTTAAGGAGAGGAGGGTGCGGGGATGGGACGGGGAGTGGCGGGGGAGTGCAGGAGGAACCGAGTGGGGCCCAGAAGGGCGGGGAGGAGAGTGAGGCGAGAGAGGTCAGGGCAAGGTGGGGATGGGCGAGGAGGGAGGCAAGGCGACGGGATGGAGGTGTTGAGGGGGGGACCACGGGGCGGTGGTAGGTGGTACGGGATGGTGTAGGGCGAGACGGTAGGAATGTGGGATGGCGGGGATTGAGGAAGGTTCTGTGTGTAATGTGGTACAGAGCGGAGACGCAAGTACGGACGAAGTGCAGTGTGGAGCTAGGTGATGTAGGGATGTGTTGGAGTCACTCGTGCCGAAAGTGAGGGGGGTACGTAGTGTGGAGGTGAGTAGTCTGAGTTTAGGACAACAGACACTGTGATAAGAGGTGAGGCAGAGGGTGGGACGAAGGGGATGTTGGTGGCCGGGGACCGTGGAACGCTACTGCAATACGGGACCGTGGACCGTAACATGGAAACCTTAGACCGTGCAACGGAACGTGATCCAGGGCGAGGAAGCAAGGAGGAATGGACAGCACCGTAGCGACATAGAGAAGGGTGGTGTAGAGAATGTCGGAGAGAATCGTGCCAGACGTGAAGGGGAAAGAGGGGTGGGGAGGTGCAGCAACAACGACGGGTGGGCGTCAGGTAGACAAAGCTGAAGCTGGAAGAGGGCAGGCATGATGTGGAATGGTTGCGAAGCGACGCAAAGTGGCGAGGAATTGTGGTGGCGGGGAGCGGGGACCACGTGGCGGCTGATGGATCGGGACCGTATGGACGATACAGGAGATACCGCGATCGGTCCGGTACAGTATCGGACGGTACGAAATCGTTTACGCAGAGAGGGGCGGGGCGTACCGAAGACAGTGGAGTAGAGTGTATGGGCCGGGTCAGAGAGACTTGTAGCGTCACGTGGGAGACGGGGTACGCGGGATGGGTGGAGGCGGGCATGACAAGTAGGAAGCGTGGGATGTATGTATCGAGGGTAGTGTTGAATGGACGGGTCGACGCGCGAAAAGATGAGGCGGCCCCGGAGTGAGTGTACACGGGGCGACAGAGGGAGTCACAGTGAATGGTGTGGGGCGGGATATACTATTTTCAAGGATAGTGTGTGGGGAGGAGTGCGGGTTCTTGCGGGCAGGGTTGTGTGGGGGGAGGTTTATATTTTTATAGGGTAGTGCGGGGTAGCTTGGAGCGGGGTCTGAGCGGGGACGACCAGCGTATTAGGCGCCACGTTTGCTCCCTTGAGAGAGTGCCTTCGCCTCAGAATCTCGAACGTCCCTCTTCTCATTAAAGCATTGGCTTCGTCTTCTCTAAGCCGACTTTTGCTCATTATCTGGTGGATACGTTGTTCGTTTCCAATCTCATATTAAACTAAAATGGACGTGAGGTTTTGTTTTTTAATGCTGTTTGATCATTTGGGACATGTATTGTAAAAAGGGCCTAAAGCAAGGCTTGATTTCTGACGGAACGCGATGGAACGGCGTTCCGATACCTCTAGAATAATTCTTAAATTATATGATAAATTCGTATGTATTTCTTTTAAATTAATAATTAATTTGAGCTGTTCCTGGACCTAAAAGTTCATAAATCAAGCACTGTCTATAAGTACATTGTAAATTATGATGATGGTAGGGTGTTACACATTACTGCGAAATTTATCTTATTTTGATAAAACAGCAATGCCGTAGATTAAGAATGAAGCAAATAACCGTTTCGCTTATGAACCAACAAATGAATATTTTCTCATCCTGGAAGCAACTCGTAGAATTTAATATACTAATACAGTACAAAACGTATATTCTGGATTAAGAATGAATTTACTGGTATTGGATTCTGTACTATATGTAACTACTGAGTGCTCATGTTCATTTATACAAAACTTGATGGAAGAAGCAAATTCATTAAAATCGAAATTTTATTGCATATCAAAAACGATAATTAGCTGTCAAACGCATGAGAAAATAACACTATAAAAATCATTATTTAATGTAGTTGGTGAGAATTTTAATACAATATTCAGGAAACTCTGTAGTCCTTGCTTACACTCAGTTACGAAATTTTAGACCAGGAAAAAGATTGTGAAAACATTATTCCTATCTTTAAAAGGTGATCAGTAATACTCCACCAAATCGTTCATTTCGCATTCCAGCTCGTTCAATGGCACACTAGGCACCAATCATAGGAAATATATATGCAAAATATCATCACGGATAACCAATAAAGAGAAGATGGAGGGCACGACCTTGTCGCAAACAAACCTGTCACTTTAGAGTGTAGCAATCGAGCCCAACACCAACAGAGATCGCCAAGACACAACAGAAGGTTATAGAACAAAACAGGTGAACATAAGCAATGCAGTATATCTTTTCTTTGACACTTGCTCGAATAGTAAGAGAATCGATTATGGAAATGTAATAATACAATTAATGAATTTGTTCAATGAGGTTTATTTTTTTTTGTTTCTCACTCTCATCATCATATAGATTTCCTCGTTACTCACAAAAAATATTCAATTAAATTAGGTACAACATTTTCATTTTAGTGAAGGGCTACTCAACTTCCTGAAGATTGAGAAACAATTTTCTAATAAGTAGTAATGAAGTTTTGTCTTTCATTCAAATATAAAAACACTCTTCTGGAATTGTTTTTCTATGCGGGAATCACACTCATCACATCAGTTGCTAGAAATCTTGCTGGTTTCGCATGCAAAAAATATTTGATATTGAAATTTCCAAATTTCTATGTTACTATTAATTCTAGACAATCCCTCATGTTGCTCGTGGGCAGTGAGCTAGCTTTCTGCCGGGAGGACCTGGGTTCGATTCCTGGCAGGGGCAAACATGAAGATAAAGCTTTCTAATTAAAATCGTCCTCAGTTTCTATAGCTGTGTGGCGAAATAAAACTCGAACAGACTGAAGTACGTTAAGTATGCTACATATCTTCAATATCCTCAGGGGTGGATTAATTCAAAAACCGAGCCGTAGCCGGAGAATACTGCTAGCTGGCAAATATTCGATTAATCTGCACCCTAAAATTCCAAAAACATTCAATCAGACGTAGTACATTAATTCTAAACATAAATGTTAAGAACATAGGCAAATCTGCTAGAATTAACTACCATTGCCATACTTTTTCACATTTTGACGACGAGAAGGCATTACGATGACTACGTTTTTTTTCTCTTTCTTTTTTTAGAAAAGAATGTACAAAAACAGTGAACGTTGAGTCACCATTTCTCCTTCGTGTATTAACACAAGTCAGGCCCCTTCCTGAGAAAAGTCCTTGTTATTCACCGCAAAAATCACAAAGATGAGCGAATGCACGAGGCAACATAAAGGCACCCGCGGCCGTCGGATGTTTCACCGGAACTGCGGACTGTCGGAGCGTCTGTCGGCCGCACTTCGTTCTGCACACGACGGCTGTTCGTGCGCGAGCACGTCCGTCGCGTGGCAGCGGCGGCGGGGACTGCGGCAGTGGCGGCGATGGTGGATGTGACTTTTGTGGTGGCAATGACAGTGGGTGATGGCGGGGAAGACGGGGATAATGCGCTGGTTGGTGATGGTGACGGCGGTGGTGGTGACGGCGATGGTGGTGACGGCGACGACGATGGAGGCGAAAGTGGTGGTGATGGCGGTGAGGCAGTGGAGACGGTGGAGGCGTGGTGGTAGTACTGCTGTGGTAGTGAAGGCTATGGAAGGGGTGACGGTGGCAGTGATTGTGGTGACAGTGGTGGTGGCGGTACCGGCGGTGGTGACGGTGACAGTTGTAGTGGCGGTGAAAGAGGTGGCGGCGACCGGCGACGGTGGGCAGCAGCTATAGCGGCGGTTGTGGTAATGGCGGTGTCAGTGACTTTGGAGGCGGTGGCGGTGATGGCGGCGAAGGCGGCGGTATTGGTGGTGAACGGTTGTGGTGAGCGGTAGATAGGCAAAAGCGTAAAGGAGGGTGCGCCTTGTCTGCCACGCGTAACTAGAAGCAGTGTGCTTTCTGCGAGAGGAGTGCACCTTGTCCGCAGGTGAGTACTCAGTCTTCAGCACAATGCTTCCCTCCGGGTTCCCATGACACCCGAGTTGTAGTTGCAACGAACACAGTGGCGCTTCATAAATGTCTCCTAGGAAGAAGCAAATAAGATAACTAACAACACAACTCCTCATAGAATACACGTTCAAAATGACTGCACCCACTCCCTGTTGAACTTTAACCAACAAATATTACATGGTCTCAAGTTATACTGTTTCATAGGGAATTTACATAGAGCTGACTACTTCAAACAGAAAAAAATACCCAATTAACAAACAACGTACTTTCATCTCATGCTAAACCACCAGATAAATTTTCATAGTGTACTTGTATTTTAAAATCATCAATTTCCATGCCCTTTTTTATTAGAGGGCCTAAAATACGGCCTTGTACTTCGCATTTTCATTCAGTAGCTATCCCATCTCCTGGACTCAGTCATCCTGGTGGGCGGGTCCGGTACACCTCAGGGCGTCACAATACGACTTGTTGCCACTGCCGTTTCTTTGCTTACGTCCGTTTACCGGGAGAGTCGCCGCTGCCGCCGCCGCAGATGGAGATAAACCCAAGAATAGCGCGTCCGGGAATACTGCCCGCCGCTGCCGCCGCCGCGCCGTTCCCGTCGTCATCTCGTGAATGCAAAACACCGCGAGCCGAACCGGTGGCGGTTGCGGCAGGTGAAGGCTCGCAGATAAAGAATAATGATCCCTGTTCACACGTGTGCTCTCCGCTTTAAAGAAAAGACAGCTTTTTGCATAGATAAACCAGTGCTGTATGAATACAAGGCGAAGAAGGCGGGGGCTGTCTTCACGGAGAAGTCAAGAGAGAGGGAAGTCGAAGCAAATCCTTAGGAGAAAAGTGGTAGGAAAAGAGAGAGCACAGCCGAATGTGGCGAAGACGTACACTGTAGACTGTAATAACAGCCGATGATCAAAGAAAAGTGATCATCTACGAAAGAGCGCTGTGTGGAAAGGAGGAGCTGCAAAGAAACCATACAAAGAGGGGAAAATAGAATGGTCCAAAGATGACAAATATGAAGGTAAAAACTGAGAAATATTAATGAAGGAAGATTTTGAGAAGAAGCAAGAATTGGCAAAAGGGAATGCAACGGCCGAAATTTCGGTGAAATAAAACTTAATACCTCTCAAAAATGAGATAGTAAATATAAATCGTGGAGAAAGGGGGGGGGACGAGAAAGAAATTAAGGTGAGCGAAAGGAAACCAAAACCAAAAGCCAGAGTTGTTAAGGATTGTATTTGACAATATAAGGAGATGTTATGAAGACCAAGGAAAGGACGAAACAACAAGAAGCTAAAAGTGTGTACGAGAAAATTCAAACATTGAGAAAGAAAGTCAAGACGACAGAGAAATACAGAGTCACAATGAACAATCCACAGACCGAAAAACTCGAAAATTAAGTACAACTAACTCAAAACTTGAAGCAGATCGTGAAGATGGCGAAGAAATAGAAAATTCAAACCTTGAAACTGTTTCGAAGCAGAACAGCAGCAGAAGGACTCACGAGAAAGACACATAAAGCAAGTCCAGACGCTAAGAGGTATAAAATCAAAGCGGTGAACTTGAGTCCGAGATGCATGGAAAACATGAGCAAATAAGTGAGAGAGTGAAGAGAGAATGTGAAGAGAGAATGTGAAGATACCAGACAAAAGAAAGAGAAGCCAGTGCAAAGGGACGCACTCGAAGGAACGGACCACGGAAACGAATGTATGAGCAAATCCAACCCAAAACAAGACATGTCATCAAAGAAAGGGGGAAGGAATTCAAGAGATGGGCGGGAAGCCGAAGGGGTACGGAGAGAATGCAAGAGGTGGGTGGGGCATGCGGGAGGAGGGGATGGCAGCGGGAGGTGGCGGGAGCCGAGCTCCGGTCGTCAGGTTTAACTGCAGGCTCTGACACGAGCGCGGACACGAGACACGCGGCGGCTGACCTTTCGCGCGCAGATGTGTATCGCCCATCCTCCCTCACCGCCGCCCTCGCAAAGGCCCGGCGCCGCCCCAGCGCCCGCCGTCCCCCGCCGGCCCCGCCGCCTCCAGCGCGCTCGTCGCCCTCGTCGCCCAGCCTCTGCCGCCCAGTGCTTCGTCAGTCCAAGCAAGGCGGCCAAAACTTTAAGAAGCTGAATTCGTTTTGACTTCACTTCAAAATCCTGCTTTGAAAACTTTCACACATTAAAAAATTGTACATACAATTCTTATTTTATTTTGCAGTTTTACATTGATAAAAAATCTTTCTGTTATCCACCATTCTTATAATTTATATAATTTTCATTTTATTTTTCTAATTGTCACTATCATTATTATTTTCCGTTAAATTCCTCTCCTAAAAATTAAGTAGATAAATTCCTCTTAACCAGCTGTACATGAAATTATATGAAGATATCGAAGAATTATGTGAAGATAATAAATATATTGTATTATACTACGTTACCCTTCATTATTAGTTTACATTTGATGTATAATTATAAATCAAATATATAATAACAATCAAACCAAAATATAGACCAAAGACTTATATAAAGTCCAACATTCTAACGATTAACCCCACCATTTGCAAGTTTACAACCAATACACATGATCCACACACGAACAGTATAAACTGCCATTACTAGCTCATGTTTAATTTAAAGATTAATATTCAGAAACCATATTTGCTAAATTAATGCGGATACTGTGAATACGATAATATTTTTCCAAGTCCAAAAAGAAACATTTTTATCCTTAATGCTATTGAAGGCATTTCTACTTCTCATGGTGACAATTCTTTCTAGTCATTGCGTAAACTTTTGGTTTCAAAGCAAAAGGAAATAATGGTTTCTATCTATATTAGTGTTAGGAAGATCGATCAGCTTTTGCTTAATAGCTTCCTCCTAGTGAACCATTGTGCGAGGCCAGTCTCGTCCCGACTTTGTTCCCCGTCACACGCGCCTATCCGAGCGATATCGTTTCTCGGATATCTGCTTTCGAAAGTCAAGGCCCCCCGCCGACCGTCGGTGGCTCTGCGGCTGTTTTCGGAGGCCTTGAATCCACTTCTTTTTGGGAGGTGCTCGATCGGTACCTGTCACACTGCATGGAAATCGCCGTTTGTCGCGCGTTATTGCTTCAAGGCGACATTACTTTTCTATTTATGAAGCCGATCGCAAATGCATTCGTTTTCAGATTGTATATTTTCAGTCGCGCTTAGAAAGGAAAAACGCATAATGTTTCAAGACACAGGTTCTTAGTCTAATATACGTTTTTCCGAGATTTCCCGCTGACCTTGAAAAATAATTAGAGAACGAAAAAATTGAAACCTAAGAGGAGGGGGGAATAAAATTGAGAAAAAATAAGAGAAGCGATTACCAAAAATGAGTTAATACAAATAAATATTGTTTTCTTAATTGCTTGACAAAAATTAAATATGAATTTACACTCATTTCTTTGCTGGAAATATTGTGTAATTAAGTCGATTGGAATACTTAGGGCAGTAATTTTTCTTTTCGAATTCTAGTCTATTACTTCGTAGATGGCAAACAAAAGCATCTTCATGAAATTACCTGTATATTAAAATTAATGAGTACATTAATTTATGGAATGTGTCTTACGACGGGAAAACTATTTAGTTAAGCAGAACCAGTTCAAAAAGATAGTGAAATATTTATAAAAGGCGTTCACGATTTCTCCTAAACTCTAACTAACCTCAATTCAAATTACTGCTCCAAATGACTACATTTAGATCTCTACGTTAGAAAATCCATAGAATTTCCTCCTACATCTACTTCTAATTCTCATTCTCAGCCTTCTGTTGTTGATCTTCTTGTCGACGTTATTTCTATTTACCCATTTTTTGTTTTCTTTTTATCATGCTTCTTTTCTCTTTGCCACCAATTTTTAGTTACTTTGTCTCTTACGTAGTAACGAGAACGTTAAGTAATGCTGCAGCGTAATGTAGCGATTTTTCATCAGAAAACTTATTGAGAGACCCCGACGTATCAGAAAGCACGGATAAATGTGTTACAATAGAAGTAAATTACTTCCTTTAACACTTGTGCTGTCAGAATCCATGTTTTGTGGGTCCTTGATACCAAAAACGTAGTTTTCGGACGAACATGTGACCGTCACACCGGTTCTAAAAAACATGTGCCTAAACCAATGTTGTCAAGGTCGATGCCACGAGCGGGAGTCCGTGGCACGAGTGCGACGACGAAATCGCCTCTCCTACACAGTTCATTACCCCGCCACCAGAGACAACGCTATCCCTATGTAAAACGGCGGGATTACTAATAGTTCCCTTTCCCGACCCTAGTTGCGCAGAGAAGCTGGTGACATGCTACGGTGCTATGACGCGTGCCACTGCCACCAGTACATCTTGACACCACTGGCCTAACCGGTTCAACCGATTTTCCTCTGAACTCAATATTTCCCAACCTAACTGGTCGAACTCTAGGTTCTGTGAAATTGAAACAGATATTTGATTTTTGGGGCACTGTAGATGAATCCTTAATAACATTTTCAATTTTTTTCAAGAATGGCTACAAAGTTTTGTTTTAAAGTCTTTTTCTGGAATAGAGCAAAAAACGTGAAGAATATGTGGCAGACTTCATTTTCGTTCAACTCTGCATTTTCTAAAATTATAAAAGTTCTCACTTTTTTCGGCACTTTTCTGCAACTACCCTTTTGCAAAATATTGAAGTCATAATTAATGTTAGAGTTTATTTTGTTATTGTCTTTTTTATGAAGTATCTTCAATATTACGTTTTCATTAGGACGGACGTGATTTGAGACGGCTCAGGATTGGATTCATTTCTTAATTCTTAATTTTTTTCAATAAAAATATATCCTCAGAGTAGAAGGCGTGTTCTTCTGACATCAACTGCACAGGTTTGAGATTAAGATAATAAGATAGAAAGAAAAGAGAATAAAATAATATAGAAATGGAGAATGGTGGAAATGTAACATACTGTAGTACTTACAAATAATAATAATAATAATAATAATATACGAAATTACAGGATAAATGTATTTAAAAATCCACAATTTTCACTTTAGGATACCATAATTTCTCCATGGAAGTGGCAACAATGTCAAGAAGAAATATTACTTGAGAATAGTTTGCATTTGACTTCGTAAATATAAAGACGAAACTATTCGAGATAATTAACATCACTTCAAAACTTTTTTAATAATCGACAATTAATAACGCGCCAATGCTAGGACATTCCGAAATATATTTTTTCTTATTTTATTCGAAATAAACTTGGATTTTAGTGTTGTTGCACATTCAATCTAGACACTTAACTAAAAGGTTGTCTTCGTAAAAGCATATAAACATTCATTTCTGATGACTAATTACATAAAACTTGTTTCCGTTTCAAATAATGTAAATAACGTGTACCCACCTCACCAACACAAAATTCTGAAAATATTATTACGAAAGCTCCATATCTAAAATAGCACTCACAAAACTATTTTTTCTTTTAATTTTGTTTTTATTAACCACTTTTCCACTTCGGGGCGTACTTAAAAGGGTCCGCGCCATCCTACAGCCGTGGGAAGAGAGGTCGCATATTTAGGCACCCGCCGAGTTCCTAGAAAGAGAGAACGGTTCGCCTGAAAGCTATCGCGATCGCCAGCACAAGCGTATCATTAACGCGGGTGGTTGGACCCGGCCGGCCGACGCGAACGAGATAGTTGACTTTTGCCGTCATCTGACACAGGCGATCGGCGGCCGGCCGCGAAAGTATTTCAAACACCGCTTTCAATCCGGCGCTCTGTAGCAGATATCGCTCCGATCTTCCACGATTTTTTCGCGAGATTGCCTGTTCAATTAAGTCACCCTTCCACCCACGTCACGACCTATAAAACAGGTGGCGTGATATATTTATATGGGAATAAATAAAAGCGGCGCTCTTGTATCGGGAATCTATGTAGGTTAACAAGTGCAGGCAGGGCGGTGAAGAAACCCTTGCACCTTGCGAGATTTGTCTTGTCGATTGCGCAGGCCTTCGAGTGTTGCCTTCGACCCTCGACACGGAGCCCTCGATGCTGCACCCGTGCGGAACGTCGATTACTCGCCAGAGTGTTCTCTGGGGCTACTGCAGCAGCCGCCCCTGCCGAGGACGATTTGCAACTCGATTCGCTTCACCGGCGATGGCGTTATGGTGGCCTTAAGCTCGGCTTCATCGGCCCAGAAAGGTATTTGGAGAAAGGACTTACAATTCAATTCACGGCCCTTACCTCTTATTGTACCGTTCCCTTTACTTCATCTTCTTTTAAAGTCATATTAATGTTATCAAGTTTAGGGTGATCAAGTATAAGTAACTGGTACTTGATTTTGGGATGTCATGATGAACCGATGGTGATCCCAACTCTGCTTTATTCAGTCCAGAATTGCATTCGTTGAAAGTATTTGTAGTTCACATAGTGCACTTCATGTTTCTTGTAAGGTTCCCTTTAATATCGTACATTACTAATTTCCAATGCGCGTAGATATTGAACGAAAACTATGAAGCCCGTGGCCAATTGAGAGATGTCTAGTTTTTGATAAGTAATCAGGAACTCGAGAAAAAATCGAAAATAGTGAAATAATTTCGATTTTGAATGAACGTGCAAATACGTGATTGTGTTATTCCGCCAATTTTAATATTGTGAGTACCGTTGGAATTCTCATACTAAGTGCGTCACTGATTACGACATAGCTGACGTCATGCGACCGCTAAGTTCCTAGAAAGAGGCCACCCTTCATTGAACTTTGCTATTCACCTGTTGCGTTAAGAAAGAACAACCTTTGTTACATTCTTGGAATGTAAAGGAATGTTGTACCATATATAGAGGAAGACGAACAAGAGGAAGACGGACAAGAGGAAGACGACCAAGAGGAAGACGACCAAAAGGAAGACGACCAAAAGGAAGACGAACAAGAGGAAGACGTACAAGAGGAAGACGTACAAGAGGAAGACGAACAAGAGGAAGACGAACAAGAGGAAGACGAACAAGAGGAAGACGAACAAGAGGAAGACGAACAAGAGCAAGACGAACAAGAGCAAGACGAACAAGAGCAAGACGAACAAGAGCAAGACGAACAAGAGCAAGACGAACAAGAGCAAGACGAACAAGAGCAAGACGAACAAGAGCAAGACGAACAAGAGCAAGACGAACAAGAGGAAAACGAACAAGAGGAAGAAGAGCAAGAGCGAGACGAACAAGAGGAAGACGAACAAAAGGAAGGCGATCAGGAGGAATACGAACAAGAGAAAGTCGAACGAGAAGATGAACAAGAACAAGAAGAACAAAGTGAAGACGAACGAAAAAATGAAATATTGAAAGATTAATCGAGAAAATGAACAAAAGACGAACTAATAGAAGGTGAAAAAGTAGGAGTATTCATTGAAAAAGTGGCAACAAAGAGGAATCATCAGCTTCCGTTGTTTGCCCAAGAGACCAACGCCGCGCGCGGGTCCGCACGGGCCCAAGGCGTTCCCGCCCACCCCGCCCCGCCCCGCCCCGCCTCCTTCCTCGCTTGCGGCCGTGTCACGCGTGCGGAGCAGCGCAGGGGCCGTGACGGGTCGGTCGCGTCGCGTCGCGGACGAGCGCGATGACAGCACTGAGCTGTAGCAATAAATGGAGCCGTATAAAAGGCAATTACGGGCGGTGGGCGGAGGGCAGGAAACCGAACGCGCCTCTGCCCTCCCGGTGCGTCGCGTCGCGCCGCGCCGATGCCTCATTGCGGAGCGCGGCCCCGCCCGGCCCGTCACGCCCCGCGCGCGCGCCGGAGAAGCCGAGGGAAGGAGGTGGCGTCGTCTTAGACCTGCAGCTCTGGCAGCACGTGCGGTCCTGCAGGCGAACGCGAAGTATTCATTTTTATTTGCGTTGTGGCGAATCCTACCGAATTCTTTCGAATCCTGGACCGAAATTCATGGGAGTAATTTCGAGTATTTGCATAAATTGGAGGAAAAATAAGTAGCTTCTAACCATTGTGACAGGTGTTAATGGTTTTGTTATATAGCCAGAAGACTGAAAAAAACAAGAATGAAACAGTTTAATTCGGATTGAAAAATGCAAATATTTGATAATTAATCTGCAATTCATCGTAACTGATTTTGCGACTATTTTCTCACACTCAGTTCGTCAAGCGCTTTTCGAAGCAGCTGAGGTCTTGCGACGAAGGAGACAGAAGCTTCAGTTTTCACGTATCAAGTGGATTTTTACTGCTTCAGGAACCCATTTACACACACTCGTCAGCAGTATTTTTGCTGCTGCACGCCAGCCATGTTGAAATATTTTGAAATTCTCTTGCCAAATCTCGAATTTCAATGAACTGCTATTTCCGTGAAAAATTAGTTCAATGTTTAAAACATAAAATGTTGAAGGACCAAACATTTCTAGGAAATTCTAGTAGTGACGTTACTTTGCTGGTGTTTCCTAAGCCTTCTCAGTTCGTCATTGGCTGGGCGCGCGTTGATGACGGTGGCGCGAGGAGGGAAAGAGGAAGAGGGAAGAAAATGGAATGCTCGTGAATCTGCGACACGGTAACAATGTGCGTCCCGTGAACTCAGACGAAGGAGTATGCCAAAAGTGTCAATTGTTGTAGTTAGCTAATTTTAAGGTAGTCTATAAGTAGTGTTTTGAAGTTAGGTCCGCCCCCTGCTGCATAAGCATCATTGGCTGCAGCAAATCTGTACCCCATTAATTGAATAAATTCCCACCCCTCCAGGTACCCTGAAACAGACGAAGGAGTAACATACGTTCCTTATTACCGGTGTGACGAAACAAAAATCGCTTACATCCAAGTATCTTGAAATTATTAAGAAATTATCTAATCGCCAATTTTAGAATTTTTATGAAATGGTATTATTGATGAAAAATTAGTTAAATCTCTTGTTACAAACCACTTAGAAGCAAAAGACATTTTCTGGGTGTTGATGGATTTACAGACTAGGTAAGTTGCTGGCTTTTAAATAAGATAATAAACTATGGCTAAAAAGGGGGAAAATAGAAAAAATTACAAAAAATACTATCATATTAGCATCGCTCCTCCCGACCTCGGTCGCCCGCTCAGTTGGGAAGCACACGTTAGTAGAGGTTTACGAGCGCGAGCTTTCGCCGGTATCTCGCGAGCGACTTCGCAAGCCCAGAGACGGGAAGAGGCACTCCGAAGGGGCAAGGACTGCGCCTTGTGGAAAGTTCTCATGATGGCGTCGGTAGGACTTTACACGACGAGCAATGAAAATCAGTTCCAAATAACTACTGTCGAGAATCTTGTTAACAGTTCCATTCTTTCGAGAGACAAAAACGTTACACATAGATTCTTAGAGGGATGAAATTACTCAGCAAATGTTCTAATTATCTCGGTAGGTATTATGTTTTTCTGCTAAAAATGTATACAGACATATGCTTGCAATAAAAGAGAGTAAATTTAAAGAATAAAGAGAATAAAAGAATGAAAAATAATAATAGAATAAGAGAATAAAAAAGAGAATATTTTTTTGAAGATTTTGATATAAGGTAGGACAAGTCAAAAATTATTTTAGATCTGTAACATCTCCATTTATAATATACAATAAGAACTAAGGTGAATGAGCTGTACAGTTGGACATTCCTTCCATCTGCTACTAGCTGTCATATCCATGCACAAGAAGTGCTGCATTAGGAGTCATTGAGTTACAGAACAAATACGTACGTTACTTGCGACATTAGTTAACTGGGAAAACATACTTCAGCGTAAGACAATCGCTAATTTCAACTACATTACCCTGATTATTTAGATTACGAAGTATTAAAACCCTCTGAGGTGGCTCAGTAGAATTAAATATTAAAAAGGACAGTTACGGATGGGGATAGACTGCTCCCTCCTCCAGGTATCTCAGCCTGCGGGGCACCTCACCAGTCTACACTACCAAGTTCCCTACTGGATCTCCTGAAATATGTGGTAATGTAATGTACGTATGTGTGTGTGTACGTAAATGGAAGCGGAGGATACGGATGAGAATGGAGAGATCCCGCACTGTTAGTAGTCATTTGATGTGATACTACTACGCCTGTTAGCAAAATTTTGGATCAGAGCAGCGTCCGCTAGAATTCTCTCCCACAGCGGTTAAATTCGACTCTGCTTTCTGACTACTGTGAAAAATCTCGAAGTCGTCAGGTTCTCGAACCCTAGGACCTCCAGAAAAGAGACAATGAAGCGGAAGCAGTTGCAGCTCTGAACCATCTCAGCCGGTCTGCTCAAATGAACATGTTTGACTTTGTAGTTATCTTCAAGCTATAAATCATGTGGTCACGTGGTAATAGTTCATAAGCCAATTTTTGCCAAAATTGGGATAAGTACTGAAACTACAAGTTAAGTATCTATATTTTATTTTAGTAAAACGAGCGAATCCAAATTTTGCCTCCTTAACGAGAAAAAATATTAAGAAAGAGCGTTTAGCGAGGGGACAAGCGATGACTCAATAATCTAACCCTTGTTTTCATCCAAACTGAGATTTTTGATTTAAGAACTTTTACCCCGTGACCACAGAAATGGCGAAGACGCACGCGGGTGCACGGGCGGCGGGGCCGGAGGCGGTGGAACAGCGGAGCGTAAAGGGCGCGGCGTGGGTGGAGGCTCCCAACGCTTCGGCATGGAGGATGCTACAGCGATCGGAACTGAGGCTGAGCAATTTCCATTGTCTTCTGTCAACGCGGCAGAAGCATCTGCGTTTTAAATTGGATGCATGCGAGGTGCTTTAATCGAGGGGTACACGTGGCGGCCGACACGTGGAGGCCTGGGAGCAAATTGCAGGCTGCTGGGAAGGTGTGGCCCACGAGGGCAGACTCGCAGCAACTGATAAGCTCCTTAGAACTTTAAATTGTCGACTGTAATAACTAAGTACCGGATTCATATGTATTAAAAATCTATGATACATGTATACAGCTATGTAATAAACCTGCGAAAATATACATTAAAATATGCCCTATACATCATATTAACCAATCATAACACAGATTCTCATATTTTGTGCGCAGAGTACGATCATGCAGAACTGATGAGCAGAAGTACGAAAAGTCTTGCGTGTTAACCACTGGTTTAGTAATACCAAATCGGATTTACAATGAGGCGTAAAAATGTTTTTATGTTTTTCCTCCTACTCGTTCGTTTCGTTGGTTTCAATGTAATCTGAAATGCAAACAAGAAACATCTTAAATTATATAAAAATATGAAACTTATTTACAAACTAACAGATGTAAAAGATAGAATTTAAGAGTTTTAGAGAAATATTTTATTTTTTAGGTTTGTCAGTCCTAAATGATGAGGATGACGAGAGTTTTACAACCATTCTTTATTGTCTTTGAAACGGAACAAATTGCATTCAAAACGTCGATGATAAGATGAGGAAAGCACTTGACTTAGTTTAAAGAGAAAAAAATTTTTGTAAAAGAATGTAACAAAAATATTTTGTGTGTTAGTGAGAATTACTTTTCTGGATTAGCAATAGAATGGAACAGTCGTAAACGGATACTTTTCTAAAAAGTAATAACGATATTTATCCAACTTGTTCGTCCAAGAGCGCCATACTCAAACATGCATTTCTTGTTTACTCTTTCAGAATTAGTGTTGTATGCAAGTTTCATGCAATGTTACTCAGTCCTATTTTTTTAAAATTAAGTAAAAGATATTTCAGGATATAAATACGAATCGTGTTCTTTGTAGATCACCTTTAAACTAGTTATGCAGAAGCGTCTGTGTATCCAACACAGCCGAAGAAAGATTATGTGCAACTGGTAACCCAACACTACCGAGTACTGCAGAATTACAGTTCCTTGCGTTGCAAGTCACAAACAAAGAAGTTCATTGGAATCCTGTACTTCCTGAACCAACGCCGTAAAAAATATTTATTGCACATCTCTCTCGTGCAGAACTGCAACACTAAACCTTAACTTAGAGCAGACAGGCAATGAAAATTAAAAAGTTGAAAGCGAATATTCACTTGTCACAAAGCTCTTGTACGTCCCCCATCTCAAACTGATTTTCAAAGCGCCCATCCTCTTCTTCGAAATACGTCTCGCCAAATTTACAGCCGTCTTTTAAAGGCGTCTGGAGCACACTCCTCTTGCAAAACGATTAACAGGAGGGGCTTTCACAACCGCCAATGCCCGAACCAGCGCCCTCCCGGTACAGATCCACTGTTGCCAACCCAAACGGATTGAATATGTTGAAGTGTTAGTTAGTTACGGAGTCATGTTGCAGATTATAGACAGGAAACGATCCCAGTCTATGAACATATAAACATATGTAATATGGATCATGTGAAAATTAATGGTGCTCAATAGAAGTCGATTGTACTCCAATAGTGTATGAGTGAAATATACGCAATTATGTGCTACAATATTTAACTGTTCAATCTTTATTTAGAAATCAATATTAGATGTTGGCTCTCAATCGTAACTGTTTATTGTGGCATAAAGCTTTTTCGGCCGCATTGCGGCCATCTTCAGTGCTATTAGAGGCGGCTGTGGTCCTCAGTCCAGACAAGACAGCTGTCGTTAGTGAATGCCTGACATTTCTACATAAAAACGGCGACTTAGTCTTATCGAAAGATTATATTATTTTATTCTCAAAACAACCTCTTCAGTCTCATTTACACCGCAAAACTTAATGTTCACAGTTACTGAAATGCCATTCACACGGCGCATGCTGTGCACTACAATGCACATTATTTTCATTTAATAGCAATCATAAATCGACGTGTTTAATACATAAAATCCCCTTGCTGGCAACGACGAAGGACTCGAGCCTTGCATCAAGTCGCGTGAATCATCCCAGTTGAAAGATGCGTATTCTTGCGGAGTCAACAGTCAACGGCGACAAGCGCATGCGGCCTCTGACATGCGTGGAAAACCATGCACACAGAGTGACGCTTCTTTCCACTCGCGGGACAAGAGAAAGAGTAAAGTCGCGCCGGTCCGCGTGCGGCGAGGTCAATCCCTTCCTCCAGGCGGGGTTCGGCGAAGCCGCCACAATGCCCGAGAGCGCACGTGGCCACCTCCTAGAGAGCGGCTCTCAGAGAGCACTTCCAACGCGCACGGACAATATTTGGAGGCCCGCGCGTGCGCAAATATGCATTCATCCCTGCGAATAAAAATACCCGGCCGCAGGTCCTCCGGTCGCCGTCTTAGGAGGTACCTGCGACTGTGGACCACAACGGGGCTCCTGTGTCTGGAGACAAGCATGTTCGAGTGTGGTCAAGAATGTTTTGCAAGGCGATGCAGGAAGAGTATAGTGACTGTTAGGAGGGACGTGCTTTTTTTTAATCCGTGTGTATTAGATATATCGTGGACGGAACATAAGTTTTCAGACAAAAGACACACAGAGGTTGACATTACTGACGGTGTACACATTCCCAACCCAATGTTTGCGTGCTACTTAGCAAGAGAAAGGCACTGACCAAAATTTTTGCATCTCTATTTTTCACAAATTATTCCTCTGTGTTATCAACAGATCAAATGGGTAGATTTCAAAGCTTTAAAAATCGAACTAAAAAATAAAACCCACATCCCAATAATCCACAATCAATATTCTAAAGCTACAATATTAATGAAAAACAGACACATTTTGTGATGTTTCACTCTAATTTAAATCATATAACATACACGTCCGAAAAAACCGTCACAATTCTCTCACTGATTCAAAGAAGTATGCTATCTTCGCATCACTAGCTATAACTTCTCATTGACACGCTTCGTCGCTTCTTACGAAAGAACGACGAATACTTTCGATTGGTGGATTGCAATTCGCACAACCAAACAAAACAATGAACAAATAACGGCACACGTGTTTATTATATTAATTTTAATAATTAACTTTTATACTGTAGAGGGGTCGCGGGTTCGTGATATTCTGTGATGCGCGCGAGAAATAAGTTTGTAATACAACAGAGAAAATAAGGAAATGTTAATAGCAGAATATTTATTTATTAAATTCAAAACACAAAAATCCGGAAATGTGGTATGGATACCAATGGCTCATCATTACTAATAATTAATAAATAGGGAAGAAAATGAAGTTTGTGTGGAAAATTCTACTCCATTGGAGAATAACCTCGTTCTAGAAAAGAAACGAAGGTGGAGGCCAGTGCTCCAGGCCGTTGACTCGAGGTCACGTCCGCGTTCCCGCGCGTCCGTTTCGCACCTGTAACAACAAGGAATTAATCAGGGACAACACAGCGCTCGGGCGACTGTCGATTTACGACCGCGGGGGACCAACGGACAACTTCGCAGCTCGCCTTCCCGTTGGCAGCCGGACAATTCACTGTCGAAACGTGCTCACCACTGAACCAGTCTGCATTCGATAAATTTTGTCTTTCCATTCCACTTACTCTCACCGAAGGCACTGCAGCCCAGTTGGGACTCTAACCTGAAATCCCTGTACTTGCAACACTATCGGAGCCTTTGGAGGAAGCGATCGAGAATTCATTATGGGCGTGTCACCTACTCAGTATATTAGTACCGTAAGTGTAGTCATGATATAACTCGAGAGATGGCGGTTTTCCACCTCCACTGGAACGTGACATTTGGCACCGACCGTATGCTCCACGGGTTTCCCCCCTCCAGTTACCTCTACCTGAGGGGCATCGCCCCTGCCTGACAAGCTCTAGGATACCGTCTGCTCTCTCAACATATGTGGAACATATGTGTGTGCATGCAAATGTTTGTGTGGAAGATGTGGGGAGGGGACAAGCATGAAGGAAATATCGCGCGCGATCCTTAGCCCATTTGTTGGGACCACAGAAAACCACCGGTCGGAGCATTCGGCGACTAGAATTCTCCTCCAGGCAGTGACAGTGATATGATTAGACTCATTTATCTAGTTAGTGTCAAAAAATCGGCACAATCGGTACTCCCTACTCCACGACGTCCCAGTTAACGACGCTGCAGATAACATTAGAAAAAGCAGTTAGCGATGTTACGCAACTATTGCAGCCACTGGAGTCTTTCGAGATCATAAGAATGGATCTCAATGGGTTGGGGGATCTTCTTGTTTACCGATCTCACGATGGGAGTGTAATGACGAGGGAGGAAGAAACGTGCTCGGTCCCTTCAGAACTCACTAGTTTGAGACATATGCAAATGTTTCTTCGATGAGGTCCCGGAATGAACAAATGGTACGCAGTTTGATTTGTACATTCCTGTTGTATTACAAGCGTTCCACGTCAGGATCTCCGACGCTTGATATAGGTTTGATCGATTTGGGGTAATGTGTCATATGAAGCTGGGGAATTCGCCCATTGCTTAACTCTAAGAGAGCAGGACAGGCAAGGAAGCAGCGCTCGCAAGCCAAGGAGAACTGGAAACGCAAAGAAAACTTTGAAGGTTCCGCTCCGGTATCCGTCTGATATCAATAGAAGGAAACCGTTTTAATGATCAAAGGGCCATTCGGTTGAAGAAATGTAAGGTCAGTGGTTAGCTGGATCCAGCTACTTAGCTAATCTAAAGAGAATGCCACCCTCGGGAATCCTAGAAGTACATACGAGGCTGTGGCTTTGTAACTGTTCATACGTTCTCTAACGCACACAACCCGTTCCTCTTACTCGTTTGCTTATATGTCTCCCTGCTCAGTCACAATCTAGTCGCCGGCGGTGTTATTTCTCAAGTTCATACTCATGACGAAGAAAATTATTTTACTGCTTTCCTTATTGCTTTTGAGTAGAAATTACCTGCACTAACCTTCACACCGTCTTTTTTTCCCACTCGACAAATTTTACGCTTATTACTGAGCACTTTCACTCGTTAAGCCTCTTATTAATCCATTTCATAAAATAAGCAAATAGGTTGTAAACACTTCCAACCGTTCACTTTTTTCTTCACATTCTTACAACATTTATATTACTCCTAACGATCCACAAAGACATAAACGTAACAATTCATTAAAATTACAAACAAATGTCGGCGAAGAAGTATTAAACTTAACATCTAAATCTCATGTAGTTTATTTTCAGTGTTCACTTGCATGACTATGATAATATAAAGATTTTATTTTCTTTCTTCCAGAATATTTCATCTTTTGTGTATACATCGTCCATTCTTTCTGTTTCTTCTACAAATGCCGCCATTTATCATTGTTGTCTCATTTACATTACTACCATTTCATGTCTCCAATTATAATTGTTGCATTCACATTTCGTATCATCCATATATCCACCCATTCACATTCTCTTATCCTTCATATTCCACAATCATTGTCCCGAGATACACTTCTTTTACTTGTCCCTTCTTATCCTTACTCTACAATACCCCTTTACAGGTACTTCTCGGTCGTTACTACTTCTCACCTATAACTACACTAATCCATCCTATCTTTATTTTCTGCTCCCTTATTCACCACTCGCTAATACCCACCTGCTGTTTGGAGGAGATTTGTAGCGGCCGGCTACTCTGTTCGGAATTTCCCGTGGTTTCTCCGTTCAGCACAAGGCGACTGCCTATCAAAGTCATGGACCACGCATGATATTTCCTTCCTCTTCCTTGTCGTATCCTCACTCCTTACTGATCACACATTTACACTACAATACTATACACGTTAGGAGACCAGTCGGGAGCGTAAAGCTTGTCCCATCTGGGCGGTGTCCCGATATTGGGAGATACCTGGTTCGGAAAAACATCGTCGCATCTCGTCATCCAGTGGGGAAGATCACCGCCACTTTCCGCAATAAAACATGCTAATTTTTTACGGGACTAATTACCCCAGAGGTTGACGCTTCCGGAAACACTAATCAATCAATAAATCAATCTCTAATGCCCCAAACCATTCACTCACACCATCTTATCCTCCCACCTCTTCTATTCAGCTCTTGTTCAACGCACAATCCTTCTTATTCTCGGTCACTTGCACCACTACTTATTCTCGGTCACTTTATCGACCAGTCTCAATATTTTGATGCGACTTGAGTGTATTTTGCTGTCTGACCTATCCATGTTACTCTCCACATTACATTCCCACATCCACACATCCCACTCATTCTCTCACCACTTTTCTCATATCCATCACACATCCCTTTGATCATTTTCCACTCCTCTTACTTAACTTCCGATTACTTCATCCATATCCCCTACTCATATCCTCATTCTTTTTCCCTTCACTTTTGGACCATTTTCTTGCCCTTCTCCCTCTCGGCTGGGGCTATGCGCTACTGGGGGGTTACATGTAAGGGCATCGCGCCTCCGGCGTGTAGGTAGGCGCTGGATGTCTTGATACAGCGAGGAGGTACACCTCCAACTCTGTAGATGTACCGTCCACTACACTTTCTAATGTACGTTGAGCGCCCGTTGACACGTCCGTTTAGTTTTTGCGCTCAAAATCACTAAATAATTAATAAATCAATATTACACGGCAGTCACTGTGAGGCCACTTTTGACCAAAATTTCGGTCGGCCGACGTCCGTCTGATGTGCCGGATGCATTGAAATACTTGCTGAAAAACGGAAATGACCACAGTGATCCCGACCTCTTCCAATTTCGCCCGAAAGCATCGTCTGTCGAAGTTTAGTTTCTTTTGGTTCTGTTCCATTCTTCGGAAATCAGCTGGATTGGTAAGACCATTCGCGATGCGAAGACCCTCTGTGAGCAAAACTTGTAGACGATCTTGAGCGTTCGATTCAGAAAATAAGCTGTAGTATTGTATTCCAATTTAAACACAGTAGCACTTCCAGGTCACGAGCCGCAAGGAGATTCTCATCAAATCAGGAGCTCTAATTTTTAATTCGTAACCAAGCTTCTGATTGGAAGACAGTGTCCCCCTCTCCGTTCAGCTTGTGACTGTGAAGTGCCAATATGTTTAAATCGGAGTATACAGGAATAATCGGACGAGTTCGGGTGCAACATTCAGGTGTTTTTCGGATGAAATAAGTCGGTCGATTACGCTCGCAAACACCCGGTAGCCCACGACCGATATTTGGGCTGCACTGCGACCATAGCCTCAAGATTCTCTCTTAAACATACTAGCACTTCCAGGTCACTAGCTATAAGGAGGTTCTCATCAAATCAGGTCTAATACCAACAATTTTAAGTCGTTACCAAGCTTCAGATTGGAGGACAGTGTCCCCCTCTCCGTTCACCTTGTGACCTTGAAGGGTCGCTACGTTTAAATCGGAGTACGTAGGAATAACCGGACGAGTTCGGGTGCAACATTCAGGTGTTTTTCTGATGTCGGACGAATACGCTCGCAAACACCCGGTAGCCCACGACCGATATTTGGGCTGCACTGCGACCATAGCCTCAAGCTTCTCTCCCTCTCTCACGCCTCTCTCACTCGTTAGCCGGCCCATCCCTCGTCCCCTTTCGACGGCCGCGCCGCTCCGCCCCGCACCGTTGCGCGCCGTGCTCCGGCCGATACGTCCCGATTGCCGAAGATATAATGCTCCCCGCGGAGGATTTCGTTTACCCCGACAAGACGGATGGGCGGCGCTGCCTCCTCGGGCGCGTGTTTGCGGGCGCTTGTTTCCACGCGCCGCCGCAGCGCGGCGGTCGCGGCGGCGCGAGCACCTCCCGGCCCGCGCTCCGCTCGCCTCCAAGCGATACAGGGCGATTCGAGAAGAAGGAGACTGACTTTAAGGGTGGCGAAACATGCATGCGTTTCGTTTTACAAGGAGAATCATTTAGGGTGGCAAAACATGCATGCGTTTCGTTGTACAAGGAGAGTCATGTAGGATGGAAAAAACACCTGCGTGACCCTCATAATGTCATTAATAAATAAGTCGCTTAGCGTTTTGGACTCAGAAACAGAGATTCCCGTAAAAAGTTTTGTAGTAGTATTTTTTTTTTCATCCCAGTTTGTATATCACCGCATCATAATTAGCATTTTTAAGAGTCGAAGCGCTATTGTAGACCCAGTGCACTGCAATTCTGACAGACGGCTCGCTGATTCGGTTCTGACGGCTTACATAAATTGGAGTTCGATCGCTATCTTAATTTGCAATTAACTGTTGTTTAACATATTTGCATTTTTCCTTATTTGAAATTGAATAAAGTAGATGTTTACTGTAGTGTAATACAACTTTCCAGCTTCGACTCCCTTAAAGCACAAAATTCCGGATGTTAAAGAAAAAGAAAAATCGTCAATAAACTGCTGTAGAAAAACGAAGCGTTTTCCAACAAAATGAGACAAGAAACATTTGTTCGTCTAATTGAGTAGAAGATAATGATTTTACTCTCCTGAAATGACACATCCCGTGTTTGTTTATTATGATACAGTTCCTTATGGTTTAAGGTAGAAATGGGGAAATGATTTTGGTGCATATGTAATTAGGAAGATATGATTTGAATGATAATGAAAGAAGGGTGGAGAGGGAGATCCGGATACGGGAAAAACTGCCGCGAACCCTCTTTTGTTAACCACAATCTCCACATGGATATTGATTGAACCCCAATCCAGTAATGAAAGGAGAGCAGTCATCACTTCTTGATGGTATATCGTAAAATCACATTCATGAACGTGTGACACAAATACATCAAGAAGAATGCGTTGTCTTCAAAAACAACCGAGTGATTAAGAGAAAAAAATGAGGATGTAACAAAACTACCGAAATATTGAGACAGGGAGGAGTTTGCCATCAAAACGTCGTATGACGTCAGCTTACACACATGCATGACACAGTCTCAAAATCCCAAACCGCGAGGTTCTCTACGTTACGAACGAAGATTCAGATACAATTAGGGATCAGCTAATGGGTGACAAGTGACCAATGAGCTTGACGGGCGCTAGCTACAGCCCTCGACCCTTTTCGTTCCTGTCTTTTCTATATTAAACCATTCAGAAATATTGCTATTCAGAAAAAAACTTTGAACAAGTATTAACGATGGAGGTGAGTAAATGTACTATATTCTATTTTACGAATACAAAAAGCCGCAAAATGCTGAATGATATTTTCATCAAGCATTTTTTTATTCATCTATAATATCAATATCTGAAGAGTCATCTATACTACATCTTAAAATAATGGAATTTATGTAAATGCGAATGATTTCAACTCATTTCGGTAAATCTAAAGTTCTATTAAAACCTTGGCTACCTTTTTTTGAATCCCCCTGTATTTCCTTTCTCCCTCTCCCAGATTCCCCGACCCCCAAGTAGGCTGTGGATACCCAATAAAGTGCTGAAGGATGTAGCATCTGACGTAAGCGATAAGCGTCTTCGATTATGAGTGTAACATACAAGAAATTTAGTGTCGAGGCCATCTAATGAATGTCGCGGAAGTCGTAGATATCGGCCTTGTTAAGTGAGTCGTGGAGTCTTGTACTTTTTTTAATACAAAAAGAAATAACAGCATGGCCGTAAGTCCGTGTAGGTCAAGCGTCGACCAAAAATATTTCTCAAGGTTTCTCTTTGGACAATCAAAATATTTTGATGATAAAGATCCTCTTTCAACTGGGTATAATCCGTGTTGGTGTTCCAAAATCTACGACAGAGACTCATCCAGTTCTTGGATCAGTCGGTGCTTGTGATGTTCCATTTTCGCACACATATTCAATGAAAAAACATACCATGCATATGAAACACGAGGAACAAGGGTAGTTCAAGGATTGCCATCGATTGTACGAACGCGTAACAACACTGGAATGGAACTAGCGCGTTGCCCATGCTACCAAGATCTGATTTACGTACGACACATCGATGACGAACGGGCAGTCGTCTAGGGTTCAGAACACAACGCTGAATACCACACAGCGAAAGTTTTCACACTTCGTTGACCTCGTGCGCCAAATGTGGTATATAAATGATATAGTAAATCATTAAGCCGTGTTCCAGCCCGGGGCCCGTTATGATGAAGTTTGCTGGCCCATGGGAGATGGGTTTCGCAAGTTTGCAGAAGTTTTTCTTGATTAATTTTATATAATGTACGATCTTCTCGTAACCTAACTGCAAATTTTAAGATTCAGAAAATGTTCTACTTTTCGACAATATTGTTAACTTCCTTGTAACATTAGCACTGTCGTAATATTTTGTATTGTGCACCCTACAATTGTCTACATTTGGTAAACAATTGGTTTTGAAAATGATCAATGTCCGCAATCCTATTAGGGTCATCGGCTCTATCGAGAGGCGGTTTAATATACTAAGGCCAGTACAATGAGGGTAAATGATAATAATGATAATAATAATAATAATAATAATAATAATAATAATAATAATAATAATGAAGCAGTTGCAAGGTGAGTATGAAAAAATAAACATATTTCCAATTAAAAAACATTAAAATACGCTAACATAAAATTTTGTTTAAATGTTGTTGAAATACTCTGAAAATGTTGTTGAAAGACTGAGAACAGCAAGAGAGAGGACATTCGAGACCGGTGAACAAGACGATACGAGATGGCGAACTGTCATTCTAGTAAACAGAGTTCAATAAACACACTA
The DNA here is from genome assembly GCA_031308135.1 of Acheta domesticus. Classification (NCBI taxonomy): domain Eukaryota; kingdom Metazoa; phylum Arthropoda; class Insecta; order Orthoptera; family Gryllidae; genus Acheta; species Acheta domesticus. Next base: position 83,220,376 of record JAHLJT010008756.1, on the reverse strand, counting down.
AATGAAGACGAATGCGGCAACGGTTTTTAACGAAATAAAAACTATATAATCATCTTCTATTGGTACGACTGGTACCACCACACTCCTCAAGAATTTTTTAACTATATTAAACATTTACTTCCTAGCACGTGACTTACTGAGTGAATTAATGTGATTTCTCTTGTATCCTGTGCCTCAGAATGCGAACTGGAACTTTGGCCGGAATTTTTTGCTTCGTGACTAGAAAAATCTCCAACGCCAACAATTCTATTTGAGTAATGATTCCCACCACTGACCAAAAGAATTGCCCATAAAAACATTAACTTTTTAAAAATGTCCTATCTGGGACGAAACATTCGGGACCCTAAAGGGTTATTGAATGCATTGATATTCACTAGCATACCCTTACTATGGCATACTCGCATCCAACTAGCATCCCCTAGCATCATTAAGACCACGACTATCAGCACAACCTACTAGCGTTGCCTAGCATAACTAGGGTCCCACTATTGTCAGGGCAGCGGGGACAAATGCCTGAAATATGGGATTTTCTTCTGAAATATAAGCAATATCAGCAATCCTACTTAAACCACAAGCCCCTCCAGAAGACAACGACGACGACTGTGGCAGCGGAGGAGGGGGCGGTGGCAACGGCGAGGGGCGGTGGACACGAGGGCAGGAGATCGCGTGATTTACAGGCCGGGACGCCCTGTCCCGCCCAGCGTGCCGGGCTCTAACACCGAACGCTGGCGGTTTATGGAGGCTCGCAACACGCAGTAACTGTGTTGCAGCCTACTGACGAATTGCTCGCTCCGCCTGCCGACCATAACGAGGGCCATGCCGCGCCGCGCCGGGGTGACCTGCCGAAAGACGTCGTGTGGCGGCGCTGCAGTTCTGATCTCGAATTCACCAACACTTGTATTCGTTTCTCGGAGGGCAACAAGTTCTGAAAAATGTTTTCCTATCACTTTGTCTACAAAGTCTGCAATGTTCTTTTTACTTTCCCGTATACGTACGTATAGACGGAGTAATATACGTAATATAGGTAAAGTTATGTAACGCTGCGGAAAATCGATTTCGAGTTTACTTCAAACTTTCTTCAAAATTTGGGGGTACTTTACATGAAGCCCCCCGGACATTTTCAAAATTTTCTCAAAAACGGATCCAAATTTTACTTTAAGTTCCTTGTAAGAATAGAAGAAAATACTCTGATAAAGGTGGCATAGGTCCTAATTTCACGGTTAACTCTGAATTTTGGAAAATTATAAGTTTCAATATGTTTCAGCTTCTTCCTTCATCTACAAAATTAAAGATAGAGAATTTTGCTTCAAAAAAATTGTTTTTCATACTGAGTTCTTTCGTTAAGGTCATGTACAACTCTTTGAAAATTTTAGTAGTTTTCACGCAACATGGTGTGCAATGTGCAATTTTAAATTCACATTACACATAGCATTTAAATTCAGTGCAGATTTCTGTGAAAAAGAGCTTCCATTTTCGCATTTACGGTAGCGTTTAAACACCATTTTCATAAAAACGGCTCCATTTTTTTCAAAAAAAATTGCCATTTTGGATGAAGTTTCACTGTTCTTTAATATTCTTAAAATAATACTTCCGTTGTACTATTAGGAAACAGAAAAAATACGAAAATGTAAAAAAAAAAATAGTTTGGGCGTCGATAGTTGGCAGCTGGCAAGAGCATGTGGTAAGTCCGAATAGCTATCCCAGAACCAAGGAAATAGAAAACTAATAGCGGAACACCTGTGTAATTCTGTTGCACCACTGGTTTAACTTTATTATCGAGAAAAGAGATACCCGTGTAATTCAATCGCATAGAATATCAAGTAATTAGTAATTTCACATACAGTTGCAGATTCTACAGGCTCTGAACGGATGGAGTAGTATCGAGAAGCGTCGAACCAGCAAAAATGTAAAAGAATGGTCAAGAAGATCTCATCCTGTAGACTACGGTGTGAGGAAATTTTAATTTTTAGGCCCTATAGCGCTTCGTTTAGGAGTTATTTAGCGATATAGATTCAAATATTCTGATGTGCGTTGCGGGTTGCATTTTACATGAATATTTAGATGCGCTTTTTAAAACAAATCCTTAATATTTTTAAAGTCAAAGTGCAATCCGTCACGTCTCCGTGAAATACTCTTCTTTAGAGACCTCATTTATAAAGATTGGTTGCCTATGAGAGCTGCAAAGGGAAGGTATAGTAGTGAAATAATATAGGAGATTATTTAACGTAACCCTTACAAATCGTTCGGTGAAGTTAGCAGGCAACTTTGTGTCAACACCATGAATTGCTGTAGTTATGCCCCTATCATTCACGACCACCCCTCTCATACTCCGTCTCCACGAAACAGTCCCGACGCCGCGAAGGCCACCTTCACCAAAGGCGACTGTTGCAAGGGCAGCTACAGGAAAGGACCGTTTACTTAAAAATCATATATAAAAAAGTCTAATTTTATACTCAAATTACTACCAAAATACTAACGTATGATACATCATTTTATTCCTCTTTTCATAGTCTATACATTGGTGGTGAAAGAAATATATTTCATTTAAAAATCAAAGATGATTAAATTCCTCTAAAATTAAAAATATCATAGACAATTTTTGTACGGCATGTTACTTGCCCCACCATTCCGCATTGTTAAGTGAAAACTGCATTTCGATATCCTGAACCGTTTAGAAGTTATGGAGGTGGTCCATAGTTGGTGGGACACCCGTAATATACCATTACATCTTACACATACAAACATCTAAATCTGACATGACATCATATCAGAACACAATAAACATGTATGAATAAAGTGTACGGCGAAAGTTGTAAGAATTTTTACAAGTGGGTAGAACCGCAAGAATTTTTTCAAGTGGGTAGAACAGTTGAAAATTGGTTGAGGCTCAGTGATTGATAAACATCGTTCTGGCCATATCAGCAGGAAAAATAATGTTGGCAGTGTTTGGTGACACTGCAGGTGCGCTGTTTGTCAATATTACGAAGAAAATGTGTAATAAACAGTCAATAATGCTTAGAAATGCTTTTGAACGCGATGAAGACAGTCATGAGAGAGAAACGTGGATCTCAGAGGAGAGGTGTGATTCTCCAGCAAAACAAGTACGTCCTCACACTGCTGGACAAAGCCGTGAAATCATCGAAAAAATTGTTTGGGAGGTACTGCCTCATCCCCCTTACAGCTCCGATTGAGCACTATCTAATTTCCTTTTCTTGGGTCCGCTGAAGGAGGCATTGCGTGGGAAGAAGTTCCAAGATAACGAGGTTGTCAGATAAATTATGGGAAATTGGTTCAAACACCAAGATAAAGAGTTCTTTGCAGCCGTTATAAAAAAGCCGGTAACCCGTTGTAACAAGTATATAAATATTGGTGGGGAATATATTAAAAAGTAGGAAAAGTCCTGTTTTGTAAAAATAAACGTTTATTTCTCCAGACCCATTTCTCTCTTTAATTATTGAATGCCCCTCGTAATTACCTCAGTTAACGTCAGATGGCAAGTACAACAGTATTAAAAAATGGCGGTGAGCGGTAAAGAAAAAGCGTTTTGTACTCTTGAGTATCATCAACATTAATCCATTACCATAATCCAGCGGCACTTTCGAACGAAATACGGAAAGGACTCTCCTTCCGACAATTCTATTCGCAGATGGTACGTTCAATTTGAGGAAACGGGTTGTTTGTGTAAAGGGCGAAGCAGTGGACATCCCGCTGTGCTAGAAGCGGAATTGAATCGGATCAAGGAAACTTATCTTCAAAGTCCTAAAATATCGACAACAAGAGGTAGCAGAAAACTGATTACGGAATGATTGTTACCTCAGTTGAAAGACGACAGGGAGGATTTTCTACTACAGCAAAATGGCGCACCACCTCATTTCCACAGGCACGTAAGAGCTCTTTTAAACGAGGAACTTCCAAGCGGTGGATCGGAGGTGGAACGGACCGTGATCAGAATCTCTTATCCTGGCCACCACGTTCGCCAGACCTCACGCCATGTGATTTTTCCTATGGGGATATGTTAAAGATGGGGTCTTTATCCCTACCCTGTCGACGGATATTCTGGAACAGAAGCAGCGCATCAGAGCCAGCTTCCTAAGAATTACTGCTGAGATGTTGGAGCGTGTTCGGGAAGAAATAGACTATCAGGTGGATGTGTGTCGAGTGACTAAGGGCACCCATAATGAGCATTTGTAATGTATATAAAAACACTTTATGAGTTCCAGTTCACAATAAAATAAGGTTCAAATTTCTAAATTAATTTCCCCGTGTATTATGATTTTTTGAAACCCCGACAATCGTTTTGAATAATCCTGTATTATTATATTTGCTAACACTTTAGCATCAATTTTCCACTCCTTATCTCTTCTTCACGAAAAAATTCCTACTCTATACATAAACATCTATTTCCCCCATTTATTGCTTCCTAATTATTGTTTTATTAAGTTTCCTTTGCTTTACCCAAGTACACTAATATTTCTTCCATTTTATCTGTCAGACTGAAATACTCTTCTTCCCTCTTTCGCATTTCCCTACACAACTTGTCTTCACTTCATAGCCAGTATTTATTTGCCATCATTTTATCAATATATTTCCAATATCTTTTAGTTTCATTCTTGTTTTTTTAAAGAACTCTGGTGTTTTCTACTTAAATATATTGTTATGAATCTACTTAACTCAATATTCTTGCAACAGCATGTGCTTTACCCAAGCGTGAAAGCACGCGATCGTTTAGACGCAAAAGAATTCAGCTTCAGCTGTATTGCAATTCATCAATCATAGTTCGTTGGCCTCTCTCTTGAGGTAAGTTAAATTATTTTCAGTTCAAACATAAGAAAATGTATTGTTCATAAAATTATAAATCCAGAATCAAATGTTACATTCTCCGCTCCTGCGGGTATCTTGTTCCTTACTATAAAACCACCGATTGATTTGAAGTACCTTCCTCAAGGTTTTGCCAAACTTCCAAAATCCTGAAGCCGCCACTAATTGGGTTTTAAAACCAAAATTTCACATTTAAAATTACGGCCTACATTTAGGTGCGTATAGTAGTTGTGCCGTAGACTATGATTTTACGTCTACGCGAGTTTTCTACGCGTCCTCTACGTGTAGGCTACGTGACTCTTTTACGTGTAGACTACACAATGTATTCTGTGTAGACTATTTTTCCACATCAAATAACCAAAAAAAGTTTATAATATGTAATAGTTGGAACATGTTTTAATGTAATTAAAAAAATATTTACTATTCAGTAAGTCAAACAAAATATATCATTTCTGAAAAGAAGAAATGACAACCTCTGCATCCATCTCAAGAAACCAGTAGGAACGTGTTCCAACTTGCACTCTTTTAGTACTCCTTTAGATGTGATCCAATAATTATAAATAAATTTGGGCTTTGGGGGCAGAGCCTGACCCTCTTAGATTCACCCCTGCTCCACAAAAAAAGGTAGATTACCGTTGTCTACATAGCTTACCTTTGTCTACGCAGTGTCCGTTGTCTATGCGTTGTTTACGTGTCTGACGTAACTCGTTAACTTGTTCCAGTCTCTCCCAACAAACTTATTCCATGGTTACCGACGCTACATGCTTCAATTGTTCTTAACGACGAGTTCATAAAACTCGGAAAAAATTATATTTTCATATTGTAACACATATTCTGATATTCCTTGGGTTATCTTGTCTCTCTTATCTTTCCATATTCTTTCTGTTTCCCTTCCTATTTCTTTATCTAACTTTCCTATCACTGTATTGTGTATTTCTATTTCATTGAAGTACAGCACAAAGCATATTTTTGCCTTAGCAATACCATTAGATTAATTTAGATTTTTTGACCCACTGATTATCAAAGATACTGTAATACTATACAGATTAATGTGATGGTACTCGTTTTCATTTTCTTGCTCCTTCGCCCGTGAAAATAAATTGTGTTAAATAAATTAATAGTGGCTTAAATTAATTCATCTTAATATGAATTTCGTGATGTGGGAAAAAAAGGTTTTCGTAATGATTTGTCCGTGAATATCTTCTAAGAGAATCTATTGAGAATATCATTTTTTCTATTAATTTTGCTTTTGTCTGCATACAGAATTTTAACGTATATTCTGCAACCACGTTCGACATCCTGACATTATTCCTAGGATTGACGTGTGTAACGTATATTGTAATATTTAGTCTTAGTAACATAATACGATGTGTTACATCGATACATCGTATATCGATACATCGTATTGATAATACGATGCATACTTAAAACTACTTTAAATTATTACTTGAAAATATCGCATGTCCTATATGAATATTTCTTCTTTCTTTCTTTACTCCAATTCTCTTAGTTTAATAGTGGAACAGATGGTCAGAAAGGAAGAAACAATTCAAGGGCAATTCCATAAAATGAATGTTCTCCCCTGCACTGGAACCAAAAGGCAAATGGGGCAACTGACACTTATTTTTATGCCTTTCTTACACGCACGAGAATGACATATACTGTTGGGGATGGAAATCTCGATACCCACTGGAATATACAAAGCATACATTGATGTCAAAAACTTTTCCCATAGAATATAACAACATATGAATATATGCAACATAGAGATGCATTGTAACAATGTACACGGATGTGCAACGTAGAAATATATGAAGGTGAAAGTTCACAACGTAGGTAACGTAACATCTGTAAAGGTGTGATGTGTAAACTGTACAATTTTTCATTTTTTAAGGATTTATTTATTGCTTAATTATAAACAATTTCAATAATCAATGACAACATGCATTAAGATATAATTCCGTCTTATCTCCTATTAAGCATCTTCAAGTAACAAAAATAAACACGTCTAACATTACAAAATATACACATTTACGATTTTTTCGTAGAAAAAATTTATTTTTGTAAGAATATTTGCGATAACATCGGTTGAAATATGGCGAGAACAATAATGTTTAACGATAATGTTATCATTTTCCCTCATGACACCAAGCATCACTTTACAAATTTCATGGTCTCAGATCAACCAAATCAGTGAATGTGTTATCGTCTCGTTCGCCCACATGTTTGTGCTGCTACGTTGGCAGCTAAGCGCGTAGAAAACAGATGAGAAGCGGGTCGCAAGATGGATGCGTGGCGCCCGGGCCGACGCCCTTTTATTGCCCTGGGGGAAACCAAGAGACAGGCGGAGCGCGACATCCGCTGCAATTAGCCCACAGATTAACAAATTGGTAGCGCGAATAACTCAGGCTCAATGGCGTCCACGATCACCACGCCCGTCATCTTTTTTAATTTTTTTGTTTCTTCAAGCGCTACCAACTTCTGAAGTGTGTATAACTCTTCCTGAATATATAGTCCTCAATAAAAACGAACAGAGCGAGAATGGTTGTGGAAATTGACTTTGAAAATGGTGTGGGATATAAGAAAAGACGTGTCTAATTAAAAAATAAATGGTCTTAAAAAATAAATGGTCGCAATGTTCTGAAAAAGTGTAGTTGCAAAAGTATGTCACCATTATAAACATTTAATTTCAATTTTGCAAACTTTTGAACAAGAGCAGTGATGCGATATGTATATTTTAGTAAGTCTTGCCTCCTCACTCAACGGTGTGTGTAGGTGGGGGGATCCTGAACCTCAGTAAAACTGAAAACCGAAACTACAATCTTCCTACAATCTTCTGGATACTAATTTGGATTCCCCAAATCATGTATTTTGAAAGTAAAAATGTCGGTTTTTCTTTTTATTTCAGATTTTTCTGTTTCTATTTTTTAAATACACCTAGACTAACATGTGCCATATTATTACAAATTACTAATTTGACGTAAGGCCTACTTAATGTTTTACAAAGAACGTAAAGACACGCTTTACTCCAATGCAAGTTATTCAAAAATACGTTTCCTTTATTTGCGTATGTTTTTATAGTCCCGACTTAGGAATTTTCTTCTACAGTTTTGTTTAAATTTATTATTACTATTTTGATATATCAATACCTCAACTCTAAAACACGAGCACCATAATGCCGCAATATCTCAACTCTAATGTACGAGCATCATAATTCCGCAAGCATTACAACAATATAACGATGAAAAGTACTAATGATTGGAAGAACCGGGCTTTGATCTCGGACGGGTACTAGAAATTATCTTGATGAGTTAAATATCAAAGAGTTTGCAGTCCCTGTCGGAATCGAGTTCGTCAGTCCATTATTTCGTGGTCATCTCCTCCAGATGCCAGAGTAGAACCTTTTACAACGTGCCATGTACGGCGAATTATCACTTCCTTCTCCTTCCAGTCTCACATCCATCCTAAGTGTCGACCGATGGTCTGATTCCCTTTCCTTACATAATCCATTCTTTATTAAGGAAAAATCTCCTTCAGGCATCGAAGATTCAGAATGCAGATCACAAGATGATCCCCGAGACACTATAGTGCGTGTCACCTGATGAATTAACCATAAAACACATTATACTTTGTATTCGAAACATTATAAGGATTTAATTCCCATAATGTTCAATAAACTCGATAAAAAGAAACATTAGAATTTGGATTCAGGTTGTTTTCACAACATTTAAAATTCGTGCAATCTTCTTTTAAAACTACGTTGCTAAAGCTAGATAACAAATGAAGAGATAACATTAGGAAAAGTTTTGGTTTGCTATTCCAACCAGTATAGTACTGCTGTTCTAACTACTCGAAGATGACCCTAAATCATCGCGCAGGTTTCTAAATTATTTTCGTGCGGTTGGCAACGTACGCGGTCGCGTGAGGGACCTCCGCAGTGCTCTGACGCCTCACATTTCATCGGACGCCAGCCTGTACGGCCATCTTTCACCCGCGTCCTCCAAATTATGGACGCTTAGGGCCATGAAATATCGAAGAAGCAGTCTGCCGAACAAGTGAGACATCCGTAGGATGACGCTGAGTACAGTGTTGCCAACTAGTGAATGTGAAACGATGAAATGTGTTTTCACAAACTATTAAGACACGCCTTTTTGATTTTAAGCATTATTCTTATATTTAAATGAAGCCCTTTGGGTAGCTCATGGGCAATGTGCTAGCTTTTGTATAGGCAATATACGATAGCGGGTTCGTTTCCTGGTCGGAGCAAAAATAGAGCATGCTTTACATTACTTTCTCGATTTCTATAGCTGTGTGATGCAGGAAAGCTCAGGCACGCCAAGTATGCTAGATACGGTGAAGGGAATAAGTTATGTTCGCTACATGTCTCCCTTAACTCCAAGTATGGGTAATAAAGACAGGGCAAGGCCTTGGAACACCGCTAGATGTCGGATTAATCCAACCGTAGAATGCCAAATACATACATATTTAAATGAAGTACAGGAAATAGATTCACGTAAAAACTACAAGTGATATTTTAAGGTCTGCATTAGATCTGTGAAGTTCCTGCAAGACAGAATTCTGCCTTGTGCTAATTGAACGGCTCTCATTACGACTTACCGTTCTGATGGAGAGACGGTGGGAATATATATATTATATATATATATATATATATATATATATATATATATAGGGAAAAGTGTGAGAGGGAAAAGGGATGGAATAAGAAAGAGATAGAGGGGGAAGAAGACACAGGAAGACAGGAAGAGAGCTCATGAAGAAAAAAAATGCAAGAAAGACAAGAAACAAGAACAATTTTGAACCTAATTACGTCCATAACTTTCATTATTTTTTTTGAAAGTTGGTGTGCGTTTTTGTGTAACTGTCAGGGGTGGCAATGGTGAGGGAAGGGACCGGAGCAGCGGCTGAGCTGTCTAGATGTGTGGCCTGAATTCACTCTTATCGGGCCAGACGTTAATTGCACGAGGTTCAATTAAGTATGTTTCAGAAATGTTTGCTTACAGGAAAGTTTGAGACAGCCATTGTCATAAATAGGTCTGAAAATTCTTTAAATAAAGAAATAAAGACATAAATAACTAAAGTGACATTGACCTCACTAGTAATAGCGTATTGATTTGGTGAAATGTCGTTATCCGACGAAGCCATTTCAAAATTATGAATAAACTACACGATAATGAACTACTATTTATACGATACGACACCTAAGTACTACTAGTATTTTTAAACGTCAACGGAAACTATAAAAAGTTTAATGACTTTGCTTGTAACGCCCCTCTGATTTTCTTTCATGTTCCCTCATAAGTACAATGTTATGTAATCCTGAAAAAAACCTATGTCGAGATTATGATGGAAAAACACGTTTTTGGGGCGCTTATTCTCCAAAATTCGTTTTTTTCCAATACGCATGTCCGTTCACCCGTCTGCCTGTCTATCCGTCCTTCCTTCTATCCGTCCTTCCGTCTACCCGTTCTTCCGTCTACACGTTCTCCGTCTACACGTTCTGTCCGTCCGTCCGTCCGTCCGTCCGTCCGTCCGTCTGTCCGTCCGTCCGTCTGTCCGTCCGTCCGTCTGTCCGTCGGATTGTCCGTCCGTCTATAAACGAACATTAATGCATGAACTACACTCAGGATTTTCACCAAAACTGATTTTACCTGATCGTTCTGAGTTGCGTTGTGTTTCCTCGAACTTAAAACGGATTTTAAAATTTTAGGGGTTCATTACATGAAGCCCTTAGGATAATTTTGATTTTTTTCAAAAATGGCTCCAGATTTTTGTTTCAATTATTTCGCTCGAATAAAGAAAAGTACGCCGATAAAAATGAAGCATGCTCAATTTCCATTATGAACTCTGAAAATTGCAGAAGTTCAACATGTTTTCAAACACCTACAACACATTCAAAATTGAAATTTGCGATTTCTTCCTAAAGTATTTATCAAAACAACGTTTTGAAGCAATTTCATATGGGGGCTCCTTTTTCAAACTTTAGTGCTTTGTATTGTGATAAATCGCGTATCTTCATAGAAGTGATAATTTGCCCTTTACCTTAAGATAAACGTCCATTTTACTTGGGCAGTATTTGATACCTGCAACCTAAAGAAGCTCATACTGCTGACCGGCGCAGTGAAGACTGATACCTCGAATCGACCGGAACGTATACCGCATCGGTTACGTAGGAAAGATCACCTCATTTTGGCTGCTGTAGCGTTGTGTATCGGACGTACTTGTAATAAGCTGATACGCAAGAATTGAAATCCAGCACAATCTGCGGATATATTACTGTAAAAATGCTCTAAGAGGTAATTATCCGAATTATAATTGTGTTTATGCTGGTCTATTATTTACGCAAGTATATGAAGGAATCACCTTTTTGATGAGGGAGAGATAGAGACAGAGAGAGAGAGAGAGAGAAAGAGAGAAAGAGAGTTAATCAAATGGTAAATATCTAGAATGCCACCTTTTTAATCATCACGTCAAAAGGTGACAAAAAGGGCATTATTCTTAAATTTGGAATTGCAATCAATCTGCAGAGCCCTGCCACAGACTTTTTAAGAACACATGGCCCGGACATCATTTCGCTGTGGGTCCCGACTGGGTTCCAGATTGTCTACCGTGAGCGACAGCAAGAGCTGAATGACATCACGACAGCAGATTTGGTCAGAACGACGCCCGAAATCCATCATTGGAGTAGAGGAGCTCTCTCCGTGTACTACAGTAAGGCCCACATTCTACTTGAAATTTGAAAAGAGTGGAAAATAGTTATTTGGTGACATTGCCCGCTGAAAGTTCGAACTCGGGAATTGTTTTGCTCTGCCACCTTTTTACTCGAAATAGATTTATTAGAATCGTCAGAGAGGGGAGAACATCTTTCTGTTGCCTCTCCCGCCAAAGTCTCAAGTATAAAATCCACCGCTCAGAAGAGGGAGGGAGAAAGCTTTCTGCCGTAGAAAAATTTATACTGGAATTCCTTTACGAAACATTCTATATTTAGGTGTTAACTTATACAGAAGTAAAAGATACTATATTTTATACCTGTTTATTTAAAATCTCTTATAAATATTGCTTTCTTGAACTGAAACAAATTGAGTGAAATTCAAGGTGTACAGGTGAGCGCGATTTCATTTTCCATATAACTACATTTGCTTCCCATTAACGGACGATATTCAAGATATATCATACAAAGACATACGTCTTTTACGCCTTTTGGTTATTTTTTTTATCGTTTTTTGCTTAAACTCTAAATTTTTAATAGTATTGTTTCATAAAAACAGATGGCAATCTCAGTCTGGCAATGCATCTTCTACCAATCGGTAATTGTTATAATGTCAGAGATGAGGATTTATTCCTCATCAAACACGATTTTTTGAAAATTGATTTAATCCATCTCAGAATCTCAAAACTATCAAAAGATTTGAAAATTGCAAAAATGTAATTTTTTTAGTGTCTTCCGACAACTACAATATGAAGATGGATGGAGATTTTTTCCTTAATAAAATCTGTTCCTTAAAGACGGATGTTGAAATAAATTCGTTCAATATTTCGAAAATATGAGTAATATTTGTGTAATTTGGCGCGAAATACAGGCAATTAAAAAAATTTAATGTTTTTTCTCAAAACCTACTCTAAACGTTTTCTTTACATTCTTTTTCACGGGTAGGAAAAGGAAGGCTTAAAAGAATGGCATGCGACTCATTTTCGTTGAACTCCCTGAATTTTCGAAAATAAATTCAGAAAAACTGCCAGAAAGTATGTGATGTTGTAGCAGCACTAGTTTTAATAACAACAGTATTCTGGAAAAATGATGTACTTTTTTAATTCCGCCACCGCACGGCGCCGGCCCACTGCCCGTCGCATATTGATACGGGACTCAGGAGGTGTCGAAGTGCGCCATGGCTCACGCGCGCCCGCCCCATCCATCGGCGCATGCGCGGGCCATCGCAGGGCGCATGCGCGTTTCGGCGATTTATCGGCGCCGCGGGGCGCGCGTGGGCTCAGAACACGGGTCCCCGGCGGCGCCCGCGCGTCGCCGGTCGCCCTGCGCCCGCCGATTTATCGCCGTCGCCCAGCGAGGACGCGCGGGCAGCCCGCTTAGGGGAGGCAGTAATGTAGTGCGCTTTCAGCGGCGACCGTTATGCTAGAATGGATCGCGAAAAATTGCATGTCATCTAGGAGATACGTATGAGAGACATTATTCATTGTAGTTCTTCTTCTTCTACATTTGAATCATTTACCATTATTACTTGTTTTTACAACTGATTCTTTTACTTATAACTCCTTATTTTTTATCTGATTCGTTTACTTCATCTTCTTTTACATCTGATTCTTTTACTTCATCTACATGTGTTTCATTTAATTCTCCTTTTCTTCTTCATCTGATTCATTTACTTCTTCTTTACTTCGTCTTCTGCTGCTATTTCTTTGTTCTTCTTCTTCGTTTGCTGCGAGAGTAAATTATCTAGAAAACCAACATTTGTCTAGAAATCCAAGCCCTTCTCGTAGCTCAGAGCAAAGTCACTCGCCTTTCACCAAGGGAGCCCGGGTTCGATTCCTGTCGATCTCATGAGAAATTTGTGCTGACAAAACGGGTTCGGCTGCAAGGGCTACTCCAACACCTGTGAAGAGTCCTAAACTCTACCCATATCTTTATTCCTTTCCAATTCTGGTCTCTGGGTACTGAGGTAATAAAATAATGAACATTGGAGGACTCGCGTAGAAATAATTGCAACTCAGGCGCATAGTGTAAATAGCATTCACCATTTAGTTTCAGTAAACGTTTAATTTTGGCGAACTAGCACAGTAATATGTTATATCCCAGTACTTCCGTACCTAGTTTTCCTTGGTACTTCCAAAGGAATGAGAGGCACTCGCTGTTTAAAAATAAATTACAAAAGATGGAAAGACTAAAAAAATAACGCATATAATTGAAGAGAGGAAAACAATAGGTGAAAACTGATACTAATTACTTAAAAATTGCATTTTCTCTTCGAAATAATTTATGAAATGACAGACAAATTGCTCGAAGATGCAAACAGATGCAATGGAATTATTAACAGTTCATACACCTTCTTGCAAGGAAACATACCAAAGATACCTGGAAGTAATATGGATTCATAACTTGTAAAACGTGTGCGTCAATAACAATACATTTTGAAGGGCCAGAATGTATTGTTTCATATTATGTCACATCGGGCCGTGACGAAATATTGAATTTATTATTGTGTTTTCTCAAGAACTCTGTTCTTTGTATGAAATCAGGAATAATTATTATGTTATAATGTAGCGTAAAAAATGAAAATACGAGTGGTTTATAGATAGACTAGCTTCACTTACGTGGTTTAAATTATTGAAAAAATATTTCAAATGAAAATAATTTGCAGCATACAATATTCCATGATATTCCAGATTACAAACAGTACGTACTTGCTCCGCTGCCACATTTTAACGAGGGTGTCTTCTCACCCAAGCCTCTAGATAACAGCGCAATAATAATAATTTCCCATAAAAGAATGTTACTTCATAAACAAAATGAAAAATTCAGCAAGACTCGGAATTTACACAAGAGTCAAACAAATCATTTCGTTGTTAGTAACTGAAACGCCTACAGAACAAGTATTCTGCAGTCACACGAAACAGGTAAGAAACCACGAAATGGCCTACGCAAAGCGAGATATTTCACTCATGATCCTCCGAACACTTTATTTAAATCCACAACATTCAGTTCGAGTCTTGGCACAGACCCGAACGCATACCTCCATAATACCCAGCCCGAAAAATATTTTCTCATTAAATACAGCAAATCGTAATATATAAAAGCTTCAAGTATAACAAAAATTATTACATTGGATCTTAAGACCTGGTAGGACGATCTTAAATTATGAAGCACCCCGAAAGAGATGTCACTTGTTCAGTGGATGTTGTTTTATAAACCAAATGCGGCTAAATTATACTTCGTGCAAAACATAAATTCTGCAGCAAGATTCGCGATACATCTTATGATGATGCATATTCTTATCATTAGCATATATTTTCAATTTCTAATTTGTGCGGGCGAGTGAGGCGGTGTTGTAGGTTGTCGTGTACCTACATGGTCCGACCGGATTATGTTCCAAGGGGCCACCGATGGTGAGGAGTTGTGAGAGGAGACCTCTAGCAGGTCAGTGAATTAATCTTTTTAAATTGATGTGAAATTTCACGTTCAATCCTCAGTCAGATATCATTTAGAAAATTACACCGTACGTAAGTGTAGATGGCAATAGATCGCCACAACTTACAGAAAAAGCGATGGGCCACACAAAATTGCTTTTTGCAAGCCGTGTTCCAAGCACTATCTTCATCTGTGCAAGTAAAACAAACAATCAAATGTGTGTTAGCAAGTGATGGTTTATTGTCTCCAGTTCAGCATAATAATTGCTGTATGATTGCCAGATGTGTGTTTCTTCGTAATTTTGTTTCTAAATTATTGTTTCTAGTATTATATGAAATTGAAACACGTTAATTCTTAATATTTTATATCTTGAAAATAAATATTTCCGACACTTTTTCAACAAGTAGCTTTTTTAAAATCAAAATTGCAAAGAAGTTCTTTGCGCTTGGGTAACATATTTTCTATTTAGGAAAAATAGGCTCAGTTTTAGTAAACTTTAAAACGTCAGTAAGATTTCACAAAGGATAGAGCGTTTTGCAACTCAGCTAACACGTGTAACACACGAGAGTCTGATGTACTGTAAATCACCAATTACGTAATCATTCCCAAATACGAAGTTTTACATAAGGAGAGAATGTGGGAGCTGACATCTCAGAAATATTAGCGGAACACATAAGCAAGGTATGTTACGTGTTAAGGTAGGAATGAGCAACTGGAATGTGCCTCGTGCTCTAGACCTGTCACGTGATAAGGCACGAAAACAAATGCACACGTTTCTCATTCACTTCGCCCGCACTATCAATTCATGTCGCACTGCATCCCTTCGGAACGACGGTGTAGGTAACTTCTATTTAAGAACAACTCTTGCAGTGAAAGAAACTCTTTAGACAGAAACATATCACTATATAATTTCAGAATAAATGTTATTCTCTTAGGAACTTCGTTGATTGGGACACTATCTTTCACACTGATGAAAATAAAAAGGTAGCCGCTTCAATAATCTATACAATGTATTTGCTGCATTCACACTAATAAACATTACATTTGAGATAATAGTAAAATATCGCATCTCCTTTATAAAAATTAGGTGTTCATTCTTACGTCAAGTTTCATTTCCATTTGCACGCATAGAATAAAATACTTATTCAAGGGACCATTTTTATCTGAGAAATGTATTTCTACATATTTAATCTAATGATAACAGGTAAGCGTATAAGTTTGATTCGATAGTTACAAGTGGTTTAATACAAGTTTTAAAAAAATAACGCGTAAGGTCGATCACCAAGGACGTAGAGCGGACGAGCTGGAATACGATTGTGGTTATAAAATATATACACAAGGAAAGAACAGGAGAACTAAAATATAAAAGAACGCTAAAGTTTCAGTGAATGGAAAAAATCTTCATCTAACAGAGACTCCATTGAATAAGTAACGGTAATGTGCAACAGGTTAACGCAAACAAATCTTATTAACATTAATTCATCAGTATTGTTATAGTCACAGGAATGGACACACAATTCAGTATTTTTTTAAATTCTTAATCACTATAATGTAGCAGAAGCATTTTACTGTTCTTTTTCCATTGTATTCTCCAGGTGTATCGAATCGTAAATGTATTTTATGGAGTGATCCTGTGGCTGGACGGAAACAGATTGTTGTTTCATTGCAGTCTTCAAATTTCAGTGTTCAAAAGAATTGAAATCTCACGCTGCATTAGTAGGGTAATCTTGGACGCATCTACCTGCGTTCAGAAGAATGGCACAGAATCTGTCATTCTGCTGACCAAATTTCTAAATACCTGTTTATTCTCAGAGTTGAGTTTCGAGCAATTCTCTTCGTAAAAAGAAAATGCAAACAAAGGAAGTGCAAATTATCTAACGCTTTAACTCGCGAAAACACAACTTTATGATTTTTAAATAATTTGATTTCTTAAACCCAAAATGTTAATTGTTTCCTTAATGAAAATATTTTGAAATGCATCCTAACTACATTTGCCCTGCCATGCCTTGCCCTAACAACATTTTTAGAACTCTGTGGGTAATTCTGACTAATAACATGTTCTCGATTGAATTATTAATTTGCGTTTTTGATCGTGCCAACTGTTACGGTCATTAGTCCCACACGTGTAGTGCGTGTTATATCCTGTGAGGTGGCAATGTCCCGTTCCCACTGGGAAATGAGATCTAGCGCCGACCAAATACCAGATTGAGGAATTCCCCACCTCCTGTTATTCCGCTAAAAGGACACCACCCCTACCTGAACAAACCCTCAGGTTCAGATTGTCTCCCGGCATGCGTGATAGTGCAGTGGTTGAAAGTGCGTGCGTTTGTGAGTGTGGATGGGGAGCAGTGGGGGTCCAGGATGAGGAGAAAATACGTCTGAAAATACGTGGTCTGTTGCCTGTTTGCATAGGTACTGCTGTAGCATTCACCTGGTACTCTTCAGAGAAACCACGGAAAAGTACCGACCAGAACAGCCGGCTGCTAGAACTCGCCTCCTGACTAAAGTTGAATTCGACTTAGCTAATTGGCGAGAGTCGAAAATGACGACACCGTCCGGAATAGAACCCTATGACCTCCCGTATGACTTCAGAGACTCTTCAGTAGTCAGATGTTCCGCTGAGCCACCAGTCAAATAAATTTATGTAGTGATCTGGATCTTCTAGATTCATTGCTGCCTTCCATGTGACTCTAGAGAAAGCCAGGTTCGAAGTGTTAAGAATGGTTTAATTAATTTCCCTTTTCTTTTCTCTCCTTGAATTATTTTTTCTTCAATGCCACTCAAGATTGTACGAGCTATAATAACACAATAGGACTCACCATCTCCTTTTCTGCCTATGCGCCTTCCACACATGAACGTACAATGGAGGATTGATTAGGGTTTCCAGACGCGTCAACTGTTAAGGTCAGTATTTGTAGTTCTGTAAGTGTTGTGCTCTATATTTTTATTGCGGGAGGTTGCGATGATCTTTCCCCGCTGAATGGCGAGAATTGGTGCCGAACCGCACGCCAGGTTTTCCCCAACGCAGTTTTCTCATCCCCCGAGCACGGCCCCACATGACACAACCTCGAAGGTCTTAACTGGTCTCCCGACATGTGTAGTATTGTAGTGCATGCAAATGTAAGTGTGTAAAGGAAGAGGATAGGGCAAGTAAGAGGAAGGAATGAGCGTGCACGTTCCTTGCCCTCTTTAGTATCGTAGAGTATTGCTCCAGTATTTGCTGTTAATCTGAGAAACCTCGGAAAACCACAGAGGAGATCGGTTACTCTGATCGGCAGTTTTCCTTTAGTGGAAAACTACAGATCAGAGTAGCCGATTGATAGAATTCTCCTCCAGACAGTGACTAATTTCGATCTAGCTATTTAGCTAGTGTCGCAAATCCTGCCACAGTCGGGACTCAAACCCTAGGACTTTCCCGTCAGACACACTGCATTGACATCAATGCCACCGAAGCCGGTGTACGACGAAGGTTGGGAAGAGTGGCAGGGGGCCGAAATGTATTTACGAGCGAATTCTGCTTTAATTCGGGAGATACATCTTGCGCGGGCGCGACACGAAACACGGGGTGGCTGATGAATGCGCGAGCGCTATCTGCAAGTGCTGGCTCGTGTAGGGTGGGGGGCCAGACATGACAAATGACACGCGAACCTGTGCACCGCAGCACGGCCGCGCCGAGCCGGCGCTAGGGAGTGTTGTGAAGGATTACTGCGTGAGTCCAAAACCATTAAGATGAATTCTATTTTTATGAAGTATAATTCTTAATAAGTTGATAACTAAAAATATTTCGACTAAGGCTAATCCACCAGGGAATTTGTAACTGTTCCTACGGAGTTTGTTGCGAGGATAATTTGGTGTTTGAAATGTCAGATAGATATCTGTGAGAACTATGCACCACTAGCTAGAATTGCCAAATTCTTGGGTTGAGCGTAGTGGAATAAGCGGCTGGATAGTGATGGAATTCGCGGTGGATAATACAAGATACACTGGTGACTGAATTGCTAATGTAGAATTTGAAGAAGTAGGCGGCGATGATGATATAGGTTGTGAAGGCATTGGACCCAATAGCAATATGGTAGTATCGGTGGACGGGGATGGACGTAGTGGTGGTAGAGTAAAATAATTACAGGAGATAAAATGCCTTAATGATTTATCACTAATTTTCTACTTTCGCTTAAGTTGTGTCATCTCATTACTTAGATAATAACCAAAAATATTTTCAAGGATGAAGAAAATAAGTTTATAATAAAAAGGGAAAATTTAATGAAAAAGTAGCTGATGATAGAGGTCAAAATTTTACCTCCTTGCAAAAAAGCAGAGCTGTTCAAATGCAAGAATTCGGACTAGATGGTCCACACCACTTGAAGTTGTGCGCGGCCCCCTGCAGTTGCTCGCGTGCCACTCGCCTTTCTCTAGACTAGAGCCGATCCAGCCGAACGCATCCCTTCCTCTCTCCAGCTATAGGGCTGATTCAAAAAGCAGGTCACCGCAGTTGTCCGCAGATAAGCGCTGGCTCGGGATATGAAGAGCTCACATGTTCCAAAAGTAAACGTGATATGAAAAGGTAAAAATATATATTTTTAAAAAATTTGCTTCATTTAAACGGGCGCATTAACTACTCGGTCGTTAGCGTCCATAATTGATAGTAAAAGGATGCAAACACAATATAGAAACCGGTAACTACTTCTACAAATTCTGATACACTATATGAAAGTTTCACCCATTGATTTCCTGATTGAAATGCTGACGTTCGTTATGCAATTTAACTATTTTAAGGGTTAGTTTTGGGTGTTGATTGTCTGTTACCAACAGTTGTACTAAGCAAAATTTTATCTCATCTAAGTCAATTTTAATCACATCTGTATCTCAAATGTGTTGATAATAAAGGTACTCTTGCAAGGTCACACACACTAAAAGATTCTTGCTCAGTTTGCACCAAACTTACTTTCCATTTCCTTTTTTCAATTTTCTTTTTTCCTGCCCTTTCTGGAAAAGGTTGAGGTTTTTAAAGTCATCTTTCATAGTTTTTTGTCTGATTTCTTGAGTTTCTATTGTTCTATTTATCTGTTTTGATTTATTCTTCTGAATGATAAGTTTCTCAAAATTTTTTTGTAACTATCAAACTTGACTTCATCTTCCATTTTCGAGTATTATTTGTGCTGGTAGACATTGAGTCATTCAAAGAGATTCTTTATAACTATTTAGTTATTACAAGAGCTGTTTACTCACTAAATCAAGGAGTTGAGGAGACTCGTGGTATAGTAATGAAACCGCTCTATATCTATTGCGGAGTATCAGATTTCAAATTCCAGCCGATCTTCAAGACATTCGGCGGACAAAGCGAGTTTCAGCAAGTTATCTTGGGGTTCCCCTATTGTCCCTGCCTCTCATTTTACCATTGCTCCATCATCATAAAAATATATCATTATCATCATGACAACTTCATTATCATCAATGTTGGTGATAGCATATACATACTAAGAAACGTAATAAAACAAAATACAAAAGAAAACTAGTGGTGCTGCAGAATGCCACAAACTTTCCCGTATTATTTTTCTATTTCTTTGGGTCTCCGCTAGCTATTTGGAAT
>JAHLJT010008756.1:83168545-83198812 GCA_031308135.1 Acheta domesticus | reverse complement strand
GAACAAAGTCGGGACGAGACTGGCCTCGCACAATGGTTCACTAGGAGGAAGCTATTAAGCAAAAGCTGATCGATCTTCCTAACACATAATATAGATAGAAACCATTATTTCCTTTTGCTTTGAAACCAAAAGTTTACGCAATGACTAGAAAGAATTGTCCACCATGAGAAGTAGAAATGCCTTCAATAGCATTAAGGATAAAAATGTTTCTTTTTGGACTTGGAAAAATATTATCGTATTCACAGTATCCGCATTAATTTAGCAAATATGGTTTCTGAATATTAATCTTTAAATTAAACATGAGCTAGTAATGGCAGTTTATACTGTTCGTGTGTGGATCATGTGTATTGGTTGTAAACTTGCAAATGGTGGGGTTAATCGTTAGAATGTTGGACTTTATATAAGTCTTTGGTCTATATTTTGGTTTGATTGTTATTATATATTTGAGTTTATAATTATACATCAAATGTAAACTAATAATGAAGGGTAACGTAGTATAATACAATATATTTAATTATCTTCACATAATTCTTCGATATCTTCATATAATTTCATGTACAGCTGGTTAAGAGGAATTTATCTACTTAATTTTTAGGAGAGGAATTTAACGGAAAATAATAATGATAGTGACAATTAGAAAAATAAAATGAAAATTATATAAATTATAAGAATGGTGGATAACAGAAAGATTTTTTATCAATGTAAACTGCAAAATAAAATAAGAATTGTATGTACAATTTTTAATGTGTGAAAGTTTTCAAAGCAGGATTTTGAAGTGAAGTCAAAACGAATTCAGCTTCTTAAAGTTTTGGCCGCCTTGCTTGGACCGACGAAGCACTGGGCGGCAGAGGCTGGGCGACGAGGGCGACGAGGGCGACGAGCGCGCCGGGGGCGGCGGGGCCGGCGGGGACGGCGGGCGCTGGGGCGGCGCCGGGCCTTTGCGAGGGCGGCGGTGAGGGAGGATGGGCGATACACATCTGCGCGCGAAAGGTCAGCCGCCGCGTGTCTCGTGTCTCGCGCTCGTGTCAGAGCCTGCAGTTAAACCTGACGACCGGAGCTCGGCTCCCGCCGCCTCCCGCTGCCATCCCCTCCTCCCGCATGCCACACCCACCTCTTGCATTCTCTCCGTACCCCTTCGGCATCCCGCCCATCTCTTGAATTCCTTCCCCCTTTCTTTGATGACATGTCTTGTTTTGGGTTGGATTTGCTCATACATTCGTTTCCGTGGTCCGTTCCTTCGAGTGCGTCCCTTTGCACTGGCTTCTCTTTCTTTTTGTCTGGTACCTTCACATTCTCTCTTCACTCTCTCACTTATTTGCTCATGTTTTCCATGCATCTCGGACTCAAGTTCACCGCTTTGATTTTATACCTCTTAGCGTCTGGACTTGCTTTATGTGTCTTTCTCGTGAGTCCTTCTGCTGCTGTTCTGCTTCGAAACAGTTTCAAGGTTTGAATTTTCTAATTTCTTCGCCATCTTCACGATCTGCTTCAAGTTTTGAGTTAGTTGTACTTAATTTTCGAGTTTTTCGGTCTGTGGATGTTCATTGTGACTCTGTATTTCTCTGTCGTCTTGACTTTCTTTCTCAATGTTTGAATTTTCTCGTACACACTTTTAGCTTCTTGTTGTTTCGTCCTTTCCTTGGTCTTCATAACATCTCCTTATATTGTCAAATACATCCTTAACAAGTCTTGCTTTTGGTTTTGGTTTCCTTTCGCTCACCTTAATTTCTTTCTCGTCCCCCCCTTTCTCCACGATTTATATTTACTATCTCATTTTTGAGAGGTATTAAGTTTTATTTCACCGAAATTTCGGCCGTTGCATTCCCTTTTGCCAATTCTTGCTTCTTCTCAAAATCTTCCTTCATTAATATTTCTCAGTTTTTACCTTCATATTTGTCATCTTTGGACCATTCTATTTTCCCCTCTTTGTATGGTTCTTTGCAGCTCCTCCTTTCCACACAGCGCTCTTTCGTAGATGATCACTTTTCTTTGATCATCGGCTGTTATTACAGTCTACAGTCTACGTCTTCGCCACATTCGGCTGTGCTCTCTCTTTTCCTACCACTTTTCTCCTAAGGATTTGCTTCGACTTCCCTCTCTCTTGACTTCTCCGTGAAGACAGCCCCCGCCTTCTTCGCCTTGTATTCATACAGCACTGGTTTATCTATGCAAAAAGCTGTCTTTTCTTTAAAGCGGAGAGCACACGTGTGAACAGGGATCATTATTCTTTATCTGCGAGCCTTCACCTGCCGCAACCGCCACCGGTTCGGCTCGCGGTGTTTTGCATTCACGAGATGACGACGGGAACGGCGCGGCGGCGGCAGCGGCGGGCAGTATTCCCGGACGCGCTATTCTTGGGTTTATCTCCATCTGCGGCGGCGGCAGCGGCGACTCCCCGGTAAACGGACGTAAGCAAAGAAACGGCAGTGGCAACAAGTCGTATTGTGACGCCCTGAGGTGTACCGGACCCGCCCACCAGGATGACTGAGTCCAGGAGATGGGATAGCTACTGAATGAAAATGCGAAGTACAAGGCCGTATTTTAGGCCCTCTAATAAAAAAGGGCATGGAAATTGATGATTTTAAAATACAAGTACACTATGAAAATTTATCTGGTGGTTTTAGCATGAGATGAAAGTACGTTGTTTGTTAATTGGGTATTTTTTTCTGTTTGAAGTAGTCAGCTCTATGTAAATTCCCTATGAAACAGTATAACTTGAGACCATGTAATATTTGTTGGTTAAAGTTCAACAGGGAGTGGTGCAGTCATTTTGAAACGTGTATTCTATGAGGAGTTGTGTTGTTAGTATACTTATTTGCTTCTTCCTAGGAGACATTTATGAAGCGCACTGTGTTCGTTGCAACTACAACTCGGGTGTCATTGGAACCCGGAGGGAAGCATTGTGCTGAAGACTGGAGTACTCACCTGCGGACAAGGTGCACTCCTCTTGCAGAAAGCACACTGCTTCTAGTTACGCGTGGCAGACAAGGCGCACCCTCCTTTACGCTTTGCCTATCTACCGCTCACCACAACCGTCACCACCAATACCGCCGCCTTCGCCGCCATCACCGCCACCGCCTCCAAAGTCACTGACACCGCCATTACCACAACCGCCGCTATACCTGCTGCCCACCGTCGCCGGTCGCCGCCACCTCTTTCACCGCCACTACAACTGTCACCGTCACCACCGCCGGTACCGCCACCACCACTGTCACCACAATCACTGCCACCGTCACCCCTTCCATAGCCTTCACTACCACAGCAGTACTACCACCACGCCTCCACCGTCTCCACTGCCTCACCGCCATCACCACCACTGTCGCCTCCATCTTCGTCGCCGTCACCACCACCGCCGTCACCATCACCACCAGCGCATTATCCCCGTCTTCCCCGCCATCACCACTGTCATTGCCACCACAAAAGTCACATCCACCATCGCCGCTACTGCCGCAGTCCCGCCGCCGCTGCCACGCGACGGACGTGCTCGCGCACGAACAGCCGTCGTGTGCAGAACGAAGTGCGGCCGACAGACGCTCCGACAGTCGCAGTTCCGGTGAAACATACGACGGCCGCGGGTGCCTTTTATGTTGCCTCGTGCATTCGCTCATCTTTGTGATTTTTGCGGTGAATAACAAGGACTTTTCTCAGGAAGCGGCTGACTTGTTTAATACACGAAGGAGAATGGTGACTCAACGTTCACTGTTTTTGTATATTCTTTTCCAAAAAAAGAAAGAGAAAAAAACGTAGTCGTCGTAATGCCTTCTCGTCGTCAAAATGTGAAAAAGCATGGCTATGGATAGTTAATTCTAGCAGATTTGCTATGTTCTTAACATTTATGTTTAGAATTAATGTACCTACTACGTCTGTTTGAATGTTTTTGGATTTTTTAGGGTGCAGATTAATCGAATATTTGCCAGCTAGCAGTATTCTCCGGCTACGGCTCGGTTTTTGAATTATCCACCCCTGGGGATATTGAAGATATGTAGCATACTTAACGTACTTCGGTCTGTTCGAGTTTTATTTCGCCACACAGCTATAGAAACTGAGACGATTTTAATTAGAAAGCTTTATCTTCATTTTGCCCCTGCCAGGAATCGAACCCAGGTCTCCCGGCAGAAAGCTAGCTCACTGTCCACGAGCAACATGAGGGATTGTCTAGAATTAATATTAACATAGAAATTTGGAAATTTCAATATCAAATATTTTTTGCATGCGAAACCAGCAAAGATTTCTAGCAACTGATGTGATGATTTTGATTCCCGCATAGAAAAGCAATTCCAGAAGAGTGTTTTTATATTTGAATGAAAGACAAAACTTCATTACTAGTTATTAGGAAATTGTTTCTCAATCTTCAGGAAGTTGAGTAGCCCTTCACTAAAATGAAAATGTTGTACCTAATTTATTGAATATTTTTTGTGAGTAACGAGGAAATCTATATGCTGATGAGAGTGAGAAAACAAAACAAAATAAACCTCATTGAACAAATTCATTAATTGTATTATTACATTTCCATAATCGATTCTCTTACTATTCGAGCAAGTGTCAAAGAAAAGATATACTGCATTGCTTATGTTCACCTGTTTTGTTCTATAACCTTCTGTTGTGTCTTGGCGATCTCTGGTGGTGTTGGGCTCGATTGCTACACTCTAAAGTGACAGGTTTGTTTGCGACAAGGTCGTGCCCTCCATCTTCTCTTTATTGGTTATCCGTGATGATATTTTGCATATATATTTCCTATGATTGGTGCCTAGTGTGCCATTGAACGAGCTGGAATGCGAAATGAACGATTTGGTGGAGTATTACTGATCACCTTTTAAAGATACGAATAATGTTTTCACAAACTTTTTCCTGGTCTAAAATTTCGTAACTGAGTGTAAGCAAGGACTACAGAGTTTCCTGAATATTGTATTAAAATTCTCGCCAACTACATTAAATAATGATTTTTATAGTGTTATTTTCTCATGCATTTGACAGCTAATTATCGTTTTTGATATGCAATAAAATTTCGATTTTAATGAATTTGCTTCTTCCATCAAGTTTTGTATAAATGAACATGAGCACTCAGTAGTTACATATAGTACAGACCCAATACCAGTAAATTCATTCTTAATCCAGAATATACGTTTTGTACTGTATTAGTATATTAACTTCTACGAGTTGCTTCCAGGATGAGAAGATATTCATTTGTTGGTTCATAAGCCGAAACGGTTATTTGCTTCATTCTTAATCTACGACATTGCTGTTTTATCAAAATAAGATAAATTTTCGCTGTAATGTGTAACACCCTACCATCATCATAATTTACAATGTACTTGTAGACAGTGCTTGATTTATGAACTTTTAGGTCCCGGATCGGCGCCTCAAATTAATTATTAATTTAAAAGAAATACATACGAATTTATAATATAATTTAAGAATTATTCTAGAGGTATCGGAACGCCGTTCCATCGCGTTCCGTCAGAAATCAAGCCTTGCTTTAGCCCTTTTACAATACATGTCCCAAATGATCAACAGCATTAAAAAACAAAACCTCAAGTCCATTTTAGTTTAATATGAGATGGAAAACGAACAACGTATCCACCAGATAATGAGCAAAAGTCGGCTTAGAGAAGACGAAGCCAATGCTTTAATGAGAAGAGGGACGTTCGAGATTCTGAGGCGAAGGCACTCTCTCAAGGGAGCAAACGTGGCGCCTAATACGCTGGTCGTCCCCGCTCAGACCCCGCTCCAAGCTACCCCGCACCACCCTATAAAAATATAAACCTCCCCCCACACACCCTGCCCGAAAGAACCCGAGCGCCTCCCCACACACTATCCTTGAAAATAGTATATCCTGCCCCACACCATTCACTGTGACTCCCTCTGTCGCCCCGTGTACACTCACTCCGGGCCGCCTCATCTTTTCGCGCGTCGACCCGTCCATTCAACACTACCCCTCGATACATACATCCCACGCCTTCCTACTTTGTCATGCCCGCCTCCACCCATCCCGCGTACCCCGTCTCCCACGTCCGATACAAGTCCTTCTGACTCGGCCCATACCACCCTACTCCACTGTCTTGGGTACGCCCCGCCCCTCTCTGCGTAAACGATTTCGTACCGTCCGATACTGTACCGACCGATCCGGTATCTCCCTGTATCGCTCCATACGGTCCCGATCCATCAACCGCCATGTGGTCCCCGCTCCCCGCCACCACAACTCCTCGCCACTTTGCGTCGCTTCGCACCATTCCACATCATGCCTGCCCTCTTCCAGCTTCAGCTTTGTCTACCTGACGCCACCCGTCGTTGTTGCTGCACCTCCCCACCCCTCTTTCCCCTTCACGTCTGGCACGATTCTCTCCGACATTCTCTACACCACCCTTCTCTATGTCGCTACGGTGCTGTCCGTTCCTCCTTGCTTCCTCGCCCTGGATCACGTTCCGTTGCACGGTCTAAGGTTCCATGTTACGGTCCACGGTCCGTATTGCAGTAGCGTTCCACGGTCCCCGGCCACCAACATCCCCTTCGTCCCACCCTCTGCCTCACCTCTTATCACAGTGTCTGTTGTCCTAAACTCTGACTACTCACCTCCACACTACGTACCACCCTCACTTTCGGCACGAGTGACTCCAACACTCCCTACATCACCTAGCTCCACACTGCACTTCGTCCGTACTTGCGTCTCCGCTCTGTACCACATTACACACAGAACCTTCCTCAATCCCCGCCATCCCACATTCCTACCGTCTCGCCCTACACCATCCCGTACCACCTACCACCGCCCCGTGGTCCCCCCTCAACACCTCCATCCCGTCGCCTTGCCTCCCTCCTCGCCCATCCCCACCTTCCCTGCCTCTCTCGCCTCACTCTCCTCCCCGCCCCTTCTGGGCCCCACTCGGGTTCCTCCTGCACCCCCCCCGCCACTCCCCGTCCCATCCCCGCACCCTCCTCTCCTTAACCCTCACCCCGCGTCGCCCCATTCCAGTCACCGCCACAGCGGTTCCCACCCCCGTGCACCCGGAGGCCGCTTTGTCGCCGGGCCTCCCGCACCCGAGGGGCCCAACAGCGCATTTAGATTGTGTAATTTCTCGTAATGACGCGTCCGCAAGGGGCCCTAGGGGGTCGTAGGGGAGCGCGCTGCGCAGCTAAACGGCCGGCGCAAGGGCGATCGGATGATATCATTAGGCGCGTCCACCGCCTGCCCTCTCCCCCCCGGTCGGTCGTCGCCGCCCGCGGCTCACTCCTGACGCCACCGCGTCACCCCTCAGGTCATGGACTGGTGAAGCTTCATGTTCGTCACCTGCCCTTCTGGTCTTCCTGTCAATTCAGTTCTGGGTTTTTATCTGAACTCACCGTTTTGAATTGTTTACTGCAGTTTCATCTCCCTTTTTAATTTTACTTTTCTATGATTTATCACTTACATTTCACCTGTCTGTATTTTTCCCTACCTCCAGGTACTTGTGTCGATGCCTCAAGACGCACTGCATTAAGACGCGCTGGTCACTTCTTACTCTTCGAGCTTTCCACCCTTTTTCAAGCCATTTGTGTATTTCATCTCCTGCTCCATTTTCTGTTCTTTTCTTCTGAGTTTTTGCATATCCGTTCTTTCTCTGAGTCTCTATTTAATCTTCCCTTGTCCCGTGCGTCTTTCTTTTTAGCATATTCTTGTTTACTACAGCATTTTCGTAACTAACTGAAAACATAATCGTTATCAAACCTTGTCAAGTGTACATAATTATGAAAACAATTTCCATGAGTACGTAATTGGAAAGTTACGAATAGAGAATATTCGGGTAACGAAAAAAAATCGGCCAGATATATAAAATAATTTCACTTTGATGCATAATCCCTGATTTATAGTTCACCATTAAATTAATTGCAACAAACCAGTGTAATTGTACCATAGCTTTTCATCTTCCTTTTGTCTTCTGTTTGGGCGCCATACGTAGGGCATTATATCTTCCCTCAGTATCCCTCGACCACTTCCTCTCTCAATGTAAGAAACGCACACTGTTTTCTGTCTCGCTGCCATCTCCATGCATGGTCGGCCACCCTCTCCACGCAATGGTGTTGCATCCCTTGTCCGACATAATAGCTGCCTTCCACACCTCCCTCCGCCCCGACGCCTGTTGCCGCGCGCCGCGCCGGGAGTAACCTGCTGATTGAGTCACGCGCGCGGCGCGGGGAGCGCTGCAGTTGCCGCCCGCGTGACGTCACCCAATTAGCGGATTGCTCCGTTCGTTAGTCACCGATGGCGGCCGCCGCCGCGGCGCCCTCCAATTAAGGGTGAGCTCCGGCGCCTCCGTCCCCCCCCCGACGCCTCCCCTCCCCACCTTCACGGTCTTCTCCCTCCGCGAACCCTAACTACCTCGAACACGAGGAAGACACCGAAGCCTTGGTAATGAAATTTTGTGAAGAAAAACATTTTGTTAAGGTTTACTGTCAGCTAAGATCTACCGTGTGTGTAAGTGCTTACCTATGCCGAGGTGGTATTTCTTTCATTACCTCTTATTCACTTTGCAATGGACCAGTTTAAAGATTAGAATGTGGATTGTTTTCTGAATGAAAACGAAGATTTGTTGCAATTTAAAACTAGACAAAAAGTAATATTGCGTAACAGATCGTGTCCAACATTTTTATGATGAGAATTTACAGTGCTGCGTGTGTCAACTTGATTATTAATTACATTCTTGAGGAACGTACCCAGTACAAAGTAACCATCCAGAAGATAAATACTTCAAAAAACACTCTTGATGTTTCCATTTGAATCTTCATTTTAATATCAATGAAACATCTCCATTCGTCATCCGTATATCTGATTCCTGAGAGTTGTGTCACAGTTGCTTTGCGCCTCTAGACATCTTCCTGCATCGTTTCGACTTGTTGAAAGAACAATTCTAACCTGCTTTAAAAACTAACAGCAAAAATTCAAACAGTGCACAAAATATTTTAAGATGTGTCGTAAAAGACTCTTGGTTCCTTTTAAACAAACAAATTGGAAATAATTTGCTAGTATAAAACTGAAAAAAAATTGGTAGGTTATTAGGAAAATTGTATGAAGACTTCAAAGGATGCGAATTGTGTGCCAAAAATGCGTTATTAGTTCGTTCCCAAAATACAATAAAATTAATTGGAGATAAATTACATTCACCTTAGATACTAGTAATAAAGAATACAAATAAAATTAAAGATCTTTTCTCGTTATTAAATGTTTACGCTGTACACTAAAATACAATTATATAAAAGAAAGCAAACCGAACACAATAGAAAGAAGAGAAAGCTTTGTATTAAATGAACGCCTACCTATGCTCTCAATTCATTACGTACCAATGTATTCACTACTCAGCAAAATCATTTTGTTGGACCAGATAGTAAATAATCACGTTAAAAATGATCATTTGTGGCTCAGCCAATCTAAACGCATTTCTTCCGCGTGATCTTCAACTTCAAGTTACATAAAAACATATGTTCCACATACGTCTTCATTGAAATAGAATACGAACGAAATTAAAGATTGTTTTAAATTAAAAAAATAAATGAAGCAAATTCATCGATAAGATCATCAAATATTTCGCCAAACTGGACAACTCGGCACATTCACTATAAAAAAACAATGTAAATTAAGGAAATTTAATTTCAGTTGTATCCACTGATGTTAAAGATATGAGGTCACAATTATTTATTATGTTCTTGTTTCTACAATGTTTTTGCTACAAACTGTAAGTTGGCGAAATGCGTAATGACAACCTCAGAATAAATAATTGTGACCTCATTTATTCTTTTTAACTTCTTGGATACTCCTAAAATTAATAATAATGAATAGAAAATCATAGGTTAATTTTTAAACAGATTCAAAACAAATTCAGGAAACACTTAATTACAAGTCTCGTAGAGAATGGTATCGGAATTGGTGTCAGCCAAGCTTAGCGCTACCCATCTCTGGCGGCAGCGTAGCGGGAGCGTGGTGGCCTGGCGCCGGGGGGGGGGTGGCCACGGCAGTGTCTCAGCGATAGCCATCGGAGCGGCTGGCACAAAGGGCTTCACGACGAGTAAATCGCGGCGCTCGGCCGGTCGCTAGCGGAGGCGGGGGCGGTCGACGCGTTAATTCCGAAATCTGATCGCGGCGTCGGCGCGCGTCCGTCAGCCGACCTCCCCGCGATTCAATTGAGCGTGTTCATTAGCCACGGCGCAAGGCAAAGGGAGCTGTCTTTCTCCAGGGACAGGGGAGGATCAAGGTTTTAGGTTCTCTTGGGGGAGCGAGCTACAGCAAGGGGGGCCGCTGGGAGGGGGAACTTCAAAGAAAACACGAAATAAAATTTTTAGGTTTGTTAGGTAAAAATGAGATTGATTGGTGACCCATTCTCTATTTTGTGTTTGCGGACAACCAGTAACGATGGTCCTGTAAATCTTATACCGTAGAAGAAACGTGAAATCACGAGATACGGGACCGACCTAAACATCCGTCTGGTTCCCGAGATGTGTGGTAATGTAGTGGATATATATATGTGTGTGTATAGGACAAGGACGATGAAAGGAAATTTTTAATTTCAAGTGCCTGGGCCATTTATTAGGGTACTACTCAGTCATTCGCCTGGTACTGAGGTGAAACCAGAAAAAGCACTAATCAGAGCACCAGATTCCAAGAAATACCATTCAAGCATCGACCGAATTTAACAAAGGTACTCTCCAGTGTCGGAAATCCGCCACCGTAAGGGCTCAAAACCTCGGTCCCGGTCAGAGACGCAAGGGTTGCGGCAGCTGTTGCTCTGGCAGCCGGTCATTAGATAGTGTTTCCTTTACTTACTAGCAGAACCTTGCGATTCAATTTCACAAGAGGAAGAGTTTCAGAAAATTTACTGCAGTAAAGTACTTGCTACTCGCTACATGTAAAATCGAAAACCCCAAAAATATTGTTTCATGTCGCTTGGTTGGTAGGTTAGTATTAGAAACTAATGAAAGGAGGAAGGTTTACAGGTTTCGGAACAATAGAATCACTATTCGCTGTAAACGTAGTTAAATACGTTTCACTACCAGAGACCAGCTTAACTTCGTTCTCACCATTTGATTTTTACATGTTTTTTTTCGCCGAGCGAATGTAGGACCTGGTTAGTGCTCGAAAGTTTCAATTTTCAAGGATATTGAACGTGTGTTTTTGATATGTCGCAAGCGTAATGAGAGACCAGAAATATTTTCCATTCTTTGAAAATTCTCTTCCTCAACTGGGATTGAACCAACAATGTGTGTGCTATTCACTATATCACTTGTGCCGACTTTAAACTAACATTTTATTATTTAACAGTGAATTGAAGAGCAAAAGAATACTAATAATAATAACTGGCGGAATAATCGACCTAGAATTGAAGTGTTCCCACTTTATGGCAGTGTGAGGAAGTAACTCTTCAACTGCGCGTTAACGTCCTAATTTCTTCTTTTCGATTTTCGTGATTAAATCGATATATTTATTACTTTTTTCCGATGCACGCAGAAATTGAAAGAAAAAAACTATAAAGCCTCCGGTAAGTATCTATAGTTCCGTTGGGTCTCTGGAAGATCGCATTATTTTATAGATTTCTTCTTCCAGGTCACTATGATGACGCACTGGGTTGGAAGACCATTATGTACTTACAGCCACTGCTGCCTGACATTTAAATTGAAGATGTGAGTTTTGGTTTTCATATTATTTAATGAAACTGTGCTACTCATTCTGGTAGTAATAATTTTATTAGCATTCTCCCTGGATTCTCAAAATTTCAAATACAATAAACCCATTTCTCGATTATTCGAAGAACTCGATTATTCATATAACGAGGCACATATTGCATTCGCAAGTTGAGAGAAAGATAGTGTGAAATCAAGATGTAATATACAAAAATGTACGTTTCCTAAATTTGTGTCGTACAGGGAACTCATTTTTAAAATTTATATTATTGGTGGCTGCACAGTGCTCTTGATCGTAGTAACTACTTGTATATTGTCTCGATCTGTCTCTCAGCAAGGGACTCGGGACTTCTAATAGGTAGAACTTTTTTTACCAGAAGACAAAGCCATATGATTCATGTGATTTATGCCGGAGTGGTTCTTAATCGTGACATTTCGCTGGCTCAGAATCGTTAGTTGATTAACGAGAATGATAGTCGTAATGACATTGAAATAGAAGTAATGAGTAATATAAGTTTCCTATCTATTCTTTGTGTTGTCCTTCATAAAGTGATTCATCATCAACAGGAAACGATGTTACGAAATTATAGAATTTATTTATTAATACTCCGTTACGGGAAGGCCTCGAGAAACCGTAAGTTCCACGAACAACTCAGCATTATAAATTTTCGAAACGTTCAATTGAATTCCGTATGTTCATCACATGCGGGATGTAACTGTGATGAGGAATCCACTTACATCAATAAAATAAATTACCACATTATCTTTCCCCAACTCTTTTATCCTATCATATATTAAAAAAATTACGGAGTTGCATTAGATTGAATGTGTAAAGAGTTTAGGTAAAAAAGCCAAATTAATTTTTAACCAAATTAAATAGTAACAACTTGTTAATATTTTTCTACGTTTATAGTCTGAAAATCTTAAATACATGAAGTAATGATAATAAAACTAAAGTGCTTTTTAATATATCTAATCATCGAATTACAAAATAAAAAATATAAACAACAAAATGTATAAAGTATAGAAAATAACAAATACGCTGTATATAAAATAACGAAATAGAAAATAATGCCAAAGCATCAAAAATGAGCCTCAGTGGGTTTTACTTATATACCGATGATGTTATTGAAAATTCTATCTTAAAATGATACGCGTAAGATTTCATCACAAATTTAAAAAAAGAAAAATGTGCATCACAGGATTTCGACAAGTGTTTATGACATTTCAAATTCAATCAATGTTGATTTTAACCAAGGCTGGCACCTTCGAATGAATCCTTGACTCGGAAATTCCAAGATAGTGACTGCCATGAGAAAGTCTTCCTCGCAAGGTGTGGAAACAAGGACGCAGTCTTGTGTGTCACAGTTACCAGGCAACTGACAAACTGTCCACGCCCTCCTGGCTCCACCAATGTCATACGAATATTATGAGCATTCGTGCCGCTCTGTGCGTGAAATCGTGTTTATGATGACAAACGCGATTTTGGGGCTGTCTTACTAATCTAATGTACAGCTTTAAATAAACCTGACGAAATTTACCATCTCTCTAAAGAGAGTGTGATGAAATGCACGAGCCGCCCAGGGCGTTGGACACTATCAAAAGATGTGGCCATCTTTAAAGTGCTTAAACCACTCATTGATTTCAGTTTTGCTTGCACATTCGTCTCCAAATACCGTCTTCATCATTTCGATGGTCTCCGCACAACTCTTTTTGTGTCTGACGTAAAATGTAATGCAAATTCGTTGCTCCGATTTTCCGTCGTTTTTTACAATAGCACACTGCGACAAATGTAAAAACAAGTTGTAAACAAATGCACGCTGCGAGTAAACTAAAGCGTCACAAGGAAAATCGTGGCATCTAGGGAGTTTTGTCAATCCTTATAGTTGGCATTCGAACCCGACAGAGGACGCTGAAATTGTCGGGCGCAAACACATGAATGAAGGTCGGATACTTGTGGGACAGAGTGGTAAATTCAGAATCGTCATTTTCAAGTCTCAAAGAGCTTTAATGACAAGACGTTAATATTATTGATTCTATTATCGAAGTTGTGACACTTCACACGCAATAATTTGCATGTTTAAGTAGCTTCTTGGTAAGCATGAAAATGAAAAGAAGTGTTGCCACCAAAGGAAAAAAATATATTATTTTAATGTAATTGAAATATTTACTAAACATCTTACAAAATATGAAATTGTACCACAAGTCCGAAATGTTTCATTAATTTCATACATTTTCATTTAAGGGAGAAAAAAGTATGCGAAGTTTCAATGTGCATACTTTTTTACTCTTTTCATGTTTTCACATTAACATATGCTTACAAACATTATTTTGAAGATTTCGTTGTAAGTTATCAAACCACTGTTCGAAATGACCCAAACAAATTGCCTATTTCTCCACTCCACAAAACAAGTATTGCGAAGGTGAGGACATCTTTTTCACAGCTCAACGTCACTAGGCAATGAAATATCACTGGAACGTTCTTCCGACAACCGAAAAATGAAATTTACTCGAATGGCGTTCAGAGGTTGTGTGTGAAGTAGCGCGATCTGAGGTCCTCTTTGTGTTTGTACCTTGCTACAGCCCATTCGAGCCTTGGTTGATGTCACAGCAGTTGAGTTGAACTCATTCTAGATCAAGGGCGATGCCCCATTTATTGATGAGAGATCCTTCCATGATAATGGACAGGAGCTGCGCGTGTGCTTGAGGCGGAATGGAGAAGGAAGAAAGAAAAGAAAGAGAGAAAGCAAGAAAGAAGAGGAGAAAGAAGAATAGAAAGAAAAAAAAAGAAGTAAAAAAGATGGAAGAAAGGATTGCCTGTGGCCCGTTGAGGTTCTGTTCTAGCATTCGTTCTATAAATTCAGATAAAACCCAAGAAAAAGATCGATCCCAGGTGTCGACCTTTCGAATATTCTCACTTAAACAATAACATTCAGGCAATAATACCAGCTATGTATCTGATGTCGAATTCACGCCACAGTCGGACTAATAGTTCACTAAGATCACATTACGGTCACACAACTACATGCACAAAAGCATCCGGTTATACTGCCATCTGAATACCGGAATTCACTCAATTCGCATCTGTGAGTCGGCGCAGCTACGCGAAGCAGCGCGACAGGATGGTCGCTTTGGATTTATATTTGGAGTGATGTGATTTACCGTCTCGGAGATCCCAGCAAATACGCTGTGCCCGCAACAAATCTCGGAGATTTGTAGTGCTTAAATATAAACGTAACAGTAACGGAGAGGAAGAATTCCGTTTTTGTCCCGCCGTCGTTCTCTCCAACGCTGGGGCGCGCGGTCAGTTTCTAGCGAAGCTAATCGCGAGACGGGTCGTCATAAAAAAGCGAAATAAGAAAAGAGAAACACCGCGAGGAGGACATGGACGCGAAGCGAGTGGAAGAGGAGCTGAGAATGTATCGCTTGCCCACTCGTGGGTGGACCTGAAGAGCAGTACCGATCTGGTTGCAGGTGGAGAAGAGTGGACTCAGTTCAAAGATGCCTTACTTTACGTAGCGGGACTCAGACTAACACGCCTGCTCTTCCGTCTCCCCATAAAAATGTTACTACTCGTCTTTCACCACCTAGTATAGGAAGAAGGTATCAATCGAGCGACGAAACAAGCGATATGAATTTAGTTCAGAAGCCTTTTTTTGGGGCTTGGGGATATTTAAATGCAGTCAATCTACGACATATGACTGCCAGCATTACTTCCTCTCCAAAAGAAGGCGTGAAAAGGATTTTTCGCCCCTAAAAATCCACGGCTTTGGTGCGGTTTGAACTTGTGAATTTGTGTATAACAGTCCGAGACGCTAACCTTTACATGTCGCGGACGAAGGTTTCTGTGGGCAAAGCCGAAGCTAGCCTTACGTCTTGAAGTCTCATGTACGTCGATCAAAACTTTGGCCATATTGTTTAGAATGTATCGGCTATAGAACAGTAAATCTCAATCAAATGAGATGGCGGTGATGCTTGTGTAACTTTCGTATATTGTATGGTGCTGCAATGCTTTTTTGTTTGGACATTTCTGTAAGCTTGTGAGATTTATGACGATGTACGCTCCGGGTTACTCAGCAGTAGAAAAGTAAAAGTTTGTGGGAACTGATGGATACAGTACACGAAGTAAAAATAAGGTAGGAAGGTATGGCGGTACGTTATCATTGACTTAAGTACCTGTTTA
Organism: Acheta domesticus; assembly: GCA_031308135.1. Lineage (NCBI taxonomy): Eukaryota > Metazoa > Arthropoda > Insecta > Orthoptera > Gryllidae > Acheta > Acheta domesticus. Next base: position 83,182,989 of record JAHLJT010008756.1, on the reverse strand, counting down.
ACACATGTTTAAACTCAAGGAACTGTATAAATGCAAAACTCAAATATTTAGTCAAAAAGGTAAGTCAATGAATTGGTAGAATCTGCACGCACGACTTTGCAGATATAAAGCAGCTCGATGTAGGAGATATGAGAGGTGAAAGTTTCCAAAAATGTTGGAAAACTAGTTGCCTGCAGCACCAAAAATGTTGTAAACTGGGTACTGAAGCAAGAAAAATTGACTGTTCTGAAACGACTCCCGTGAAAACTGAAGCTTCTTTTTTCCTCGTCGAACGACATCAGTTTTGTCAAAAGCCGTGACGCACTGAGTATAATCGTAACGTCAGGTATGATAAATATCTGAGTGATATAACCACATATTTGCATTTTTTACACAAAATTAAAACAGTTTGATTTTTTGTGTTTTTTAAAATCTTTTTGATATCTCACAAAACCACTCATATTATTAGAGGCTGCTTAGTTTTCCATCAGTTATAGAGTATATTCGAAATTAGTGAAGTGAAAAATGAATACGTTGAAGTAGGCACTGAAAGTGTATTCCCTTTTTACCCTAATCTGATCTGCTTGCATTGCTGTAATCACATTTGCTAGCAGGAACTGCCCACTTGTATTGAAGTGGGGATATACTTTGGGATATGTGACAGATTTCCATGATTGCACTTTCCTCTTTCACTGAATAGTGAAGGAGCCAACAGTTGCCTAGTATTACGCTTCCGAATTCTATCGGAGCAACTTTCATTTATGTTCGACAAAACAGTACTCGACCCACGTTCACGATCATTGGCGTTCGTTTCTAATACAGTAATCGACGAACACGTTTTCTCGAAAAAACCAGAAGCCAATGAATTTCTTTCTTAGAAGTTTTTACCCGCGTGATTATCCTTTACTTGGAGAGTTAAACCAAACAGAAAAAACCGTCGTGTATCCCGAATGTGTGTGGGTCCATCTATATCCTGAGTCTGATCATGTTCCCACTCGCCTGATCATCTATTTGTATTGTCATAGTAACTTTACAAGCGCCCCGTAAGATCTGGCATCGCCATTTCAAGGTCCCTGGAGATGTTTTCATTTCTTAGCCAAAACTCGGACAAAACTGCCGCTCGTGATGCAAGCTGTCAATATCCGAAATGGGTGTCAGGCCTTGGAACACGGGATGGATCACGTGATCCACCGGTATTTCAGGGATGACAAATTAAGACTCTTTGGAGACATATCGAAAGCACCTCATTCTTTCCAGGTCGATGCCATCGGCTTTGACAACGGGATGGAGTTTACCCACCTACACACCAGTTCCCAATGGGTGACGACAGTCACGAGGGACTAGACTCCACGGTAGTTGCCGTGTCCGTCCGGTAGGGTTTTTCGGAACTGTTTTTTTTCTTTCAATTTGTTTTACTGAATTGTTATATTGACAAAACTAAACTCAAAACAGAGGAATGAAAAATCTCACTTAACGGCCAGCATTAGTTAAGAATTTGACTATGAACACAAATGAGTTGTAGCTGCATATGACATACGCGTACACCTATTCCAAGAAAATGCATTCATTTATATTCATTTTTCTTACACGAAACTGGTATTACAAAAAATATTGAACGACATGCGGCCGATATTACAAAGAACAGACGTGGTTGGTTATGAACATCGGCTATCGTTTCCATTACAAACCTCAACAACGTCTGTTATTTGCTCTACGTCGGTCTAATGACTATAATGACTAGTATACGTAATAATATTTTCGTAAATAAAAATTCAAATCTATGGCTTATATTTTCTCTCACGACGCCCCACTCTGCAGGAATTGCCCAAACGTGCTTTAGGACTGCGAGAAAGTTGCCGAGGAGTATCGGCGATGGCAACATCGAGGCGACGAAGCCGCGCGGACTCGCTCTGGTCTGACCAATTTCGAGGTCCATTAATAACGACGACGTGCGCACAGACGCGCGCGAGCGCGGCCTACCCCGGCGGTGCGACGCGGATGCCGGGCAGGTGTGTCCGCTCGTTCTTATTAATTGTGAGTTGTTGATAGGTTCCTGTGTCGTCGTCGCCGTCATACAATTACTCCACGTCGTCCATTAGTCCACCACGGACGCTTTTTGCGTGCGTACCGCCACGCCGCGCCGCCGTGGGTTTTATTAATGCGCCCACCACCCGCCTTGCGGCGCTGGCGGCGGCCGGGACGCCGAGTGTTTTGACGCCTTGCGCAATTTGTGTTTGTTGTTGTGAGCGCCGGCGTCAGTTGCGGGACGAGCGTCGGTCTGTTTAGGGGGTGTTTAACCCCGTCACCTCTTCCTCGGCACGTCCTTTGGCGCCCTAATGCCTTTTAAAGTGATCAATTTACGCGGTTCGGTTTGCGCTAGGCGTTAAGCACGTGTGGACGTTGTGCCTCAGAGATCCACTTAACCTTTCAACTCTGACCCGCAATATTTTGCAGCCAGTTTTCCTTCGCGGTTTTGGTACTTCAAATTGTTTTGAATGAAAGTCTTGTACGTGGTATTCAAATGGTTGATTTGTGGTCTTGGAACGCGTCGTACACGACGCGAAAAAAGAGAGCGCGACAATCTTTTTTCTCAGTGGGCTCGCCGAAAGATAATAAGGTTTTCTCTGAATGGGTGGAGACAACTCATCGAAGGAGGTCATTTGTGGCCTTGAACTCTGCGCAATCCCTCTCACTTTCTCGTTCGCCTTATAAAGACCGCGTGCCTCACAGCACAATATGAAGCTTGTATTAATTTATGTGAGAATAACCTTGTTGAACAAATTAGATTCAGTTATTTGCGTCGAAGCATAATCAAACTATCTATAAGCTGCTCGAGAGAGTACCTCCCATAGAGACACTATGGAGCGTATCACGAGTTACGCCCGTGCTCTCACAATGCCGGCTCCGGTTGCGCGTATGGGGCCGAACGTATTGTCTCCCCTCGCCCTGTACTTAAAATGCACGTGGACGCCTTGTCAACGTGACCTCTTCGCTGAATGATATTTGACCCCTGACCCAGAGAAAATTCAATCCACGGCTCTTGCGAAAGTGGGCTATAATCTTCCCGTGCTTATCAGATCGTCAATATAATGTTGAAATGACAGTGTTATAGTAGTCAAGTTCAGTAACTATAGTAACATAGTAAACACCTTTTTCATGAAACGCTCCTAATTAGTTACGGCTTAGATGGCTCAGGGCAACTACTCGGGTCATCTAACCGTTAGGTTAAAGGATTCGAATCCCATCAACACCAGATGAATGCCGGAGAAGGACCCTAACAAACGGACCATGAACCGCGTGATCATCCCTTCCTCTTTCTTGTTCTACCGTCACCCCTTACTTACGAACACGTACGCTTTCATACACTGCTTGAAGCCTGTTCTGGCTGGGGCGATGCTCTCCTGGAGGATACACCAGGATGCGGAAATCCCCGTAAACCGACGTTTAGATAGGCGCAGGATCTCCGCATCAAATACGAAAACATTACTCCCACCTCCTATGATAAACCAACACAAGCAGATCGGGAGAGATGGCTCAGTGCATCAACCTTATGTCATTGCAGTCCCTCTGACCGATAGGTCGTAGGTTCGAGTCCCGACTGCGGCAGGATTTTCGACATTAGCTTGTCATCTAGGTCGAATTCAGCCGCTGTCTGGAGGAGATTTCTAGCGACCGGCTGCTCCGATCGGTAGTTTTCCGTGGTTTCTTCCATGAACACCTGGCGAATGCCGGAGCGGTACCTAACAAACGGGCCACGGACCGCGCGCGATCTTTCCTTTCTCTTCTTTGTCCTCTCCTCTCCTCTTATACACACTTACACTAACATGCACTACACTTCCACACATGCCTGGAGACCGGCCGGGAGCTTACAGCTTGTCCCGGCTGGGCGGTGGAAACATCAATCAATCAATCAACACAAGCATACCCTTACTGGGCTAATGATCACAGCAGATGACACGCCCGGAGACAAGAAATAGTCAATCATAATTATCTACTTTCGTTAAGTCCAATATTTCTATTGCAATAAAAATGGGATGCATAATATAAAAATATTTCCGTTTCGTATTGTAGCAGAAAACAAATACACAAATGAAAGCAATCAATTTTATTTCAAAATTGGAAAATTATGTCCAACGTATCTGAACTTACATAACCAAGTTAATACTTCAACGCAATCAAGTGTGATATTTTTCATTTAGTGTCAAATATGAGAGTTATTATAAAGGAAATGATCTGTGGGATCACGTTTTAGTATCTCTTCGTCTTTTTAATTCATAACTCGGTGCGAAAAGAAAATGTCAAAAATAGTAGATGTAAAAAAAGAAAAAATGTGTCAAGTAATTCTGACAGAGAACATGGCGGAAGGCAATACACTTGCATTCAGTAATAACGTACATGTATTCGAGATATAATAGCGTGCAATTGAGTGTCACTCTGAAATATTGCAGCACGTTCTTCAGATTGCTCCAAAGAATATTCTCTACAGTGACTCAATTAATCTTCGCGAAGGGTATATATGATTATAAAATGTGTAGTCGAGAAACGAAGGTATGTATATTATACTTTAAGGAAAGGTCACGATGCAGTTTGATCTTTTCGTAACGTATAGATCTAGAGATCTTTCGATTCATTTCTATGCAAATAATAAATTGAGTAAAAAATATTACTCCCATAATTCAAATCCTCTTTAGCAAAACGTTTTTAACATTATTGACATGAGTAATAAATAAATATTTTTTGTAATATTTTTGTATTTAAAGAACATACACTTCCAATTTTGTGAATGTTGAAAAAATATTTGATGAATCGAAGCAACTTCTGTCTTTCAGTAAAACGTGTATTTCTTAATGAAATTAATGCTTCGGATTTATTGATTTCAATTTCTTATAATTGCGTGTGATTGGTTAATAATTCAAAAACAGCAGCACTTTATCTCGGTGAAGTTTGACGATACCAAAGCATAACTGGAATGTAGTATGTATTTTTGTTGAATGCTGCTTCATCACTTTAATTTCACATCTTTCATGGTAAGTGACTGTCACAAATACACACTGGCGTCTACAATGTTGCGATCACTACAATCGCCATGAACGAAAATATTGACACGCTTTAATATTTGTAAGTGCCCAGAACTGCTCACTAGCCTCCTGATATGCGTTATTACTTCTGATTTCCTTTGTTCTCTACCAACTGCTTCACATACCTTCGCTTTTGCGATCTGTTTTTTTCTATATATAATAATGAAACTATTTGAAATCATTTAGTGTTATCCTGCTATCAAACTATTATGCTACGTACGCGGTTTTCTTCAGCGGACTTTTTATTTTCAATACTAAGATCCAGTCTTAATCATTCGCTGGCTTCCGAAGTAACTATTAATAGAAGGTAGTTTTCTATTGTTTCCGTTATCATTTGCAGCTTTGCACTTTTATCGCCAACATTCTTTATTGACCTCTCTATTTTAATCTTTAGTCTCATTTTTGCGATCTTTTCTTTCTGCTGTGTTCGTGAGTGATACTCCATCATTTATTTCCAATCACCTATTGCCATTTGTATTCATCACATTATTTTTAGTACCATCGTAACTCTGCGTAATTTCCCATATCGCAAAGCGTTCCTTTTCTTGCATCCCAATCACTGAAGATTTAAGCTCTTTTCCTATTTTTGGCAATTCCTCATTAACCACATAAACTTGACCTTTTCAGCTTTCCCAATAATATAATAATAGTGCCATCGAATATATGATGATCGGCCATTCTTTTACCGACTACCTATATTTATTCTAAACGACCACCATCTCTCGCACCCAGCTGATAGCAAGCTCGTGAATATTCCAGTTACGAAACAACCATAATGTTTTCATGCAACTTGAAGTACCTCACCGGAGAAAAGATAGTCAGTCATTTCTGTTTACAAAAGTAAAACTCGTCTTATTAGTTTTTGAATACCTACTTTCTTGCTTTATACTTATTGTTTCCTTTGTAACATTTTAATTGAAATGCTTACACTTAATCTAACTCGCTAGTGCATTTATGCAGGCATTATCACAGTCCCACAGACCCGCCCGTTTATTCATTCACCCATTTATCCATCCGATTGGTTATCTATTCATCACTTCATCGTTATTGCGTTCGCCTGCTCGTCCATCCGTGAGATATATCCGTCCCTCTATCCATCCATCCGACGATCAGTAAGTCTTTTCGTCTATTCGCGTCTCATTCTCTTCCGTCCATCAACACGCCCCTTCGATCACCAAATGTCCGCGAACTGGACTCGCACTTGCCAGTCGAACTGCACTCGCAATTCTTACTGTCTAGTCACCCGCCACTTAGTCCGGCCAGTCCCTAACTTAATCTGTCCATTGGTCCATTAGATCTTCACTCTATCCGTTTTCTAGTTCGTTCGTTCGTTCGTCCGTCCACCCCGCTCTTCAATTAGTCCTTAACTGGCTCAGTTAGTTTGTTCCTGTTACAGCATTCGTCTAGAACAACACGTTAGTTTAGGGCAACAACTGTTGCCACAGTAGCGACTTCTAGGATTGGAGTTCTAACTGTGGCGGATTTTCGAAACTCTATCTAGACAGCAAAGACAAGCTTTTCAGCAGCTGCCTGGAGAAGAATTTTAGTGGCCGGTTGCTCTGAACACTAATTTTAGGTCGCGAATTGCAGAGCAGTACTCTTACACACAGGCCACGGACCACCGTTTCCTTTCTCATGCTTTTCCCTTCTCTTCCATTACATGCACGCGCTCGCGATAACTTACATTTGCCACATATCAGAACACCAGTTGCCAACTTGCAGCTTGTCCCGGCTGGGGCGGTGCTCCGCTGATGAAGATACTTGGAGGGGGAAATATCCGCAAGCCGAGTTCTCTTTAGGTCGGTGCCGGATCTCACATTGCAGCTCGAGAAGAACACCGCCACCTATCGAGGTAAAACACGCACTACACTTACGGCCTAATCAACATAGCAGTGGATACAACTGGAAACAAACGAATCAATCGCTCTCCTTCCTTCGCAAACGCACCTTCCTTCCCTCCTCCCTTACTTCCTTCTGCTAATTCATTAGACCACCCTCCATCCATCCAACCATTGCTCGACCTCCGGCCCGTCCATTCTCTCGTCCATCCATCCACCTGCCCGACACTGCCCTCATTCCACTGTGCACTTGCACTTTCCTTCCTCCTGCCAATCCATCCGACCACCCTCCCTCTACCCAACCACTGCTCATCCACCGGCCCCCCGTCCGTCGGCTCGGGCGTCCATCCACCTGCCCGTCGCCGTCCACCCACCTCCCGCCGACCACTCGCCCGCACGTCCACCCGTCGTCGTCGGCGGAAGGAGCGCCACACGCGTCGGCGGCCGCGGGGCCCGCGCCGCTTCCTCCAACCTGTTCCGACCTACGCCATTAATATTAAACCGTGTAGAGCGGCCGCCGCCGCCGCCGCCGCCGAGTCGCGAGATTCGTCCCGCCCGCCCGCGCGTGGGTGGCAGCCCCGAGCACCTCGCTCACGGGCGGCGCGGCGCGCCCGCCACGGCCCCCGCACCAAATCCCCGGCCGGCGGCGAGTGGCGCGCCTCATGTAATCCGCTGTTAAAAGTATTTCCGCGCCCGTGGACAGGACACGGTGTGGAGGGTCCGTTCGAAAATCAGCGGCAGGTTGGAAGCTGTGACGATCGAGATGGAAGGATGCTCATTGAAATATGTTAAAACTAAGGGACGGAATTTTGTTGCCGAAAACATCCCCAAACATGATAAATAAAATGTTCTTAAAATGTTTTTAAAATACCCTAAAACATAGAAAAATTACGTAAAATGGGAGTGGCGCGCCTCATGTAATCCGCTGTTAAAAGTATTTCCGCGCCCGTGGACAGGACACGGTGTGGAGGGTCCGATCGAAAATCAGCGTCAGGTTGGAAGCTGTGACGATCGAGATGGAAGGATGCTCATTGAAATATGTTAAAACTAAGGGACGGAATTTTGTTGCCGAAAACATCCCCAAACATGATAAATAAAATGTTTCTTAAAATGTTTTTAAAATACCCTAAAACATAGAAAAATTATGTAAATGGGAGTGGCGCGCCTCATGTAATCCGCTGTTAAAAGTATTTCCGCGCCCGTGGACAGGACACGGTGTGGAGGGTCCGATCGAAAATCAGCGTCAGGTTGGAAGCTGTGACGATCGAGATGGAAGGATGCTCATTGAAATATGTTAAAACTAAGGGACGGAATTTTGTTGCCGAAAACATCCCCAAACATGATAAATAAAATGTTCTTAAAATGTTTTTAAATACCCTAAAACATAGAAAAATTATGTAAAATGGGAGTGGCGCGCCTCATGTAATCCGCTGTTAAAAGTATTTCCGCGCCCGTGGACATGACACGGTGTGGAGGGTCCGTTCGAAAATCAGCGGCAGGTTGGAAGCTGTGACGATCGAGATGAAAGGACGCTCATTGAAATATGTTAAAACTAAGGGACGGTATTTTGTTACCTAAAACATCTCCAAACATGATAAATAAAATGCTCTTAAATTTTTTTTAAATACCCTAAAATCAAAGAAAAATAACGTAAAATGCGAGTGGCGCGCCTCATGTAATCCGCTGTTAAAAGTATTTCCGCGCCCGTGGACATGACACGGTGTGGAGGGTCCGTTCGAAAATCAGCGGCAGGTTGGAAGCTGTGACGATCGAGATGAAAGGACGCTCATTGAAATACGTTAAAACTAAGGGACGGAATTTTGTTACCTAAAACATCCCCAAACATGATAAATAAAATGTCCTTAAATTTTTTTTAAAATACCCTAAAAGCAATGAAAAATGACGTAAACGTTTGGTCAGAACCTGTTCAGATGAACAACTCAAGCTGTTTTATATGTTACTGATGTAATCGAGGCTTCTTTGTTTCGTTCAAGTGAACTCAGCATCCAAACATTTGATTTGGAGTGCTGTTTACTACGAAATCTTTTAGTTATCGTTAGTTATCACGGTATTAAGTTATCATGAAATCGGTCTAACCGACAACAGTGCTGATAGACGTCACTGGAACCTTACATAACATTCAATGACTGACATTACAATTTCTGAGCGAAGAAATCGAATGGGTTATTCAGGAATTCTGTGAAGAACATTTATTGCTTCTCGTAAATATTATTTGAAACAAGTACGATAAAAAATTGTATTAAAATCGATTAAACAAGCGAAAATGCTTTAAAAATTAAGGGAAAAGGTAAAAAATGACTAATTAGGCGATAAATGCAAAAAGTGTCATTTTATTTTGTCATAACATAAAACTAGTGTCTGTAATAAAAGGCATTGTTCTAAAGTAAAAAAAAGACATTTCATTAAAATTTGCCCCTAGTTATAACTGTCCTGTATTTTGTTCAATACATGTGGCATGCATGTGACATTTATACGGCATTAGAAGGTTCCTGTATGTGGGGTTCATGAAGTATTTGAAGAATTTGATATTTCTGAAACGTTTGTATGTCCTGCAATAAACTATTCCACTGATATAGTTAGATTTTCATGGAAGTTTCCATAGTGATACATTTTAACTAAAATAGTTCATTCGTGATTCATTCACCTCGAAATTCCGTCAATGATACTTTTTACAAAATTTGTTTTCATGCAAGCCGCGTTGCATCTAGTTAATGCGAACAGTGATGCGAGCTGGACGAACGTTGGGGAATGATCGGGGATGGGCAGGGCGGAGACGGACAGAGGGAGCGGGCGGAGAGGGGCGGGGCTGATGGGCGAACGAGACGGTGCGAGAAGCGGCCTGGAGGAGCGGGTGAAGCGGAGCGGGGCGAAGCGGAGCGGGGCGAAGCGGAGCGGGGCGAAGCGGAGCGGGGTGAAGCGGAGCGGGGTGAAGCGGAGCGGGGTGAAGCGGAGCGGGGTGAAGCGGAGCGGGGCGAAGCGGAGCGGGGCGAAGCGGAGCGGGGTGAAGCGGAGCGGGGCGAAGCGGAGTGGGGTGAAGCGGAGTGGGGTGAAGCGGAGCGGGGCGAAGCGGAGCGGGGTGAAGCGGAGCGGGTGGTGTTGAGACAAGCGGGGTGGTGGCGAGAATGTATTTTTTTTAATTGTGTACTATAGATAAAAGTTATTATTCTTGCTGCCTAGTGGGTGGTTGTAACAAATAAATACCGTGGCAAATACACTGGATTACTTCATCCAGTACAAAATATTATGAAATCATGACTAGACTAAGCTCTGCCGTCTGAGTGTTTGAGATTGAAATCATCAGGTCAAACACTTGTGTACTGCAAGCAAAAAGGACAAATATCTGATTAATTTTTTCTAGTGAGGTAGAATATTGGACAGGAATAAATAACTTTATTGAGTGAGAAGAAAATTTCTGGAAAAACTAATTTCATCGTACGTGAATTAAAATATTACTTTCTTGTATTCACTAAATTTTCTTTCTAAAAAACATTTTTTTACTATAATGAAGATTTGTAACAAAATAATTTCAGTTTATTAAAGAATTTAGGGCTAGACGAAATTAACAAAAAAAACCTTACGTCATGAAGTACATTTTCCAAAATGTCTGAGCTAGTGTTTCAAGAGGAAACAGTCGCGAAGCATGCAATGAAAATATTTCTCTCTCAAATTACTATGAGAATCCCTTGGACAATCCGAAGTATTTCAAGGCGTACTGCAACTTCGAATGAGGTCAGGTCACGGTAACGAAACGCGGAATTGGCCCCGGCCTCAGGCGACTGGCTGCTAAATAGAATTTCCCGCATCCAGCGGAGAGAGCTTGATGTAATCCGCTTTCGAAGGTATTTCCACGCCCATGGGCATCGCGTGCATGCGGAGCGGGAACGCGAGCAACCTCACGGCGACCTTTTGCCCACACCTGTCGTAATTACCGTAAACTCGATACGAAGCTATTAGTAAACGGCGATTCTCCGCACCGTTTTGATTATTGTTGGGTGGGTCCCTCGCGGTCTTGTCAAGGTCAGCGTTGACCTTTGACCCGTTACCGAATTCCATCTCCCTTTTCAAGCACGCAAGCACTAAAGGTCATCGCGTAATTCAAAGTCGTCCAGGCAGGATTTGCTTTCGGGCGTTTTATTTCTCGTATACGATACCATCCAAGGTCCCACTTTAATTTTTCTGCATAAACTTATGACGTTCTTCCAATTCTTTCTGCTAGCATGAGTGGGGTTTCAAATTGATCTCATGAATGAGTTCCAAGATAGCTGAGAATGATCTACTGATACAATCAAGAATTCTATTACACTTTTGGCTGTGTAATATCAAAATACTATTGTATATAAATTCATGACTGTTTTATTTCCTAAAATCGGAAATTCAGATTTCAAAACATTATCATTGTCCGTTAACACTAGGACATTCAGGATTTATAAAACCTGGACTGTTTAGGTTTATTTTTAGTTATAATACTATGTGAAAACCAAATATTTGATTTCATTATCGTTGAAATAAAAAAAGGTGTGAAGACAATTAAATATTCCAAGCATAATTTGGGGGAGATTAATACGATCCTTTCGTTCACAGTGACACCACAGTGTTTGACACCACAGTGTTTCTGGGGCAACATAATTTAAACAATGATTGTCTCCCTTCCGGCACACAGGTGACAGTTAACAACTTATTTCCAGCGATATCTACCAGTTGCACTGCTTAGTGATTTCATTTTTAGTAAAAATTTCGAATTGTTACAAGGATATGATCTATCCGTGCAGCATGAGGTGACGTATGTGATTTTTTGTTGTCGTAAATGTAGTATCCAAATCGTATTTTGAAATTTTCGTAGATTTTTACGTGCATTAACGTACGTATAACAATATACACGGTTGCACAGGAAAATTGGCAGTAATAACATTGTGAGAATTTTTGTAATTTCTTTGATGTTATTTTCCACCACTTTGCCGAGAAGGTAACATTATATGCTTAGTGAAGTTAGTACATGCGCAGAGAATTGTTGGAAATTACAGAAGTTTTTCAAAGATTTTAATTCTTCTTTCACTGGTGAACCTATTACAGGAAATGAAATAAAATCACCTATGTACTATTTTTCGCAATATTTAACCCAAGAAATATTTGAACTATTGGCCTCGGAAACGAATTGGTGTTCTGTTCTGAAGACTAGTGTATCTATGAACTGTGATAGTTTTGAAATTAGAAAATTATTTGAAAATCCTGTAATAATGGGTTCATTCAATTTTCCACCAGAAAGAATGTTTCTGGAACCATAAACAGGAATATCTTTAATTGCAGACCATATCCCTGTAAACGAGTATTTAAACTTAGTAATAATTTACATTTGATAGATAATTGTGTACTAAACATTGCGGAAAGTGCTACCTTCCACAACTCAAACCTAATAATTATTATTCGTATTAAACCTAATAACCAAATTCAACAGATACTCTATGAAATTTGCTTGGCAATAAAGTAGTCCGAGAGTCGCGGTGTCGTCAAATGACATTAGAAAATTTTAGATCAATAAAATAGAAATTGCAAAAAGTTTTGGCAAAAAAAAGTGTTTCAGAGATGCCTATTTATTTAACTTTTCTAATACAAAATTTTTTCCACCATTATTATTAAATCGTGAACGAAAGGGATAAAATTAGCATTGCTCTAAAGACTTACATGGAGTCAGAATTTCAAGTTGCAAAAGAAAAATGTGTGTCATATTAATTTCCATAACATTTTGGGTCTAACAATTTAAAAAACTGACTGTATTACTGTACTTCAAAGCCAAATGCACTACCACAAAAGCCCGAGGAGAATGGTCGATCTCATGAAAGCCTGTCTCCGTGAGTAGTAGTATTCTCAACGAGCAATAACTTTGTCATACAAGAATGGTTCATAGTTAGTCATCTCATTTAATTATTATTTTAATTTGTAGGAAGCAAGTACCTCTACAGATTTTCTAAGGTTTACTTTTATTCTCACATTCATTAGAATTTGCCGGCATTACAATATGTTATATTGTTAACTTTATGCCTTCCAGAATGTTCACAATTCCAATAAGATCATTGGAAAATCGCAGGGGATATTTTTTTTCTGATTCAGTCATCTTATGTATGTCAAGAGCAATCTTATGTTCTAAGAAGTCTAATAACGGGAATATTGGCGTTTGTTCAAGAATTTTCAGATACCTACTGTAGTACAGATGGGGGCTGATCACGTTAGCGAAAACATGAAAGAAAAACTACACTCACTGAACATAATGCATTGCCCTTTTCTTACAGTAAACAGGTAGTTGGTGCTTTCACAAATCATCCAGGGAGCCATTATAAGCTTTTTCATTTTGTGCAAAAACATGACGTACCGTCGCCTGCATCTCTTTGAGAAGACTTCAAATTCCTACACGTCACCAACACTCTCAGTCTCAGCGCTACCGTCTATCTGCACGAGAAATCATGATCACCAACCGCTCGTTTCCTTGTTTCTTTTTGGGCTCCTTACTCTACGCCTGTCCTCGCCTTTAGCCGGGAGTTAGAACAATGTACCTCACAACGTGCCACTGGTATTGTGTTAAATTCACTTCCATCGGCACTTATGATGCCGACATGATTACCATGTCAAGAATTTTCTTCATTTTTTAAATATACGTTTATTATTATTATTCCATTACATCACGACTAAAGATCTTATGAGTCGGCTGAATATAAAATCTACTCCAGGTTGCAACCAGCTACCTAAGGAGCAGATTCGGTGACTATCAGTGCCTCTACAATACTTTACGCAAAATGTGGGCTGTTCCAAATAAAGCAATTTCTTGCACTTCCCAGTCTTTTGAATTACCTGCGGAGTTTAGACAAGTTCTTACTCAAATTTTGCGGAACAAATCCCAGAGCTCCGATAACTATCGGGACGACCTGTGCTTTTACGCCCACATTCGGCTGATCTCGATTTCCAAACTCTTGTATTTAAGACGTTTCTCTGCCTCCTTGGTAACGACGTTTTGATCGCAAGGTACAGCAACATCGATAAGTAAACACGATTTTTCGCCAAATCCCGGATAACTATATCCGGTTTGTTTGCCGCTATCGTGCGATCAGTTGAATTTGTTTGGTCGTACAATATCGTACACAATCCAACAGACGTCACCGGTTTCGGTGAGTGTTCGTACCACTTGGGGCATGTGTTTGGAACTTCGAGGGGCGGTACAGATCTGCCAGTGGAGGTAGCTACACACCCTGTCATGTCTTTTAAGGTATTCGGTCTTTGCTAGGATTGGACAAGCTGAGACAATATGATCAATGGTTTCTACTTGCTCCAGGCAAATGCGGCATTTGTCATCTTGGGAAATTTGAGAACCGCTTTATCATAATGTCGTGTTCTCAAGGCCTGATCTTGGGCAGCTATTACAAGTGCTTCCGATTCTGCCTTCATCCTTCCCCTTTTAAGCCACATAAATGATTGATCTTTATTGATCTGCACCTTGTCCATTCTTTTTAGTATTACCGTGGAGTGGTTTGTCTCTCCAATT
>JAHLJT010008756.1:83140758-83167545 GCA_031308135.1 Acheta domesticus | reverse complement strand
TGCCACATACTCTTGCCAGCTGCCATCTATCACCGCCGAAAGTACATTTATTTGTCATTTTCTTAATTTTTCGGTTTCCTATTGGTAGAACGGAAATATTAATTTTAGAATATTAAATAACACAAAGACCTAGTCCTAAATGGCAATTTTCTTTAAAAAGTATGTGCTCTTTTAGAGAAAATTGCGTTTTAGCGCTACTAAAATTGCGAAATTTGAAGCTCATTTTCACAGAAAATGTTTGAGTTTTCAAAATATTTTATTTGAAGTTATTTCAAGCACTTACACTCACAAATATAATAATCTTTACAAATTACTGGTAATGTGCATATTACAGATGTGAGAGATCTTTCAAAAAAATTACATTTATATAATTTTTGAAAAAACAAAGAAATACCTCAAAATAAAATTTACTTCATATTAAAGAGTGTAATTAGCACTATCCGTTACTAAAGTTTCAAGAAAAACTTTGTAGCCATATATGAGAAAATGGCGAAATTTTTTCCCCCCGAAAATTCGCCATTTTTTCGCGCAGCATTACATAACTTTCCCTATACTACGTATATCACTCCGTGTATACGTACGTATACGGGAAAGTAAAAATCTATCTTGTCACCGAAATTTGCCAAAGGTGCTCGTATCCAGCAAAATCCAAGAATATATGAAGTCAGAAAAGCTAAGCAAACAAACAATAGTTACGCACAAATAATAATAATAATAATAATAATAATAATAATAATAATAATAATAATAATAATAATAAATTCCCCATTTACACCAAATAGGATGCAGGCGCGTGCAAAGGGCAGTGGAAACGGCGGTCACGACCGCTGCCAGCGGGTGCAGGGGCCGTTGTCGGCGAGACAAACGGCGCGCAAGCAGCCAATTAGTGCTGTAGGAGGAGCAAGACACGGCGGCCGCGGCAGGCAGGCGACAACGTGCTCGTTATGACTGCCACCGCCAGCAACGCACGCCCCGTGCCCCGACCGCCTGTGCCTCGTGCCGTGGCTTTCGCCAGGGACTCAGCAGCGCGATAACTCTTCCTTGTTTTCCAGTTTATTTAACCCTTCCACAGGCAACGGCCACCTTCAGGTTCTTTTTATTGAAGAAATGGGAGACGGTACGTTCTAACCACGAAGTATGTAAGAAGAAGACTCAACTCTGGTGTTGGAGGGGTAGTCCGGTACGGGGGAATGTACGAAAAAAGGTTGGCAGTTAAACCGGGAGAGAGGTGCCTCAAGGCATCAACTGATGTCCCTGCGATGCCTCTGACTGGGAGGTCCTAGGGTTTGAGTACCGACGATGGTAGGATTTTGGACAGTAGCCAGATAGCTAGGTGGAATTCTGTCGCTGTCTGGAGGTGAATTCTAGCCGCTCTGATCGGTAGTTTTTCGGGGTTTCTCCCATCAATACTTGGTGATTGCCAGAGCAGTACCGTACGAAACGGTCCGCGGACCGCGCGCGATCTTTCCTTCCCATTTTTTTGCCCTGTCCTACCCCTTACTTACACATACACTTTCACGTACTACACTACCACACATGCAGGGAGAATGGTCAGGTGCTTAGAGCTTGTTTCGGCTGGGGCGGTGCCCTGCTGGTGGGAAATACGTGGCTGGGGAAAACTCCACTAGCCGACGGTAGGTCAGTACCGGATCTCGCAATCCAGCAGGACAAGATCACCGCCACCTCCTGAGAAAAACGTGCTCTACACATACGGTACTAATGACAGCAGTTGACGCGACTGGTATCTCTAATCAACAACAATCAGCAGCTAATCAGATTTACTTAGCTTCAGCACTATCAAGTTGTGAATGAAGGATATTATCTCAACTTTTTTCAGTCAATAATAATGCACATACACGTACTTGGCCATCGCAATCTACACTTTAATGTATTTCTGTAAGTGTAGATGACGTTGACTTGACACATGAGCATCCTGGCCATTGGAGGAAAATACCTTTAAATGATTTTCCTATTAAAGGCTTGGTGTCACTGAAGTGAAGTGCCGACGTTCTTCCATACTCCCAGCAGCTCAATTTAGTTTCATTCTTTCAGACTTCGCATGTCCACTGTTGCAGAACAGGCTAGTTTTATATGAAAATAATTCTGGTCAGAGAGGGTAACTTATGCGCTCTATTCATTGTAGTGGATTAGTGTACATGTAGATTGGGGCTGGACTAGACTATAAGATAATTACAGGGACAGGATACGAGGAGTTTGGCGCGTGATCTAAATGCGGGGAAACGGTAAAGGAATATGTGGAACTGGCATCGGTGTTTGTGTATGCGGAAAGGGGTTGGATATTAAGACGAATGCAATACAAGCTTGCAGCATATCATGAGAAAGATTGAAGTAAAATGTAGTGCTACTGTGGATGGTTCTAAAAAATATTATGGACAATATTTATAGTCTTCATTTAGTGTAATTTTGAGTTAGGCTGTCGATACCCTGTTTTCTTGCAGTCACTGATTACTGTTTGCTCCTGTCATCAATGTTTTTATGTCCACATACGTTTTTTTATCGAGTCTCCAAATCCTTACCTAGCATTGAATGATATTGTATTTCTTTCTTCGACAATTGTCGTGAATCTGATCTGTAAGTTTGTGGACTTCAAAAAATAATGGCTTATACCTCCATGTCTCTGTCGGATACTCCATTAGAAAAACTTAAACTTTGCCTTCATTAAGTGAATTTAATTTAGTTTTCTCTTTTGCTATATCGTTTACACGCTCATTTTCTGTTCCAAAATGCATGGTCAACCTATCTTTTCTTTTCAACACAGTTCTTCTCCTTTATTCCGTTAATTCCGTACAATTCCTTAACTCTCTTTCCTTCCAGTAGCTATTAATTTCCCCACCCCTCTTTAATTTACATTAACAACATCTTGAATCGAAGACAATGAAATCAAATGCATTTTAAATGAAACCTCCTTGTTGAGAAGTTATTAAATCATGAATGTGCACTTTTTAAGGGTTTGTGCCCTGATATAACTAAGGTAGTCTTATATCTTTATATAATATATATTTGGTAAATAATAACCCCGAAAGGTCTAAAGGGCTGAACGGGTAGGAAATATTTTTTTAATGTTGAAGGAAAATTCAACAAACTTAAATTTTATTGAATACAGCGCATCTTTGAGAATGCAAAAGTAAAATATTTTGTTTCTGAAATCTTGTTATTACCATTCAAAAACATTACGTATCCCCAGAGGGGCATCAAAGATTTTTCTCGGGGGGAAGGGGCAATAGTGTCAAGCCGACTACATTGTTTCTGCTGTATTGACGCTGGATATAAAATGTGTTTTATTTGTTGACTTTTAGCTAACATTTATAACGAAAACAATTGAAATATTAAATGAGTTTCGTTAATAGAGAAAATTACAATTTTTTTCGTTCATATGTATCCTTGGCCTGAAATCCCATGAGCCGCCTCCTCCCGCCTTTGGGATCACCACTCCGTACACTACATCTGACGTAAATTCCATGATGTTTTCGTACTTGACTTCCCTAAGAAACCTTTGCATCACTATCGTTTGGCGGACTCATTTTGCTGGTTGTCATCAGAAGTCAAGAAGCGTTCATCTCACGGCAAAGGACGTTTGCCACCGCCTCTTCCGCGGTCCGTGCCACTTCAGCATGCTTTCACACTACCTCTCAGACGTCTTCCCGCGAGTCGATGACGGCGGCAGCTCCCGTCGCCTGCCGCCTGTCACTTTCTACGAGTGGGGAATGCCACCGTGCCAAGAGCTCTTCTGAGGTTTCTTTGCACCGCCTGCGAAGCGCTGCCCACAAAGACTTGCAAGTTGGGGACATTAACATTTGAATATGCAATCAGCGTGCAACAATGCAGGTCTGTTTCTGCCGATCCGAGCGAAGTATGAACGAATTAATTTTGAATGCTCACAGAAGAATATGACTAAATTTTGATTGTTATTGATTCCGGAGTAGTGCTGGATTTTCGCATCCATCAATTTAATTCTATTACGATATTTGGGTAAATAATTGAATATGTATTGTATACAAATGATTGTACGAATATGTATGAATGTAACTACTTTTTTACGTGGGTAGGTGTAATTCTTCAAAATATGTTGCAGAGCCCGTGCTCTTCAAACCTCTTATGACACAAAAACTACCTCCCTTTTTCAGTTCTGTCTCTCCCACGCGGAACTGCCGTCAGGTATTACTTCCCAAAAGAGTTATCTTAGCTGTTGCTTACTCCATTACATTACTTACCGCATTACCGTGTGAGTGATGAGTATGTGTATTCATAATAGTAAAATACATATTAGGGAACTTTTTGTTTGAAATAATGGGTCTCCATGGATCTACTGGCCCAAGTCTGTTTTCTCTGGGCTCCCATAATCAAAATCTTTCAAAATAACAAATTTACGTACCGAATAACTACTGAACTAAGTCTAACCCTGATGGCGATCTATCTCCAAATAGGCAACCCATAGCAGAAAAGCTGTTGTGTTCGCTACAGCGGTGAAGACCCTAGCCCGCCTACATCGCCTGCGCCTACTGCAAATAACAAAGCGTACACCAAACAGCGATCGATCGCCTGATTAATCCCGGTGACCGAACCTGTCACACGCATTAAGAGCAGTACATCTTACTTTTGCATGATTGCGATATATAGCGTGTCCCGCATGCTCGCCCACGTTCTGTCTTGTTAGTTAGCTCCGAATACTAATCCCGCAGCGGGTTTTTCTTTAGATTTCCAAGCGGATCATTACATTTCAATATCTGGTTAATTACGAGACATATCTCCTTATCGTCAGTGATAATGTTGTAATTTACTACTAATTAGTGGGCGAATGAAATATTCATTTTATTAGCACAGAAGTGTAGTGAAATAGGGTAAATTTGAATGTAAATGAATGGGTGCTTTCGAAACATTTAGAATGACAAACGAAGGCTCCTGTTACACCGACTCACGACTTCACGATTGTCCGGTCGTTATCGCGATCATCGTTCGGACAGGATTGGAGCGCCACACAGTGTGAAAGTTAGCACGTGGCGTATTTCACAATTTTTGCGTGGTGTTTTTCATTGATTTTTATGATCGGTCGTAAAGTTCTTCTGCAGTTATCTCCGTGATCAGAGCAACTTATTGTAAACGTCTATTACATTATTTATATTAAAAATTATATGAGGAATAACCCGACTGAAAAACATAGTAGAAATAAAAATAACGTCTGAGTGATTTTCAGCTGTCGTGCATGGAAACTAATACTTATCTTCACTGTTTCTTGATTGGGGAATGTTACTTTTTTGTACTCGCACGGTAGCCGAATTTGCCGTACGAGTACTGCAAAGGCGTTTTGGTCACATAAAACAACTGAGTACTGCGAAGTATACAAACAACTGGCGTGTAATGAATCAAAATGGCTGTCACCTTGAATACTGAGAATGATCTCAAGAATGTCTACTTGTAAATTTTCATGAATTCGTAAAAATTAATCCTTTCGACGTACTCTTTTTAAGATGCCAACATTTTTGTCGTGAGCCAAAACTGTTTTTCTATGTCAGTTACGCAAATAACTATTATTATGCATCAATCTACAATACTAATTTCAAATGCACACAAATAGTGATTGAAATGAATTTGTACTGAAAAGTAATGCCTTTGACGTATTCTTGTAAAAACTCGTATTGTGAGATCCTGATATCGAAAAAGTGAACACGTTTGTCGCTAAACTTTCTCGAACACGTTTTGTACTCACATCCCACATTTTGTAAATCGTTGACACCGAAAAATTGGTTTATGGACAAACTTGTCTGTCTGTGATCAACACCAGTGCCTAACCCGTTCTGATGACTTACTCCAAAATGTATATTCTCACATTGATCTGGCCGAGCACGGGAACATGAACATTTGGAACGGATATTTTGGTTTTGGAGGTAGTTTTGATGACACCTCAATATTTTCTAAATTTCCTCAAAAATAGCTCCAGTTTTTAGATTAATTTTTTTAGGTTAGAGTGCATTTAAAAATAGCGCTATAAAATTGAATTGAAATTTCTCAATTTTTGAAAATTGCATAAGGTCATTTTATCCGACAACTCCTACAATTACAACGTCCAAAAATTCTCTTAATTAAATTTGTTTCTCAAAGATATATCTTTAAATAAAGTCTTGTACAGTTTTTCTAGAATATAAATTCTTGTGTAATTTTGCCTGAAATGTAGGTAATGTTTCAAAAAATGGATACTCAAAAGTGGCTCAAATTTTTCTTTAAATTTTTCCTCGAATACGCATTAGATGCTCAAGAATGGCGCAAGCATTTCCAGCGGACTCAAGGGATTTTCAAAACTGCAAAAAAAGTTAATATTTATAAAGTGCAATATTGTTTGTAAGATATTTTTCTTTAATGAATTCTGTTTCAAAAAAGTAGATCTTTAAATAAGTTCATTTACAGTTCTCAGAAGAAACTATTTGTTGTCACCGAAGTTTTGCTTGAAATAAAGGCAATTTCAAAAAGTATTTTCTCATAAACCACCCGATATTTTATTTCAATTTTCCTCTCGAATAAAGCAACTTATACTTCTAATTAAGAACCAGGTTTGATTTTCGAGAAACTATCTGTATTTTCGAAAATTGGGAATAAATAACAGTGCCAAACTACAGTGTTGATGATACAGGTTTTCGTCTTTAGGAAGTAATCTAACAGTAAGAGTTCGAATTCCGGAGTGGAAAAACATAACTGATTGGAAATACACCCTAAGTACTATCATAATATTGTGTTGTCTTTACAAATACTTGTAGTGCGAGAAAATATATGCTGTTGTAGCACTACTTATTCAATATTCCTGGTACGTATAGAATTATTGTTAAAACCATACAGACTTATGCAATGTTATTGCAGTATTCATGAAGTCATTTTAGTTAACATATTTAATGTATAGCAGTATTTTACGAAAACATTTTATTTCTTGTTCTTATCAGTGTGTGTGCTACTGTTTAAAAAACTCTGTGTGATTTTGCTGAGCAACGTTTTTGCCGCTGCAGGCCATTAATTATTTATTATTTTGCCACATATTTCAAATTCATAAAGCTTCAGAGTTTTCTTGTAGGAGTTAGTGCTATTAGTCAAGTTTTTATAAAATCTTGGAGAAATTTGGTAATTTTCTGAAGAACAGTCACTTTCTTAATTCGACGAAATTGTTTTAAAGTAAACGTATGAACACAGTTTCAAAATCTCAAAAACGTTTGCAAAAGTTAATGCGAACGCGCAACGGAGTCAAATAAGCCACATGTTACTACTTTAAATTCTAAACAACTCCAGACTTCTTCATTCACAACAAGCAACCTTTCAGAGATTCACAAATTCAACAGTTCCTCCACGCCAAGTGAGGATGCGATAGCCATAAAGCTCAGACGGTGAAAGATCTAGTTACGGGATCGCTCCGACAGGAACCTTGCTTTCCGAACGTCTCATTTTATGCAAATTTCCCGGGAGAAAGAGCGAGCACGTGCACACAGAACTCACCATTCGTTCTTCAGGACGATGCACTCCAGGCAACAGTCGACCCTCACCGCCCAGCATGCGACTCCACTGGAGGTGGGCGACATTTCGCACTTGGCTCCAAACTTACGACCTGCAAATTTTCATATGAAATATGCATTAAAATATATCACGCCACATACGAAAATAATAAAATACGAAAATTCCATCCCATTCGACTATAAATTAAAGTTTTAGAACTCGTTTAGAAGTGGTAGTGCCATTTTAGAGTTGTTCAAGAACACGACGCCGAAGATTACCGGATAAGTGTACACGCAATGTGTTAAGGGGAATCATTTCCCCAAACACAAAGCCAGTTTTACCACCCCTGACTCGTATCTTCGGAGAGCTGTCCATTTTATTGCTCAGCGTCCATTGTTATTCCGTTAAATTCGGGGAGTGTCCTGAAGAGGAATCTATTAGAATACCGTGGGCCTTTTTATGAACGACACGTTATTGATGTCGAGAGTCGCGTTGCATTGCAGAAGACGTGCCCGGTTTATGGCGGTGCAGGCGCGAAACGTTAACAGCTGGGCGCGTCTTCTTAGACAAGGTTCTCGACTTCGAACCCTGGCGACGGACACGCCCACTATGCATGTCTTGACAGTACAGCCCGTCGTGGTCGCTGGAAAGGGCGATGCTCGAAAGCTCGCGTTGGTTTTGCAGGAGGCAAAAATGTCATAACAATAGGCAATAATGTCAAATTCAATCTTTCACAACCTGAAAGATATTAAGATCAATTTGTAACAGGTCTTGAAGTGAACAACTCAATAATTTATTTTCCAGAATAATCCTGGTGTAATATTATGTAAGTCAATAATCAAAGTACAGCAAATAGTCTGCAAATCAAATGAAAATAGAATGCATATTAAACGTTTTTGTATCTTTGAAAAACAAAATCGAATGTACGTCCAAAATAGACATGTACGCCAGACTGCAGTTGTGAATACAATGATGAAACTCATCATGAAAATAATTAAAAGAAAAACATCTAATAAATGAATATTTATGTAATGACTCAGTACCTAATCCTCAGAACTGCTATTAAATAATAGTAACAAAATCTGAATTCTTAAAGTATAATATTAACTTACTATTCCTGCTACACCAATAAAATGTATTTAATATATTTTCTGCATTAAGTGGTACATATTAAGGCGGAATAGGCCACTTACAAGATCTTCGATCTGCCTATTTAACGGTCCAAAGGCCGCACTATGCGATTGCACACTCTTCCCACACACGCTTCTGCGAAAACCACATGTGGCAACTTCTGCATTCTCCGTCACGGTCCGCGAAAGCGTTAACAACACTGCAGGCAGGTGCCAAGCCCGCCCACGTCCCAACACGTCTGCAATTTCTCTCAGCTCGTGCCCCATATCCCAATTCCACTCCGGAACCTGTCCCGACCGTGACTTAGCCCTTGTTCTCGCCTCCGTGTTCTTTGCTCTTCTCAAAGAGCACAACGACCCAACAGCATATTTACGACAAAGACGGGTTTAAGAATATTCCATTGCGTATTTTTCTCCCGCTAATTCTCTATCTACAATAATATAGAATATTGCATTAGATAGGAGGAGAGTTCGAAATGATAATTAACAAATTGAAATTAAGATTGTAGGAATGTTTAAAGAGGATAAGGTCATAAATATATGGTTCAAAAGGGGTTGGCGTACGTAAGATGGTTTAAATTATGAAGCATTAAGAACAGGAATGAAAACCGTTTAGTGGGGATACGCAGCAGATATCCTAAGTGAAGATGGTATTTTGAAAGATAAAGGAATTACTATCGGCTAGACGGATACATTTGAAAATGGGGAAAAGATTTTCCAGTAAGAAGAAATGAAGTATGCACAAAACAGAAGTGTTTGAAAATGTAACAGAAATCATTCCTAGGATATATTTACTGCGAAGAAAACAATTCCTCTGTTACATTAATGGCATGCTATTTCTTTAATATTATGAGTCTCAATATTTATATAGGTAAGAAATGTCACGGCTTTCATCTGTTACATGCGAAAAAAAATCCTTAATAGTATCCATTAAACGTTTTAACTTCACAAAATTAACCACATAATCGCGGTCAGTTCATGTAGATTTTGCAATAAAAAATGGAGTTTAACTAGACCTATAACAATTTTCATACTGGGTGTACTGGATTTCGTATCACTGGATTTTATTCCACGTTTGATTAAGACGATTATTTTACCAATCGCCCCTAACGTAATCCACTGAATGTCGATACAGTGTGAAAGATATTTCGAGGTGATCGCTAGATTATTATGACTAGATATAATTTTTATTTACACTTGTAGTGATAAGAAAGACTTTAAATTCTGTTTAAGTAGTCCTTTTTTAAAAAAGTTTATTTCTATTTTTACAATATTTATTGATTTTTACTGATGTTAATTTTACAGTTCGAATCATAGTACGTTTTCTGTTTCTATAGTTGCTTGATAATGCTATTTCATTGAAATAAGGCAGTATTAAAAACTCGGAACGAAAATTAGAGTAGAGTAGTATTCACTTATACCACGAAGTTCCCAAACGGCTCTTCCGCAAAGGCTTGATATATAGCGGCATTCTCCTTGGACATCCTCTTCCAATCTGTACCTCTCACTACACTGACCTGGCTTACGTGGATCCCCTCTTGCACCACCACCCCCCGTACGTGCACCCGCCCATCTCCGCTTCCGCCCCCGCTGCATGCTCCTTCATTCCGCAACGCCACCCCCGCCGAAGGCGCGCGTTCCACTTGGCAATTAGAACAGTGAGGCTCCGTCGGGTCTCTACTCGGTCCGCTACATATTTTATAACCTGGTCGAGCGACCGGGTGGGCGCCGCCCTGTGGTCTGGTTCGAGACAAATGTGGCCAATAAGATGAAATTCAATTGCAATAACCTGTAATGTTGTACTGGAAGATTTTTTGGGGTTTGCAGTGTCGAATCCGTAGCTATACTACCACACTTGTCGGGAGACCAGTCGGGTGATTAGAGCTTGTCCCGGCTGGGACTGTGCCAGGCAGGAGGGAGATACATGGTCGGGGGAATCCCCACAAGCTGACGTAGGTCGGCGCTGGATCTCACCACCCAGCGGGGTAATATCAAGGCCACCTGCCACGATAACAACATGCACTACACGTATGGGGCTAATGACCTTAGCCGTTGACGCGTCCGGCATTACCTATCAATCAATTGAAACCGTATCCGTAATTTAAAAGATACATATATTTTATGTGAAAAGCAAGGTGGTCACTTAGGATCAGCATTAGGCAACCAACTCAAAAATCTTTTGAAATAATTCATTTTAAATTTATTGAATATAAATATTTTTAAATGATACATTGCAGGCAGTATGCGTCTTGATATTGGGGAAATACATGCGTTTATTTTCAACACTAGAAAATATTATAACAAAATTTGATACAGATACGAAAATTAGAAAGAAATTTTTGGAAATTTATTTTGTATTTTAGTACAAATGAATTAATAGCAACTTAAATTCAAATTACAATTTATTATCTTATACTTTAGGGATCTTAGTTCTTTCATATAAAAAATGTTGAAATCCCATATCAGTTCCATCATTCAGAAACCTATATTTGTTGTTGTTTCAATATTGTATTGAGATAATTCATACCTCGTTTCATGCAAAGTTACAATAATTTGTTAACATGGTCGGTCAAGTAACTAATCTCGCCATATTAGTAAAATTAGTGTATCGAAAATGCATGGGTTTTATGGTGTTTAAACTAGTTTAAACTAGCGGAACCCGGCAGACATTGTTCTGCCATTTATCTCCCTCACTCCCCATCTCCCCGTCTCTCTTTCTCTCCTCGTCTCTCTCCGTCTCTCTCTGTATCTCACTTCCCGTCTCTCCCTTTCTCTCCGTCTTCTCCTCCCCGAATTATCCTCTCTCTCCGTCTTCTCCCCCGAATTATCCTCTCTCTCCGTCTTCTCTCCCCGAATTATCCTCTCTCTCCGTCTCTCTCTCCCCGAATTATCCTCTCTCTCCGTCTTCTCTCCCCGAATTATCTCTCTCTCTCCGTCTTCTCCCTCCCCGAATTATCCTCTCTCTCCGTCTTCTCATTCCCCGAATTATCCTCTCTCTCCGTCTTCATCTCTCTCCGAATTATCCTCTCTCTCCGTCTTCTCTCGCTCCCGAATTATCCTCTCTCTCCGTCTCTCTCACCGAATTTCCTCTCTCTCCGTCTTCTCTCCCCGAATTATCCCTCTCTCTCCGTCTCTCCCTCTCTCTCCGTCTCTCCGTCTCTCCGTCTCTCTCCGTCTCTCACTCTCTCTCCGTCTCTCCCTCTCTCTCCGTCTCTCCCTCTCTCTCCGTCTCTCCCTCTCTCTCCGTCTCTCCCTCTCTCTCCGTCTCTCCCTCTCTCTCCGTCTCTCCCTCTCTCTCCGTCTCTCCCTCTCTCTCCGTCTCTCCCTCTCTCTCCGTCTCTCCCTCTCTCTCCGTCTCTCCCTCTCTCTCCGTCTCTCCTCTCTCTCCGTCTCTCCCTCCCTCTCCGTCTCTCCCCTCCCTCTCCGTCTCTCCCTCTCTCTTCCGTCTCTCCCTCCTCTCCGTCTCTCCCTCTCTCCGTCTCTCCCTCTCTCGCTCTCTCCGTCTCTACCTCTCTCCATCTCTCCCTCTCTCCGTCTCTACCTCTCTTCTCTCTCCCTCTTCTCTTCTCTCTCTCTCTCATTCACATTTAGTTTAAGATTCTGCAAGTCTCTGTATAGATGGGGTATCAGTGCCGGACCAGCAAAAATGCAATAGAATGTTCAAGAAGTTCCTCTTTCTCCTTCCCTCCCTTTCTCTCCCCATCTCTCTCTTTCTCTCTGTCCCTGTCTCAGTCTGTCTGTCTCTCTCTGTCTCTTCTCTGTCCCTCTCATTCACACGTCTTGCTGATTCTGCACGTCTCTCAGCAGGTCGAATAATCTCGAGAAGAGTCGCACCAGGAAAAATGCAATAAAATGTTCAAGAAGATCTCATCCTGTAAATTATGATGGGAAAAAACGCCATCGGCGTCAAAATTTTAGTTTTTAATGCGCTAGAAAGTTTTGTTTAGGAGTTATTTAACGACATAGATTACCGAGTGTAGCGGGTTGCATTTGCATGCATATTTAGTTTTTTTTATTCTTCAGTGCCATGTAGCACCATTTTCCGATATTTTATTAGTTAATCTGCTATTCGCGACGGAAATGAATCCATCAAAACAGATAATTAAAATTGGTTCAGTCTTCCTTGAATTATAAATGGTGTAACTAACACAATTTTGTTTTATAAATAAAGGTATTGAATTTTACTTTACTAACTAATACTAAGATTTAAAAAAAACTTAAATATTTTATGAGAAAAAGAACATCAAGTTTCGCACTTACAGCAATGCTTAAACTCAATTTCCTTAAAAACTGCTCCAAGTTTTGTAATGAAAAGTGCCATATCAGGACGAGGTTTTACTCTTCTTTAATATTCTTAGAGTAATATTTCAGTTCTACCACTAGGACACCGAAAAATTGAGAAAATTCGAAAACAAAATAGTTTAGGTGGCAATAGATGGCAGCTGGCAAGAGTTTGTGGCAAGACCGAAAAGCTAGACCAGACCAGAGGAATTAGAAAACTACTAGTACGAGAAAGTCTCTGCCTTTTGCTAGCACCACTATTTGCATTCCCACTACCGTTTACGCTGTAGAAGAATGTTTCGTAATGTTGCAGGAAAAAGCAGAAAATTTTCGGCAGAAAAACTCTGGATCGTCTCGGCCCAGGTAACAAAATGTGGAATAACGCAGTTTCTAGATTTAGAGAAAATATCCTCTAATACATGGTGTAGCCTGAATCCATGTTTTGTGAGCCTCTGGTACTGAAAAATCTATTGACGAAAAAACGTCTGTTCGTCTGTCCGTCCGTCCGCCAACAACACAAGTGGCTCATCCGATCAGCCGATTTTCTCCAAACTTTTTATCACCCAATCAATCTGACTGATGTCATGGCTCCTTGAATTTGAAACCGATAACTGAGTTAAACCGAGTTAAAGACTTTGAAACCGATAAGTTATAACTGAGTTTTTAGAATGGCACAAATTACAATATTTCAATGTTACGTAACTATAGCCAATAATCCGAAAAAGTATGTTCTGTTGCAGCACCACTAGTTTTCTCGGTCCGAACCACAGTGCGGTGGGAGGAGGGCTGCAAGCATGGAGCGAGCACAGGCACAGGGCGGTGCGGTGACCTGGGTGCTCTCTTTAGATGCCAGATTACGACCTAATGACTCTCATTTCTCTTGATAAAATAACCAACATCGGCCGCCCTTCGTTAAGCACCACTTGACCGCGACGCCGGAAGCGCCGACCGAGGCGTTCGATTGCTCGATGAGTGATGACGCGGAAGATCGACCTTCCGATGCAAGTTATCGAGATATGAACGAATAATCGCCGAGCCGACCAAACCAATAGCACGCAATGAGAAATATTTCCAAATGTTTTCCCTTCTATTGAGATGTTTTAAAATTAGCCGCGACAGGTCAGTTCATGAGGCTCGGGACCTTTTAAGAACGAAGGCGGTTCATTTGGTTTTGTTATCAGGTTATCACTTTCATTCACACAGGTCATCACTTTCATTTGCAATACATAACGAATGAATATTGGCAATAGAAAAGCAAAGATATATTTACAAATTTAATAACTTGGCGTCTCTATAATAAATGGTTATCTACGGGATTACAGGTTTTCCAGACTTTGCAGGCCCAACAACTGCGTTACAATTTCATTTCTGCAAATTAAATATTACGTGATTTTTTAAGGATCTAGAATATCAATAGTTACTTAACAGATTTTCCCTATTAACTGTATTTTAATATTTAACTGTATCATTATATTTGAATTATTATTAGTTCGTATTATTTTACTTCTTATATGAGAACAAATTAAATAATATATAAAATTACGTTTCCTTCTAGGAATTTGGTTACGATGACTTTCATTTACGTTATTAAGCTTCACATAATTTTTGTTCACTAAAGGTAAACAATACTAAGTAATATGTACTTCCATTCCCTCGTTTTTTAAGCATTAAAGTATCTATATCTATCTATATTCTAAATAAAAGTGAATGTGCGAATGTCTGTCGCATATGGACGCAAAAACTACTCGTCCGATATCTCTGAAATTTCCATAACTTGTTCTTATTAGTATCAGGAGTATTTAAAGAGTGGTTTGAATAAAATCAAACATATGGGGGCGTTAATTTTAGCAAAGTTAATCTAAGACGCGGGCTCTTTCCCAGAGGATCTTGCTTGGAGTACAATCCATGGATATCTTTTTGAACTACCCGCCTCGCATAGACTCATAATATCAAATATCATCGATGTTTCGATCTGAAGCCAGAAGTCTGAACCAAATGCTGGTGGTGTTATTTGAAGTTTGGGCCTGTTCACGTTTCAAAAGCAGTTGAAATTGCTTTGGCTGTTGAAGTCTATAGAGAGTGATTTGAATGAAATCGATAATATATAGTCCTGTTGATTTGATAGTGATGATTGAAAGATTGGATTTACTACCATTGCGACTACTGTTGAAGTTGCATTTTGCTGTAGATAAAATTAAGTTCATTACAATTTTATACAATATTGTAAGTACATTTCAAGAAATAATAGATATTTTGATATACAATTGTTCAATATTAAATGGGATAAAAAACAAAACAGGAATGAAACCGATAAAAAGAATTACCCACATTTCAAATTAGTGTTACCTTCTTTGAATAAATTGATTTTGAACTCTTATTGTATTTAATATATTGCAACAGTGAAGCACTGCTGAGTCCCCATAGTATGAAATTAACATCAAACAAATCTCTTTTGAATTTAATTCTGAATTTACCTTTTAGACAAACGTCTCTGCTCGATTAATTCGAGTAGAAAGTGCGAAGAGATAAATGCTGCGGTTTCCTCAGCGATCTCGCGTGACGGCGGCGGCACCGGGCTTTTATTTCGCAACAATTCCAAATTGGCTTTCCCTTTCATAACCTGCTAACTAATGGATTCGCTCACACAAAACCAGCACTATGCGCAGCCGACTAAAAACGATAAGGTGAGGCATTCACTTAGTTCGATCCTCACCTCGCAGACAAACTACGAAACATTTCTCCACCTATAATTCGTCGAAAGCCTCTTAAGACAATTATACGAAGGTGCACGCGCGCTTTGAACCATTGCGATGTAGTGGCTGGCGCTGTTTTTGCTCTTCCCGGCGGCCAATCCACTTCCCTGTCGGATGATTCTCTCTCCGCTCTTCCGAGCTGTTTCTGGTCGCCAAGAGCTGCTTTGTTCTTGGAACCGACTCCCGCCTTTCATCAGCTCATCTAGTATAATCAACTGGAATTCAACGATCAACCTGTCCATTTGTTTATAGTGGTCGTGTTAGTCTCAGAAATACCTGCAAGTCATCAATAAGACGTCCTATTGTTTTCAATTATTCATCTTAACCAAGATGCTGTTTGACAGTGACATGTCCCAGCTCTCTAACGACTTCTTTATGCCCGCGGGAGAAACATCAGTGGCTGATAGTGCCCAGTTGGTAGATAATTATTTGTTGTCTGTGGTTAGGATGTTGTTTTTATTGATGGCCAGTGATCGATGATCGTGATCAATGTTTTTGGAAATTTCCCTTTTAATCAGTACCAAGTTAATTAATTTTAAAGTTACGCTACAATTCCAACACGCTTCCCACTTGCCGGAATGATTGCTCCTGTAACCTTTTTCTTCAGATGAACAGAACCCTTCTCGGATGGGAAGTTAATTAGTAAATGTCTCTCCATTATTCATAGTAATCCTACAATATTTTTTTTCGTTTCAAAGGAAGATAATACTAAGTAGTCAAATTGCTCTTGCAGATAATTCAAAGTAGTCACAGCTAAGAACTCTACTTTGAACTTTGCTAAATAATGTTTTATGTCGAATGGTATAATAAACAATGAGTAATAAACATTTTAAAAATGACACAATGCCACAGCGTTGTTACAATTTTAGTAATTTTACATGTTAAATGGCTCCATCATTTTACATCAGTTTAAAATATACTTTTACTTTTCACTAACTTTATTAATTTATTTGACTATATCAAAATTCACTTAGGTATCCAGTGAACACAAATATACACATATAAAACGCAGGCCACGATACTTAACAAATCAGCATGTATCTTCTTCCTTCTTATTTCCTAATAGATAAACAGAAATGTACCTTAACCAGAGCTACCATTTTCCAAATAAGTCAAACGTCTATATGAATTTGAGTTCAATAATTCAGGAGTCCAGCATGTGGGATCTGTAGATAGGATTTCGACGAAAAACAATTGCACGAATATTCAAATCTATCATATCCTGCCTAGGAAAACTACTTTCTCCTTTCCTACCTAGGACTTTTTTTTCTTTCAAATATCATCCCTCTTCGTCATCAAAAAGTGAATTGGTTTACATGGATACATTAGTGAACAATAAGCACCATCTAGTGTTAGTTCACGAACAGAGGACAAACAAGGCGGAATCAATTAATATCAAACAAGACGGTGTTAATCAATAGTAGTCGGTAATGCTCTTAGATGTTTATAAAGCTACTTACAATAAATAATTTTGAAAAAAGGCGGACAGAAAGACGTTTTGAAGAAAATCACTTTCCGTTAACAAGGACCTCCAAATTGAGCATGTTCTTCGAAATCTTGACATCGATTATTTACAGAATTGCTGAAGTAACTTTCTCTCTATCACGCGAAACGCGAAATAAAATGGTACATCCATTAAACTTTTCAATTTCATTACTTACCTTTTGTGTAATAAATTAAATTTACTTGCAAACTTCCTTTGCTCTCCTCTGATTCAGCCACAAACTTCCAAAGAAGAATGTATTGAACATATTGTTTCAAGTCATGATATTTACTAAACTTGAAATGATAGCAACTAAAGAAACTAATACATATACGTAAATCGTAAGAAGCCAACGAAGATTTATTTTATCTTTAAAGGTATTTTGGCACTTGTAACATTCATGTAGTTCTCGTTTGTGTGAATCTCTTGCAACTAGCGCTATCAAAACTATGGTGCAGAGGCTACTCATTGTGTCTTGTCAACATCACTAAAATACATTATAAGCGACCATAAGAAAAATTAAGATATTACGTTCGAATTCAATTTTGCAATACAGGTCAAATATTGGAATCGTATAGATCCTAATGATGGGCTATCTACAGGGAATGGGAAGAGTTCACGTAACCTGCTTCAAAATTTTTGAGTTACCAAGGCAGAAGAAATGTGGGGCAACCAAGATTGCAGATCGTACGAATCCCCGGGAAACGAAGCTGGCCTAATTACCTAATCCTCGATGTACACTATCATGATAAAGTGTACATAAATGTCTAGGAACTTCTTTCGTCCTTCACTCGATAACCTTGATTTTAAAAGTAAATAAATGTCTAAATTATTCAATTCATCACTTTCTGAGTGACTTTAACTATTTTATTAACATGTTAATGTATTCAACAATTTCAGAATTCACGTAGATATACAGTAACACATTTACCTGAAAATACAAAAAATATTGTTCCCAACAAGAATTTTCTTCCTTTTGAAGTGATTTCTTCCTTTTGAATCCATTTTATAAATTAATGCTACAATTGCACTTAAAGCACTTAAATCACACACTTAAAGCACTTAAAGGACATAATGTTCTTCGCAGAAATCACGCCTCCACTTCATTCGGAGTTCAATTCAGAAATATTTTATTTAACGTGATTATGTGAGCAAGGTTACAAGTTCGACAACAATCAACGAAAACGAATATACAACAACCTACTACTTGTCTCTAAAACGCCTACATTAATTATACTAATCACACAATGTGCGACATCTTATACGGAAATAAGATGTATTTAGTTTGGTTCTCATTTTCTAGAAAAATCGTTGGTATTTCGATTCTTCTACACCCGTCTTTTCCTCATGCGCATCTCAATTATTTATTCTGTTTACCCTTTTCTATGTTTTCAGTTAATACGTTCTAAAAAACTGAAAATGTAAGTATGGCATTCCTGATGATTGTCAAGGGATGCCCAATGAAATTTCTAACGTGAAGTTGTTTTAATAGAGTACTTTTGCACAAAAACATCAAGTAATTAACTACTACATGCATAACAGATTTTATAAAGCTGAGAGTATTAAACTCTCGAATTGTCTTCCCTTCTAGTGTTATGAAAACCTATCATTCAAATTAGTGTCTCCATAGGATCTCTTTATCCAGTGTCTTCTCAGTATATTTTAGTTGTGTTGTGTCACGCACTGGACTCTCTCAATTTATTACTGACTCATTTCCTAGTTTTCTCGTTTTAATGTGAAATGAAAAGGTGAAGTTGTGATCGATCGTATCAACGAAAATCATGTCGAATATTCACAACGACGCCCTCCACTAAAATATGAGAAATAACTTCCTGTTAACGGCGTTTCACCTGAAGTAGTTTACGAAGAAAAAACAACCTTCAGTTTGCGAAGTCACCAGTAAATCACCTGTATTGAATCCATCATACACGGTACAAAGTACTCCGCGAAAACGAATTTCGATAAAAAGCGTGGCGAAACTTCTTGTGAGATCGTCTTGCATTCCGATCCTTCTCAGGCACGAAAAGTAAGATTCCTCCGCCTCTCAAATGCTGCTGCAAGCAATAAGAGAGTCCTCGAATCAGTCTTCGTCTTTGCTCAGTCAGTCGTGCGGTACAGGCGCCTTCTCCACTGGAGCCGGCGTGGAGGGATCTTCCTTTTGGAGGACCTCGAGAAGGGAATTCATTGGCTCTGCAAACTCTGTAACGGTTGCTCGATGACTGGCGTGGCCAGGTCACCGTGCGGTCACTTCACTGCGTTGAAGAGCTACCGGCGCTTCGGATGGGAACGTGTGTGGGTGTAAGAGAGAAAAAGGCTCTACGAAAATGTTCACTCGGAAGGTGAGGTAATATAAAATGATTAGTGCTCGTTTCGCATCCCGCAGATGCAGTTTTACCAACTCATTCGATCAGGTGCACATTATGAAGATACTCACTGGACAAATACCATTGAATTTTCTTAAATCACAATAGCTAAACAACAAATGAACAATTTTCCCTACAGTGTTCTATTATCAAAGATAAAAAGCGAAGTACCAAAAAGTGAACTCTTCAGAAAAATCTAGTGAACACCATTTAAAGAGTTCTGCCATTGTAATATTTTTCTTCTTGTTACAATATTCGTTGGAATCAGGAATCTTAATCTCTTTTTGAACGTCTATTTCCTACCGTAGAGAATCTGCATTGTTACGGAAGAAAAAATTCGAACTTTATTTTAAACATAAATAATCGAGAGCAAATTGTGTTTAAACATGCAATAGTGTTGTTAGTTACTCAACATTTCGTATTGGACATTTTAGTGCTAATAAAATTGATTTGCATAATGTTCACTATTCATGTTCAGGATTACAAGATAAGTAATCTAATTCAGTCCAATACGGATATTCGCATTAGCTGTGCGAGAGGAAACGCAAAGATTTGGGTAGTTCACTGGTGAATATGTCGGGCCGGGGATGAAAAGAATTAGGACTGGATTCGGAGCGGAGTGAATCGCGTCCTTCTGAAGAGAGCGAGCGAGCCGCCGGGCGGGCGGGCGGGCGGGCGGTTGGCCGAGAGAGGGGGCGGAGTGGGGGGGACGGGGGGTGGCGGGGGCGGCCGCGGGCACGTGGGGAGCGGATAGCGCACCGGCCGCCGAGGCGGACCCGCTCAAGGCCGGCAGGTCGCCGAGCTGTCCAGATAACAGCGGGCCGCGGGACACGGGCCGTGCATCACGCCGCCCCACGCACTCACGCACGCACACGAACGCACGCACGCTCGCACGCATACGCGCACGCGCGCGCGCCCGTGTCTCTCTCAGAGCGCAGCCGCGGACGCCGCCCCCCAAAGAAACAGGAGGCAAACGCCTTCGCCACTGCCGGTGGCCGCGTCCTCTGCCCTCACATGCACCTTACTCTTCTTTTTTTTTACTTTTGTGTGTAGTTCCTTACGTTTACTACGTATGGCGTACTTTCTTTACGTTTACTTTCTTTCTACGCCTCTTTAGTGTACTTTCTTTTGTTTACATTCTTTACGTACTTACACTGTATTTTTCTTTCTCTCTTAACGTTCATTTTCTTACGTTTACAATTCTTTCTTACGTTTACGATTCTTTTCTGACTATTAAAATTCTTGTTTTTTTGTCTTATCTTATTGTTTAATTATTTTCTTTTACGCCTACGTTCCTTTATTTACACATTTTTTACTATTACTCTTTTGAGTTTTGAAACTCGATTTTTTCTCATTTTGTTTTTCAAGTTCTGCTAGTAGCAACATCTTCTCTTGTTTCATGTTTTAATGAAGAATGTTTTGATTCTGTGTTATACGCACTTATATGCTCCTTTCCCCCTTAATATTTATATTATTATCACTTCTTATTTGACCTTCATTCCCATATTATTTTCCTCCCGTCTGTTCGCCAGTTATTTTAATTGTTTTGTTTTCGTGCTCCTTCATTTGATTTTGCTCTTTTTTCAGTAGTAGTATCAGTTTTTACATCACATTTCCCATCCATTTTCTTCCCTTCTCAAAACAGCATTATTTTCAAACATCCACAACATATCAGTTCTTATTTGCTCAATATTTTCCTCGCTATGTAATCCGGGTTCTATTGTCAACGTAACGTGTGGCAACATATTTTCTCCTCTCTTTAAACATTCGCTTCCCGTAATTAATTATTTCCCCATGGTCCACTTGCTAAGACAATACATATTTTCCATCTCCCTCACCACCTAATTTGTCTGCCCATGATTCTCATATTTTCTTTTTCCATACATTTAATTGTTCTTGTCAATGTTATTATTTGCTTTTCCTTGTGAAACATGTAGTCTTTTTCTGCCTCTTCCTGGCGTTTTTGATACTCAAGTCACAATACGATACATTTAGCGACATGGGCACTGGGAAGAGCGTCTTTCAAATTGTCACTTTTAAAGCTTTCCTTCTGTAGTCTCCGCGGCTACCCGCACCGGCTTTGCGTCCACTACTTCGTCTTCGCCTTCAGCTCTGCCAGTGTCTCGTAGCCCAATTCAACTTCGGCAGTGGCTTATGCAAACTGTAACAAGCAGGGCCAATCAAATTATACTGGGGAAAGCGTTTCCTAGATTCGCTGCACTGATACTGCTTTTGTAATGTCTAGCACTTCCACCAGAGATATCCAGTCAGAATGAATCGAAAGTTTCGGGAGATAGATTATGAACCTGCAGTTCAAATCACTCACGAAACAATGCTTTTAAGATCCTGACATGTGAAATGAGACCACTGCCTCTCTATGTACTTGATTACATCACCTGCGTTGATGAATTGTGAAGGATATCGAAACTGAAATATACGTTTATGTTCATCAAGATTTTCAGCCTTTGTAACAAGTTCAGGTTTTGGTTCAGTTCAAGTTTTCAAGATTTATTAAATTTTAAGTACAAACGTATTAATGAAAAAATGTACTTCTACTATTTTCTGCAAATCCTGGCAAACAAGTTAAAATCGAGGCAGCATCTAAATTGAAAATTATTGAAGTGCGTCATAAAATTATATCCATTTCGCCTAGTCACACATTTGAGTGCACGCCGATTTCTCTCTTCGTAGTTTCAAATGTATTCCTGTAAGGAAAATAAATATAAATACAGTAAGTTCATTATTGTCATAATGAATTGATCGAATTGATCTCACATTTCAATGAGATCAGTCAATCAGAAAATTCCTCTGAACTTCTGACTCTGAGGTCTCTTCTGATGACAATAGATTAACCAAGCCGATTTTTAAAGACCTTTAGAACAAGTCGACAATAGCCTGGAATTCAAGAAGTTAGGAAAGATTTGGAAAGAAACAATATAAGTGAAAAAAAGCAGAAGAAAGAGAGATGATTAAGAAGTAAGTGTTAGAAATGGAAGGATTCTAGGACAGGAAGGAAAAGAAGACAGGGGTCAAAAAGGTCTGAGGAGAGAAAAAGGATGCATAGTGAGAAGATGAAAGCGTACTGGAGGAAGAAGAAAGGAGGACAAAGAAAGAAGCATTGAAATTGGTTCGCGGTCCTTAGATGACCCAAACGGACAAAAAAAGAAGAGGAGATGGAGAGGAATGTCTAAAACCATGGAAAGGTGTCCATCTTTTACAAAATGTCGATAAAGACGACGTCAACTTTGCAAACAATTTCAATACCAACCCG
Organism: Acheta domesticus; assembly: GCA_031308135.1. Lineage (NCBI taxonomy): Eukaryota > Metazoa > Arthropoda > Insecta > Orthoptera > Gryllidae > Acheta > Acheta domesticus. The sequence goes on along the minus strand of JAHLJT010008756.1, from coordinate 83,144,776 downwards.
AAACTCCAGCGTATAAATAGCAACTACGAGTGCAATCGTCCGCCCTGCCGCGTCCGCTCGCCTCGCGACACCAGCGCCCGCGGTCAACGGACCTGTCGCACGCCACGACCGTATGGCACGAGATGCTATCCCGTCCGCGTCGTCGGGGGGAAATGCAAAGACGTGTAGAGCGTGGGCGCCCGCCCGCTAGTCGCACTGACGTCCCCCGCTCGAGCCCCGCTCTCTCGCTCCGGCCATCACATCATCACGCACCGCCACCCTCCCCCGGCCCCCTCCCCGCCCCGCCGCGCCCTCACCACGCCTTCGCATGCTCTTCGGCTGCAATGAACGGCAAAACGAGTTCCTCGCCCGTTGATCAGGGCCGTGCCTGCGGATAGGGAGCCGGAGCAGAAACAGAACAGTCTGAAAGGCCCGCAAAAAATTAAAATCGTACTGTGGGTTAAAACTCAGTTCCATGAGAATTTACGGTTAATCTATTAAATATAACTGTCCACCCGATAACTTTTGGAAAACCACAGATCCCTTTGTTTTAAAGACGGTTTGAAATTTTACCTCAATACTTTAACATATAAATTAAGATTGAAATTTTATTTATATCTTTTGCTCTAAACGTACGAATTTGCGACAACCTGATCTCTTGTCATTATGAAGTACAGGTTTCGTTTACAAGATATCGTCAAATAATAAAAGATTTTTGAGGACATCTGTTGTTGTAAACAACGATGTTATTTAAGAAGAGAGTGATATATTTGTTCGGCAAATCATTTTTGTAATCACAGAAAAGAGAATGAATTTTAAATTTACTTTATTTATTAAATTCTTGATATACAAATTCAACCTTCTTTAACACAAAGGGATCTGTGGGTTTCCAAAAGTTATCATTCAGACGATTACAATAAAATGTATTACGTAGATTCGCACGAATACTATATTAATATTTGGATTCCTGAGTTGTCCGGATATAAAGGTCAAATCCTAGTTTATGAATTATGGTCACTACGGTGGTATCGTGCCTCTTTGTTGGTAAAAATTGTTCATATTGTTCTCAAAATTCATCTTCATGCTCATCTACTGGTGTTGTAGTAATCATCGACTGCTGCTTTAGAAGACTTTAATACATCTCACATATTCCCTCACACACATTCCGTTTCATCACCATCTTCCCAAGTATCTATCACACAGTTCGCTAAGATCCCATGACAGTCGATGGCTCAATATGTCATCGGTTCCTATGTACAGTCATCCCGAACAGAAGTGCGCGAAAATACAAAACAAGTTATTTTTTGGTGATCCGTGGATGATGTATGATATTCAAAATATTTTCGGAGTTTCAGGCCTTATTCGACCTTGTTGCAATTCATCAGACCATTTACTAAAGATGCCAAACTTCTTTTCATTTTTTAAATTAAAAATATGATACAATCTTGTAACATTTGTGTGTGAAATGAGTTACTTAACATTTGATGTAATTCATAATGAATGACTTACTTTTATTAATTGGTAACGCGTGTTATTTTTTTATAGACCACATTACCCTATTACGTTTCTTTAACGTGTACGGCCCAATTACGTTTCTTTAACGTGTTTGCAAGATTCAAAACGATTCAGGGCAAGCGCAATGTCTGTTCCAGTGTGGTTTTAAACCAGAAGAATAAAGAACAGGTCACGGTATTTCCAAACACAATAGTCTCCAAAATTTTGTTTTCAATACCTCCAATCCCTATTATTTTCTGTATCGTTAATTTTTATTACAAAAATTCTACTGAAATGATAAGCTCTACGTTTGTCAAAATTTAGAGCACTTTTTTTTACATAGGTCGACTGCCATTCTTGGCGAAGATTGGCATCTTCCCATCTGCGATGAAACTTTTACAAGTACACATTTACAAGTATTTTTGTCTCATTTGGGGCTCGTTATTTCGCAACAGGTCATACGTCTCGCTATTTCCATGTCCTTCCACGACGAACGAGAGTAGGAAACGCGAGGATGGCGGAGCGCAGCCGCCGCAGCGGAGGCCATCGTCTTGCCTATATCGGGAAGCGCGCTCTTGCTCCAGCGGCGGCGGCGGCCAGGGCGGTTACATCTCGCCCAGGGCGTGCTCGCCGGGAAACGCGGCCGATAGGCTGCACGCCGCCCGCGAGAAGCGGCGAAGGTGGGGGCGGGGGAGGAGGAGGTGAAGGTGGGGTGGGAAAGGAAGATGGAAATGGAGGTGGTGGAGACGACGGAGGTGGAGGGAACGGAGAAGAGGTGGGCGGCAGGGGGGACGGAGGGGTGATGGAGGTGGCGGGTGCCGATGGACGCGGCGGAGGCGGAGGTGAAGGCGGTGGAGGCGGCGTGAGGTGGAGGCGGCGGAGGTGGAGGCGGCGGAGGTGGAGGCGGCGGAGGTGGAGGCGGCGGAGGTGGAGGCGGCGGAGGTGGAGGCGGCGGAGGTGGAGCGGGAGGCGGCGGAGGCGGCGGAGGCGGCGGAGGCGGCGGAGGCGGCGGAGGCGGCGGAGGCGGCGGAGGCGGCGGAGGGCGGAGGAGGCGACGGAGGTTGCGCGCCACCAAGGTGAAACGACCCACGACGCGGCGGCGGCGGCGCCTGCTCCTAAGCGGCGGAGGCGGTGCTCAGGAAAAGCGGAGACATACGCGCCGGCGGGCGGACGAGGCACCAGTGATCTGTATGCGAGGATATGGAACGTATTGCTAGGCAGGAGAAAATCGTTGTCGGCAAGGTGATGGAATACACGAGTAACCTAAACGGAAAAGGAGTTCTTAGCAAAGAAGAAGACCAACAATAAACTCATTCAAGAGAGCTGATAATTGATCGAAGACGAAATAATAATATGACCGCAACCAAATAAATTTAAGGAATATAGTATTATGATAATAAAGAATGAAGAATTGGCTGATTTTGTAATAAAAGTTTAGTAATTTTTTAAATGAAGTGTTGCAGGTAAAACAAATTATTAAGATCTTGAAGGCTGTTTATCGAAAAGATTAATTTATTTTTCAAACTCCTATATAAAAACAAGAAAAAATAGAAGCAATGATGTTTGAGAAGAATAAAAAAATAACAAAATAAGAAAGAAGTAACAAACTGTTGGCCGTCGTTCTTTTTTACAAATGAAGCAAAATTCTTGAGTTTGTTTTCCTGATTGTCGTAGAGTTTTTCTATTGCATGAACATCCAAATTATGAGAAACGAAAGAACTTACTATACAAATAAAGAAACGCATCCAAAATGATAATTAATTTCTATATGCCGTAAATCGTACCTCTTCAGTATGCATATGTATTTATTCTTTAGTATCCTTATTGGACTAGAAATTTTATTTCTTTAAAAAACGTATTTTGAAAGTAGGAACACTTTCTGTTACACTACTCGAACAGTCAATTGTAGAGAAGAAACAAACAAGTTCTGTAATGTTATTGGTCTCTACTAACTTAGGAATAATAAAACTGTACGTCAGAGTTTTGTAGTGTAAACTAAAAATTCATAAGGAAATGTCATAATTAATACATTTGCAAACTATTCTAGAAACGCATATAACCTCTATCTATCACTACTCGTTAAGCGCCAATGTAATATTACACTTCTTTACAGTTTCCTACGAAATATTGTTTCGTTCACGTTTTATTAACTATTTCGTGTTACACATTACTGAAATAAAAGCGTATTATTGGTGCTGAATAGGTTCTTTGCAAATATTCTACAAAATGCTGACACATGTCTTTTTTATAATTTCAGAATATTTACCACTTCTTGTTTATCAATAAGAGATCAACAACTCCATTTAACCCCTATTGTACTGTAGTACGCAGTCGCTACATAACTCATTAGGTATTAGAAGACGCATGGCATTGAAGTCAGGTCAAAGCATCTTAAGATATTGAAATTTAGAAATTACTAGTCTTGTAACACGTCATTGAATTTTTTAAAGGCAGATATCAACTGAAGAAGAAAAATACCCTAGAGGCTGCATATTTGATTTTCAATTTGTGTAATACGAAACACAACGTTTAAAATATCTTTTTT
>JAHLJT010008756.1:83070578-83139758 GCA_031308135.1 Acheta domesticus | reverse complement strand
TCGTTTCGCATCCCGCAGATGCAGTTTTACCAACTCATTCGATCAGGTGCACATTATGAAGATACTCACTGGACAAATACCATTGAATTTTCTAAATCACAATAGCTAAACAACAAATGAACAATTTTCCCTACAGTGTTCTATTATCAAAGATAAAAGCGAAGTACTGTAACGAAAAACCCCTCTCACTTGTACTGATATCGATCACGCCCACTAAACAGGCGCCAATGCAACGAAAAAACCCCCTTTCCTATTTACTAAACGCCCTACGAACTGGGCACTAATGTAATGAAAATCTCCCCTCTCAACTCCTATTGTTGATCACGAAAAACTTCCTTGCTGATCACCTGTAATATCTACAATGCACACCACTGTGCCCCCCCTTTTACTATCCGGAGTTTTCCTGTTTACATAAATTTATCAGGGCGGGCCGTGATTTGTTCTCTACAGAACACAAGCGCCACGCCAATGCAGGGACCAGGATCAGCTAGCTATGTGATAAAAACACCGGTTACGTAACATCAAAACGAGAACTCAAAATCTCGTTTGTTTATTTTCTTTTAACCAACAGAAACATTAATACCCTCATAAAAGAATCAATACCACACAACATCAACAAAACACGATATCATAAAAATCACAAAAATCAATAAACATATTATACCCAAATGTTATTACGAAATAATGAGCTCAATACTGTGGCCACACCCATTACATTGCAATCCCCCCAAAATGTTTCCAGTTTTGGCTTTGTAAACCATTTATTCTTCCCAAGAGCAAAGAAATCAAAGTCATTGACTTCACTGGAGTGTTGCAAAACAAAAAAAAATATTCCACTTCCCTTGCGTTGTTAACCAAGCGGCGACCAGGTCCACACACACACGATCTCACGCCGTCATGCGTAAGAACTCTGCTCCACTGCTGCCTGCTAGCGCCGAATTACCAGTGCCCCCCAAATTGGCACTGACCACGGCGACGATATGCAAAGACGCGCTCGAGTCTGCTGCACCTCGGCACACCTCGTTCGGCGACACCCGCTTCGATTTTTCAATGGTCGAAGTAACACCAGTTCCAAACATTAGTGGAAAAACTTTCAAAATTCACAAAACTCAAAATTAGGATCGCGCGTGGCATAGCTTTATATATTACCACTAAAATAGTTCACATCACACGGCATACAGTTCCGCCACCTTGCGAATACAAGTCCGAAGGAGCAACACCTTCTCGAAAATTTATAAGTTCGCGTGTTAAAATAATATCACGAGTGACGCGGAGTACAACTCGCCACGAAGTTATTCACTCCTCTCACAGTTTATAATAGTTCACTAGTACGAGTCCAGAAGAGAACACTTCATCAAAAATTACAAATCCAAATTTTTTTAAAATTATTCTTGCAACAAGCGACGCGGATTCTGCCTCTCGCTACCAAGCTATTCCCTCGTCTCTCTCCCATTGTTGTCCTAAAGCATTTATAGCTTTTTTCCGAACAAAACAATAGCGCCTCTACTGTCTTCTGCTTTATAACTTATAAAAATAGTTTATTATTAATTTCTAACACTTCCTGGATTGTCTTATTATATTGTAAAATTCCCAATTAAAATTTCGTATCCATTCCACTTCTTAGACATCACTTTTCTCGCTTCATTTTGTTAAAAGAATGCTTTTTCGTGCGTCTCATGCCTACAAACATCGCTCGTTTATTTCTCAATTAACTCATGTAACATAATGTTTATCTATTAATGTTCGGCGTCCTAAAATTGTGTCACCACGTTTATAATTTGGCCCGTATTCCACGGAATACTTTGGTATATGCCAAATCTCGGTAGACACACTAGTTTTCGTTTAATTTATTAATATATCCAAACTTTTCTGAAGGGACGTCACGACCATTGTTGTTTTAGTTCTGTAACATGTTAAAATCAATGTCATGATCACAAAACTCGCGATATTATGCGTTTCTGTGACCCGATTTAGCTGAAACAAACTTTATTGTGTTCCTTATAATTTTGTGCGTTGACTAGTAACATGCAACCATTAATTAACCACGGCGTTCACATGCTCGCCTGAAATACTCGTTTTCTCTTAGATCACCTTCACTTGTTTTTCTATATTCCGCTCTGGAAGTTTCTACATAAAGTTCTATACCCGGTTCATAAACCAATGGTCACTTCATGTTATTTACCTATTTCATTTGTAATAGATGGCTAAACTATTACAGTACCAAAAAGTGAACTCTTCAGAAAAATCTAGTGAACACCATTTAAAGAGTTCTGCCGTTGTAATATTTTTCTTCTTGTTACAATATTAGTTGGAATCAGGAATCTTAATCTCTTTTTGAACGTCTATTTCCTACCGTAGAGAATCTGCATTGTTACGGAAGAAAAAATTCGAACTTTATTTTAAACATAAATAATCGAGAGCAAATTGTGTTTAAACATGCAATAGTGTTGTTAGTTACTCAACATTTCGTATTGGACATTTTAGTGCTAATAAAATTGATTGGCATAATGTTTACTATTCATATTCAGGATTACAAGATAAGTAATCTAATTCAGTCCAATATGGATTTTCGCATTAGCTGTGCGAGAGGAAACGCAAAGATTTGGGTAGTTCACTGGTGAATATGTCGGGCCGGGGATGAAAAGAATTAGGACTGGATTCGGAGCGGAGTGAATCGCGTCCTTCTGAAGAGAGCGAGCGAGCCGCCGGGCGGGCGGGCGGTTGGCCGAGAGAGGGGGCGGAGTGGGGCGGGACGGGGGGTGGCGGGGGCGGCCGCGGGCACGTGGGGAGCGGATAGCGCACCGGCCGCCGAGGCGGACCCGCTCAAGGCCGGCAGGTCGCCGAGCTGTCCAGATAACAGCGGGCCGCGGGACACGGGCCGTGCATCACGCCGCCCCACGCACTCACGCACGCACACGAACGCACGCACGCTCGCACGCATACGCGCACGCGCGCGCGCCCGTGTCTCTCTCAGAGCGCTGCCGCGGACGCCGCCCCCCAAAGAAACAGGAGGCAAACGCCTTCGCCACTGCCGGTGGCCGCGTCCTCTGCCCTCACATGCACCTTACTCTTCTCGTTGCCTTTTCTTTTTTTTTACTTTTGTGTGTAGTTCCTTAACGTTTACTACGTATGGCGTACATTCTTTACGTTTACTTTCTTTCTACGCCTCTTTAGTGTACTTTCTTTTTGTTTACATTCTTTACGTACTTACTCTGTATTTTTCTTTCTTCCTTAACGTTCATTTTCTCACGCTTACAATTCTTTTCTTACGTTTACGATTCTTTTCTGACTAATAAAATTCTTGCTTTTATGTCGTTTATTATTTTCTTTTACGCCTACGTTCCTTTATTTACACATTTTTTACTATTACACTTTTGAGTTTTGAAACTTGATTTTTTTTATTTTCTTTTTCAAGTTCTACTAGTAGCAATGTCTTCTCTTGTTTCATGTTTTAATGAAGAATGTATTTGATTCTGTGGTATACGCACTTATGTGCTCCTTTCCCCCTTGATATTTATATTATTATCACTTCTTTATTTGGCCTTCATTCCCATATTATTTTCCTCCCGTCTGTTCGCCAGTTATTTTAATTGTTTTGTTTTCGTGCTCCTTCTTTTGATTTTGCTCTTTTTTCAATAGTAGTATCAGTTTTTACATCGCATTTCCCATCCATTTTCTTCTCTTCTCAAAACAGCATTATTTTCAAACATCCACAACATATCAGTTCTTATTTGCTCAATATTTTCCTCGCTATGTAATCCGGGTTCTATTGTCAACGTAACGTGTGGCAACATATTTTCTCCTCTCTTTAAACATTCGCTTCCCGTAATTAATTATTTCCCCATGGTCCACTTGCTAAGACAATACATATTTTCCATCTCCCTCACCACCTAATTTGTCTGCCCATGATTCTCATATTTTCTTTTTCCATACATTTAATTGTTCTTGTCAATGTTATTATTTGCTTTTCCTTGTGAAACATGTAGTCTTTTTCTGCCTCTTCCTGGCGTTTTTGATACTCAAGTCACAATACGATACATTTAGCGACATGGGCACTGGGAAGAGCGTCTTTCAAATTGTCACTTTTAAAGCTTTCCTTCTGTAGTCTCCGTGGCTACCCGCACCGGCTTTGCTTCGTCTTCGCCTTCAGCTCTGCCAGTGTCTCGTAGCCCAATTCAACTTCGGCAGTGGCTTATGCAAACTGTAAGAAGCAGGGCAATCAAATTATACTGGGGAAAGCGTTCCTAGATTCGCTGCACTGATACTGCTTTTGTAATGTCTAGCACTTCCACCAGAGATATCCAGTCAGAATGAATCGAAAGTTTCGGGAGATAGATTATGAACCTGCAGTTCAAATCACTCACGAAACAATGCTTTTAAGATCCTGACATGTGAAATGAGACCACTGCCTCTCTATGTACTTGATTACATCACCTGCGTTGATGAATTGTGAAGGATATCGAAACTGAAAATATCATTTATGTTCATCAAGATTTTCAGCCTTTGTAACAAGTTCAGGTTTTGGTTCAGTTTCAAGTTTTCAAGATTTATTAAATTTTAAGTACAAACGTATTAATTAAAAAATGTACTTCTACTATTTTCTGCAAATCCTGGCAAACAAGTTAAAATCGAGGCAGCATCTAAATTGAAAATTATTGAAGTGCGTCATAAAATTATATCCATTTCGCGTAGTCACACATTTGAGTGCACGCCAATTTCTCTCTTAGTAGTTTCAAATGTATTCCTGTTAAGGAAAATAAATATAAATACAGTAAGTTCATTATTGTCATAATGAATTGATCGAATTGATCTCACGTTTCAATGAGATCAGTCAATCAGAAAATTCCTCTGAACTTCTGACTCTGAGGTCTCTGATGACAATAGATTAACCAAGCCGATTTTTAAAGACCTTTAGAACAAGTCGACAATAGCCTGGATTCAAGAAGTTAGGAAAGATTTGGAAAGAAACAATATAAGTGAAAAAAAGCAGAAGAAAGAGAGATGATTAAGAAGTAAGTGTTAGAAATGGAAGGATTCTAGGACAGGAAGGAAAAGAAGACAGGGTCAAAAAGGTCTGAGGAGAGAAAAAGGATGCATAGTGAGAAGATGAAAGCGTACTGGAGGAAGAAGAAAGGAGGACAAAGAAAGAAGCATTGAAATTGGTTCGCGGTCCTTAGATGACCCAAACGGACAAAAAAAGAAGAGGAGATGGAGAGGAATGTCTAAACCATGGAAAGGTGTCCATCTTTTACAAAATGTCGATAAAGACGACGTCAACTTTGCAAACAATTTCAATACCAACCACGAAACTCCAGCGTATGAATAGCAACTACGAGTGCAATCGTCCGCCCTGCCGCGTCCGCTCGCCTCGCGACACCAGCGCCCGCGGTCAACGGACCTGTCGCACGCCACGACCGTATGGCACGAGATGCTATCCCGTCCGCGTCGTCGGGGGGAAATGCAAAGACGTGTAGAGCGTGGGCGCCGCCCGCTAGTCGCACTGACGTCCCCCGCTCGAGCCCCGCTCTCTCGCTCCGGCCATCACATCATCACGCACGCCACCCCGCCCCGCCGCGCCTCGCCACGCCTTCGCATGCTCTTCGGCTGCAATGAACGCAAACGAGTTCCTCGCCCGTTGATCAGGGCCGTGCCTGCGGATAGGGAGCCGGAGCAGAACAGAACAGTCTGAAAGGCCCGCAAAAATTAAAATCGTACTGTGGTTAAAACTCAGTTCCATGAGAATTTACGTTATCTATTAAATATAACTGTCCACCCGATAACTTTTGGAAAACCACAGATCCCTTTGTTTTAAAGACGGTTGAATTTTTACCTCAATAATTTAACATATAAATTAAGATTGAAATTTTATTTATATCTTTTGCTCTAAACGTACGAATTTGCGACAACCTGATCTGTTGTCATTATGAAGTACAGGTTTCGTTTACAAGATATCGTCAAATAATAAAAGATTTTTGAGGACATCTGTTGTTGTAAACAACGATGTTATTTAAGAAGAGAGTGATATATTTGTTCGGCAAATCATTTTTGTAATCACAGAAAAGAGAATGAATTTTAAATTTTACTTTATTTATTAAATTCTTGATATACAAATTCAACCTTCTTTAACACAAAGGGATCTGTGGGTTTCCAAAAGTTATCATTCAGACGATTACAATAAAATGTATTACGTAGATTCGCACGAATACTATATTAATATTTGGATTCCTGAGTTGTCCGGATATAAAGGTCAAATCCTAGTTTATGAATTAAGGTCACTACGGTAGTATCGTGCCTCTTTGTTGGTAAAAATTGTTCATATTGTTCTCAAAATTCATCTTCATGCTCATCTACTGGTGTTGTAGTAATCATCGACTGCTGCTTTAGAAGACTTTAATACATCTCACATATTCCATCACACACATTCCATTTCATCACCTTCTTCCCAAGTATCTATCACACAGTTCGCTAAGATCCCGTGACAGTCGAGAGCTCAACCTGTCATCGGTTCCTATGTACAGTCATCCCGAACAGAAAGTGCGCGAAAATACAAAACAAGTTATTTTTTGGTGATCCGTGGATGATGTATGATATTCAAAATATTTTCGGAGCTTCAGGATCTTATTCGACCTTGTTGCAATTCATCAGACCATTTTGCTAAAGATGTCAAACTTCTTTTCATTTTTAAAATTAAAAATATGATACGATCTTGTAACATTTGTGTGTGAAATGAGTTACTTAACATTTGACGTAATTCATAATGAATGACTTACTTTTATTAATTGGAAACGTGTGTTATTTTTTTATAGACCACATTACCCTATTACGTTTCTTTAACATGTACGACCCAATTACATTTCTTTAACGTGTTTGCAAGACTCAAACGATTGCAGGGCAAGCGCAATGTCTGTTCCAGTGTGGTTTAAACCAGAAGAATAAAGAACCAGGTCACGGTATTTCCAACCACAATAGTCTCCAAAAATTTGTTTTCAGTACCTCCAATGCCTATTATTTTCTGTATCGTTAATTTTTATTACAAAAATTCTACTGAAATGATAAGCTCTATGTTTGTCAACATTTAGAACACTTTTTTTACATAGGTCGAAGCACCTGTTCATTCTTGGCGAAGATTGGCATCTTCCCATCTGGGATGAAACCTTTACAAGCACACATTTTCCCAGTATTTTTGTCTCATTTGGGGCTTGTTATTTCGTAACAGGTCATACGTCTCGCTATTTCCATGTCCTTCCACGACGAACGAGAGTAGGAAACTCGAGGATGGCGGGAGCGCAGCCGCCGCAGCGGAGGCCATCGTCTTGCCTATATCGGGAAGCGCGCTCTGCTCCAGCGGCGGCGGCGGCGGCCAGGGCGGTTACATCTCGCCCTGGGCGTGCTCGCCGGGAACGCGGCCGATAGGCTGCACGCCGCCCGCGAGAAGCGGCGAAGGTGGGGGCGGGGGCGGAGGAGGTGAAGGTGGGGTGGGAAAGGAAGATGGAGATGGAGGTGGTGGAGACGACGGAGGTGGAGGGAACGGAGAAGAGGTGGGCGGCAGGGGCGACGGAGGAGATGGAGGTGGCGGTGCCGATGGACGCGGCGGAGGCGGAGGTGAAGGCGGTGGAGGCGGCGGAGGTGGAGGCGGCGGAGGTGGAGGCGGCGGAGGTGGAGGCGGCGGAGGTGGAGGCGGCGGAGGCGGAGGCGGCGGAGGCGGCGGAGGCGGCGGTGGCGGCGGAGGCGGCGGAGGTGGAGGCGGCGCCGGCGGAGGCGGCGGAGGCGGCGGAGGCGGCGGAGGCGGCGGAGGTTGCGCGCCACAAGGTGAACGACCCACGACGCGGCGGCGGCGGCGCTGCTCCTAAGCGGCGGAGGCGGTGCTCAGGAAAGCGGAGACATACGCGCCGGCGGGCGGACGAGGCACCAGTGATCTGTATGCGAGGAATATGGAACGTATTGCTAGGCAGAAGAAAATCGTTGGTCGGCAAGGTGATGGAATACACGAGTAACTTAAACGGAAAAAGGAGTTCTTAGCAAAGAAGAAGACCAACAATAAACTCATTCAAGAGAGCTGATAAATTGATCCGAAGACGAAATAATAATATGACCGCAACCAAATAAATTTAAGGAATATAGTATTATGATAATAAAGAATGAAGAATTGGCTGATTTTGTAATAAAAGTTTAGTAATTTTTTAAATGAAGTGTTGCTGGTAAAACAAATTATTAAGGATCTTGAAGGCTGTTTATCGAAAAGATTAATTTATTTTTCAAACTCCTATATAAAAACAAGAAAAATAGAAGCAATGATGTTTGAGAAGAATAAAAAAATAACAAAATAAGAAAGAAGTAACAAACTGTTGGCCGTCGTTCTTTTTTACAAATGAAGCAAAATTCTTGAGTTTGTTTTCCTGATTGTTGTAGAGTTTTTCTATTGCATGAACATCCAAATTATGAGAAACGAAAGAACTTACTATACAAATAAAGAAACGCATCCAAAATGATAATTAATTTCTATATGCCGTAAATCGTACCTCTTCAGTATGCATATGTATTTATTCCTTAGTATCCTTGTTGGACTAGAAATTTTATTTCTTTAAAAAACGTATTTTGAAGTAGGAACACTTTCTGTTACACTACTCGAACAGTCAATGGTAGAGAAGAAACAAACAAGTTCTGTAATGTTATTGGTCTCTACTAACTTAGGAATAATGAACTGTACGTCAGATTTTTGTAGTGTAAACTAAAAACTCATAAGGAAATGTCATATTAATACATTTGCAAACTATTCTAGAAACGCATATAACCTCTATCTATCACTACTCGTTAAGCGCCAATGTAATATTACACTTCTTGACAGTTTCCTACGAAATATTGTTTCGTTCACGTTTTATTAACTATTTCGTGTTACACATTACTGAATTACACTACTATTATTGGTGCTGAATAGGTATTGAATAGGTAGAATTGCAATAATAAAATATGAACCGTTTTTGCACCTTTTTGGTCTCCAATATCTTTTGTGAGTAGAATAATGATATTACTGAGTTTACCTGACTGCTCCTGGAATTTTCTACGTCAATTTTCCAGAATCACTACATGGTACATAATCGATGTTAGAAAATAAATTAATAAAAAATAAAACAAATTAAAAATTGACCATATTTCGTCAAGAGATCGGTCCAGAAAGATGCACGTTAATTGCCCACTGAGTTTCACATAATGAATTTAGTATTGTAACCCAAGAGAAAACTACGAATTATTTTTAAACTGTGACTGCTGGAGCTTTCAGCTTATACATCCGATAGTGATCCAAGGACCCTTCGGATAGGCGCACAGAAGCACTTGGCCAGAGGCGGCCGCCTCGCGTGTGCACAGTAGCGGCCGAGTGGACGCGAGGCAGAGGCAGCCGCGCGGCGAGGGCAACCCTATCGAGGGGCGCATCGGCCGAGGAGATGCGCACAACAGGTGTTCTCATGAATACCACTCCGCCACCGCCGCCTCCGCCTCTGAGCCCGCCGCCTTCACCTTCACATTTGTCCCGCCTCCGCCATTCTGCCATCGAAGCCGCCTCCGCCCTCGTAATAGCCACCTCCACCCGCCCTCCCTCACCCCGGCAACAAACGTCTGCAGTGTGCTCGTACTGCCGCCACCCCGTTTCTGGCCCGACCCTACCATCGCCTATATATCGTTTACTCCTTCGCGCGCCCGCCTCCCTACTTGCCTCCCTACCTGCCTCCCTACCTGCCTCCCTACCTGCCACCCTACCTGCCACCCTACCTGTCTCCCTATCTGCCTCCCTATCTGCCTCCCAACTTGCCTCCCTACCTGCTCCCTACCTGCGTCCCTACCTGTCTCCCTACCTGCCTCCCTACCTGCCTCCCTACCTGCCACCCTACCTGCCTCCCTATCTGCCTCACTACCTGCCTCCCTATCTGCCTCCCCACTTGCCTGCGTCCTCAATGACGCCGGCCACAACATAGACCCACACCTTCCCAAAAGCCTCCACCACACCGCCAACATCGCCCTTGATTCCTCCACTCCTCTCGGCCCCTCTGCTACCTACTACGTCACTTTCCCCATCTCTTCCCCGCCCACGCCCTCTCCACAACCTCCGCGCCGCTTTCTCGCAACCACCCTCACCGCAACAACCTTCACTCAACAGCCACCACCACCATCTCCTCCTCCCCATTCACCTCCCCCTCCACTACCGCAGCCGCTTCTGCCGGCGCGGCGTCCGCGCGAGAGATACCGTCCGCGGCCTCCCGTTCTAACGAGCTGCATCCTCAGCAGCAGCCGCCACCGCCGCCGCCGTCGCGGAGCCTTCCCCGCGCGGCCTGTATAACTCAAGTGCCCGCCTTTGAGGGCGCCCGAGAGCCAGGCGAGGCGGCGCGGCGCGGCGCGGCGCGGCGCGGCGCGGTGCGCAGTGCGGAGCGCGGCGGAGGAAACGGTGGGCCGTAGTGGATGCAAAGGAGATAACAGTTACTCACTGGTGGTGGGTGGAGATAGAACGCCGAGAATGAGTCTACAAGGGGGATTAAGGACGGGGGGCGGGGGGTGGGCAGTCGAGAACCGCAATGGGAATGTGTGGGAGAGGATACAACGGAGAAGAGAACAGGTACAGCCACGCAGGTGGTGGCTTGAAGTGCTGCAAAAAAGGGGCAATAGGTCACAGGTGAATGAGAACACAGTTTGAAATAAATGTTGCTCTTTTTTGTGTTTTTTGAAAATAAGTAAAAAAATGGCTCAAAATATAAGAGACACTGATGTAGAAAACGCATAATTGGTAGAAGACATATCAGAATACGTACTACGTAGAAATAATGAATACAAATAATTCACGAAAATAAGCATCAAAGATTATGAAGGAAGAATGAAAAGGGGAATTATGGTCATCATTACTTGATTTTATTGCAAACGAGAAAAGAAAGTAGTTGAAATTTTCCGTAACAGTACTACAAGATACTTGAAATGATGAAATAGGATGACGCAACAACGTAAAAGACATCACACTGGTAGACATAAATCGCAATTATTATTTGAATACACTTAGTGGCATAAGTTCAAGATCAGAAATAAGAAGATCGCTGAATATCGAAATTGAATAAAATCTGTAATAGATATCGGGTACTTTTGGTAAATAATACTTTCGTAATTAGTTGTGTTCAATTGCTCATCCAAATTGAGCTCTGATTTAGCGATTATTATAATTTCTCAAATCAAGCTTTTTTCTTTTTTTGTATTGAATTTCTCAGTGAGGTTTCTTCATGTCTTCCAAATTTGAGAAGACCAGAGATACAAACTTACTAACAAGAAATATCAGTCAATCTGTTGTTCTTCAGAAGTATGTCACCATTGGCCATGAATAATAATGGAATTGAAACACGCATGTATGGCTTATGTTTTATTCGTTTAACAACTCATTTTCCTCAGTTTCAGCAATACAGATTAAACTTTACAGACTTTCTTTGAACCTTTTATCAATAAGGATCAAAATAAAATAATAACCACTGGCCAAGGATAAAAGTAACATTGTATCTCAAACACTGGATTACGATGCAGAGAAACGCAACAGACCAACGGAACGGAACGGAACATGAAGTAAAAACGCAAGATCTGGAGCATGCGATTAATAAGACCACCCAATATACCACAGTTTTACAAACAGGAAGCGTTCAATGATTGCACTTACCATTTGACGTGAAAAATAAACTTACAAATCTGCTTTTTAGCAAGGGCAGACTTATATCTTGTGTGGTAAGTTGTCTGTTACTCCGGTTCTTGCAGAAACTGGTCTTAGGACATCAACATTAACACGCATTCATATTGTGTGAGCATAAAACGTACAAGATCATGTACAATGTTAAAGGGGTCACTCCTCATGTATACTAATTTGTTGGTAAGTACAGAGATCCTACAACCTTCACTGACTCAATAACGTGGGAAACGTTGAGAGTATGCAATCTATATGTTCTCGTTTTCATGCTGAACCTACCATGAAAGTATATGGCGAAAAAACTAACGAAACGAAAAAACGAACTAACGAAAACCATGAAAGTATATGGCGAAAAAACTAATGAAACATTTTAATGAAACAAAGTTAGAAAAATCACTACTATGACGTACGGCAATACATCTTAGAAAAATTTCGAGATGCCAACCGACTTCGTAAAGGAAGGTAAAAATGGGCCATGAAAGTGCGATTCTTTTCTAAAAGTATTACGTTGCGTCAGTTTTGTCGAGCAGTAGGGGCTCTGGTAGTTACCTGCACCTGGATGTGGTTAAGATTAGTGGAAACCGGCATATTGTAAACAAACACAAACGTATTAAAATTATTAAATTCAATTAGTTTGTAATTCTACACCATTGAATAATAAATTACTCCTAATAAAAACTTTTGTTGAATAGCAGTCGAAAAAATATCTCTATTAATGTAAAATTTCGTCCCCTGTATTATTTAAGTAGTATACTTTCCCGTTGCGGCTCTCATACGCAACCAATCTTTATAAAACGAGGTCTCTAAAGAAAGAGAATTTCACGGGGACGTGACAAATTGCACTTTGACTTTAAAAATATAAAGAATTTGTTTTAAACAAGCATATAAATAGACATGCAAAATGCAACCCACAGAGCACGTCAAGGTTTAGTTAAATAACTCCTAAAATAAGTGTTCTAGGGCCTTAAAAACTACAATTTTGAGTTCCTTGAAAACTAAACTCTTGACCGTTCACTTACATTTTTGCTGGTTCGACGCTTCTCGATTCTACCCCACTTGTTCTGAACCTGTAGAATCTGCAACTGTATGTGAAATTACTAGTTACTTGATATGCTATGCGACTGAATTACACGGGTGTACCTGTTTGCCCGATAATAAAGATAAATAAGAATAGTTTGTATTGACAAGTGTGCATTATATTGTTAGGTGGCATATAGAACAAGTGACGGAGAATAAGAGAGTATTGAAGAAAAATATATATTACAAGCTTAATATGGAAATGGAAAAAGAAAGAAGGGGGTGGGGTACAGCATGAGAGAGTTCTCGCATAGGTGCGCTAGTAACACAAGTATATATAAACTGAAATGTTCAATCTCTATTCAATGGACGAAATGACAAACACAGTCATTTGATAATAAAAAGTAATTCATCATACGAGTAAAACCGTTATAAGTTAACGTATTTAATGTTACGTTTAAAAAGACAGAAAAGGAAAACAAAAATCGAAAAAGACAATCCAACAGAAAACAAGAAAATACAACCATTCTTGTGAAGTGATTACAGTAAACTAACCGCTAATTTTGCGCGATATTTTAAAACGATTTCTGAAAGAAAAACGTTATGAAGTAATATAAAGCGGGCCTATGAAACACGTCTCTCGTGGAGAGAGTTCGGGAGCTGCTACGGTGGGAGAGGCGGTGCTGCTGTGGCGAGGGCGTAGCCGGTGGCGATGGCAGGGGCACCCAGCAGTGCGCCGCGTCGCCGCCAGGCAGAGCCACCTGCCAGCGGCTCGCAGTTGCGTCTTGCGACTGGTCTCACCAGAGGACTGGGATTCGATGTTCACATGTCTCAAAATACACAGGTTAAATGAACTAGTTTTTGTTTGCGAAATCGAATACCTCAGCAAAGCAAGACTAAATTGACGGTTTCATACGTACAATCGTTTAAGAATATGAGTGAGGAGAGAGGATGAGTTATTACAACTCATTTATGAAGCAAATAATTCTCAACTAAAACCATATTTAAAAATAGGCTCAAACATTTATTCTTTAATACGATTAGACTACTTGTATGCCATTTTCGAACTACTACTTTTATAATTACATCTCGGTCTGTGCCCACGGCACGTCGTGTGAAAGCTTTTTGGTAGCACTTCTGAGATAAATTCAATGTTTTTTTGTAGGGGAATATTATTTTACAATACTTTTATATTTGTTTATTTATAATTATGAAGATGTCCGTTTACCATACCGTGCCTAGTGTCAAATGATGGCGATATAATAGTCAAGCAATACGATATGAATGTATTTTCATAGACAAGAACGACCAAAAGACGAAATAATACGGTCATTGGTGTGTATTCTTATAATCCTTCACAAGCATGGCTTTTTAATTTATTTTTTCTATCAATGTAAAACATTTCGATAATTTGACAATAGCACGGGTATTTTTGTATTATTACAATTAAAGATGATTAATTATTATCCAATTATTAAATTAATGGGTTACTAATGAATTAGTTGCCCGCAACAGCAAAAATTGCTGCTGAACAAAACCACATAATAAGGTTTTTGCAAAATTAGCACGCACACTGATCCAGAATAATAAATAAAAATCTGTCGTATAATACTGCAATTAAATCAAATATTTTAACAAAAATAGACTTCACGAACTCTGCAAAGTTATACGAATCGTACACATGAATCGCTGATTCCAAGAATAACCAAATTACTTTGCATTAATTGTAAGAAAACTAGGAAAACCAATATAATTACTGCACGGATTGTCAGAACGAGACGAAACTTAAACTGTGTGAGTTGAAGTTGTTTTTGCAATCAATATATTTCTTTATTTTTAAAATTCTATAAATACAAAAACAAATTAGTCAAGTTTATTTACAAGACTACATTGTTTCTATGTTTCTTTAAGGACATGTTTTTTAATGTTTTCCATTTTCTCCACTTTCCTGTCGTTATAACAATTTTCATCTGGCAATTGTGGTTTCTTCTTACAATCGAGTTTCAAAGAGAAATTATTGTTCTGAAGCTCATTAATGAATTACATTGCTTCTACAACTACTGCTGTTGGTTATTTATAACAAAAATTTAAATGACATTTTGAAATCTTCAGTGGTATACTGATAGCCCTTGGAATATCTCGCGTTGAGGTCTCAGTAGCAAAGCAAGTCTTCTTGTAAATTAAAGGCCACCGCTTCTTGAAATTATTACTTCATTTCTGACCAAGTGCACAATTAAATTCCCATTTGCATTTAATCTACATCTCTATTTACGATGTATTCCGGATATTGTACTATTTCCTCAATATTCGCGAGAATCTTTTACTGTTTCACGACAGTTGGCAAAAGTAATGACTTAAGCTTAAGCCAGTACGCGCAGTATGAGAACAGGCACAATACCACAATCAAATATTTGCATTTTTCAATCAATATCCAATTACATTTTTTCTGATTTTACTCGGATTCCTGGGTATCTAACGAAACTATAGAACCTCTCAAATGGCTGGAGATTGCATAGTTTTCTTTGAATTTCTGCGATCATTGAAAATTTGAAATATAGATTTATTTATATTACCCCAAAACGGGAGTTTCCGAAGAATCCATAGACTTCTCTTACATAACCGGAATAGTTTTCTTTCAATTTCGGGACATATTGGAAATTAGTAATATAAATTAAATTATTAAACAATTATGTGCCTGTTTCATATTGTTGAGATCAAGAGTAAAACGAGGATTCAGACAATATTTCTAATTGTACAAATGTGATACATAATTCAAAATTATCTTAATAAGCTGGGGATAAATGTGGAATGTGTAGGATCTGGAAACAAATATCACCGTTCATTAAAGCGTAGATATACAATAAAATCTCAGATGTCATAATTGTTTTGCTTGGACAACTAATGGAGAACATATGACTTTTAATAAACAGTTTGATTCAAAATGTCAATAAGAGGATTACAAGAAGATTCAAATAAGAGAATTAGAAAATGTCAAGGAGCAAGGTAAGAGGTATTGGACGTAATTCTAATTTATTTACTCTGCAGCAGTATTTCAAGCACGAATTGATTTTCTATCGTATTTTTCACGTTCAGTTTCAAACAACCACTGACGGTGACGGCATCTCTATGAGTGGTCCCGATGCTGCTTCTATCGGCTGAGATGGCTCAGGGCATCAACTGATGTCACTTTAGTGCCTCTGATAGGGAGGTTATAGGTTCGAGCCCCGACGGTGGCAGGATTTACGACGCTAGCTACACAGGTAGGTCGAATTCAGTCGTTGTCTGCCGGGAAATTCTAGGGGCCAGCTCTCTCACCAGTAATATTCCGTGAGTTCCCCAATCAATAACCGAACAAACGCGTCACGGACCGCACGCGATCTTTCTTCCCTCTTTCTTGTCATTTCCTCTCCACTTGCTTACATTTGCAATTGCACTTGCACTTGCACTTGCATGCACTACATTATCACGTATTTCGGGAGACCAATCGAGGACTTAAAGCTGTCACGGCTGGGCAGTGCCCCGCTAGTGGGAGATACCTCCATGCGGAAAACCCCGCAAGCCAACATACAGTTCGGCACCCTCTCTCGCTATCGAGCGACGGAAAATACTGCCATCTCGCGTGATAAAACAAGCATTGTACTTACGGGATTGGCAACGAAACAGTTGACGCGCTCCGAAACGAAATTATGAATCAACCGATGCTGCGTCTGATTCTTCAAGTCCATTTATATCGGAAACACTGCGAACTTCTCACAATTATTTCCATTTAATCTACAAGTAGAACATATTCTCCTATTTATTTATAGTGACATCCGATGTTTCATCAGTTGGGATGCGGTTATCCAATCGCGAGGTTCAATACCAAAAAATAAGTCTTAACGAAGCACCCGACTGTACAACCGCGTCTAGCTGATCAAATCTCAGAAGTCACTACATTTAAATCGGAGTGTAAAACATGTATACATTGAGTTCCAGGCAACTGATTGCATAGACTCAAACCACATTCTTTCCGTGCTCTCCGAGCGCTGGTACGTTCAAGCAGGATGCTGCAGGAAGCGTTCAGGTAAAGTTCCGTCGACCCCGAAAAGCTCGTAAAACTGCCAAGGGCGTATCCCGTGTAGTCGGGCCAATCAGCGAGGAGGGAGGAGATCGCAGGCGGAGGACAGATTCTGTGCTGCGATACTATCGCGAGGACACCTCCGGACGTCGCACCCTGATAACGGCTGTTCCGCCCTCCGGCCGCCGCCCCTACTCTCAACCCGCCGCGCCGCGCCGGCACTATTGTCTCTTCACATCACTAGCGACCGGAAAAGTATGTAGTATTAAACGTCAAAATATGTACATAAATATGTAATGGAAACAGAAATAAAATGCAATAAATATGTGAATTTAGATATAATACGTAATATTAAAAAATCTCTAATAAAAACATTTATACAGAACGAAATTACAATTAAAAAAACGTAAATACATTTTAAAATTAATACAAATATTTGAAAGACATTTTGGAGAACACAAGTTCATGCACACTTTGCATCATAGAACTTTCTCGTCAGTAGTAGAAGCTTCATCTATTGTAATCCAGGAGTTTGCAAATTTTTCTCGGAAATTAAGGTTACAGGTCACAAAACACAGGGTCGTAGGGGAAAATGATGATTTTGTTTGAAAATACTTCTTTTCATAACAAAATTTGTAATATTTTGCATTTAAAGAAAATATATAGAATAAGAAAATATGTTGTAAAAACCGCAAAATATGAAAAATATGTAATAGAATACTAAATATGTAAAAATATATAACGAAAAAATTGGTATAATGCTAGGACGACCACTATTCGCCAAGATAATTTTGAGAACGGTAAGTAGAATGATAAAAAATATGTAATTACATAAAAATCCGGTCTCTACTCATCACTTCTTGGCCTGCCTTACCACGACGTTCTGGAATGGTGATGAGATTATTGGACATGGCACTTTTATTCACATCTCGTACGACAGTAGTATCTTTCTTAGAAGGGTTTGCACGATATTGTCATAGTTAACTGTGTTAACACAGTACTTCACCTCGAGTCTCCTACATGTAGTAGGCACATCATAAGACTGATGTCATGATCATACCTTAAAGATATTATACAGAGTGGACCACCTAAGTTGCCCACAGCAAATATATTGAAAACGGTGTGAGGTATCGAAATGCTATTTGCGCGGTAAATAACAGGTAGGTAGGTGGTCTACCCAGTTTATGTGTTGAATACATTTTTTCTTAAACAAAATCTGTTGTAAAACGTAGATTATTAAATAAAGTCACGTGCAATTTTTTCATAAAAAATTAAGTTGTATTCACGAAACTTCTGCTTGAAGTAAATGGAATGTATTAAAAAATCTCGAAAACGGCTCCCAACTTTTTTCTGTAATTTTTTCCACGGATAGAGCAAAGGATATTTAAAAGGTGGTGTAGGTTTTGTCTTTGAAGTTGCTAAATTTTTCGAAATTTTCAAAAGTTAGGAATAATGAGATTACGTATGTATAGCTCCACTACTTTCATAATTTATAATATGCATAAATGAAACGCAGTGTTTTTACACAAAATTTGTTCGCATTTAATCTTCATGATTCCATTAATATGAACCTCAATAGTCAAAGTAGTTGATTACTAATCCTTGTTCTGCGTTTGCGTTGAGTTCAAATCAAATCCACATGGCGATTTTTATTAATTTAATTATGTTATTTTTAGTATTTCATCATGGACACCCTCCACATTTATTAAACTGTATGAGATAATGGGATGCAATTTTTACAATGAAAATATGAAATAAAAGTAGAACAGTGTATTTTTGACCTCTTGTACCAATGTAAACGAATTTCATAGACATCCTCTGAATGCGCCCCAAAAGATGCAGAATTTATTCACGATAAACATATTAATTGATATAAGGAGACTGAGAATGAAGAAGAATGAAGTCGCTTACAAAAGCACCACTCATTTAATAAATAGTTACATTCGTATTCATAAATCACTTGCATATACCTCTCCATATCCCACCCTAGAAATGCACCGATGTATGGACAGTGCACCCAGGTTCAATTTATTTCAACCAGTTTTCCTATTACTTTCTTCTAAGTCCACCTCACCAGCTTTCTAGTAGGAAGACCTCCTATTACACCCACCACAACCACCTACGCCTCTTCGGCTTGCTGACACCTTCTTTCCATATTCTCTTCCCTTGTCCTCGCCCATCCTCTGTCTCCCTCCATCCACACCACATGCCGCACCCACGCCCACTTTTATTACTGATTATTATTATCCTGTATCAGCGGAACCTTCGGGACGCTAAGGTTATTGTCCGCTGCAGGGTTTAACCTCGTCTCGAGAAGCCCGCAGGGACAAACACAGAAGACACGTACCATGGCGGCGGCAACAGCTGCTTAGTTCGCTGTTTAGACGTCAGAATCACACAATGAGGTTCCGAGGCAGAGTTCATCTCGATGCCGGCGTTTGCGATAACTTCTGGCTGACAGGAGTCGGGCTTTCTGAACGTTTCCTTTCGCTGTAACCCGCACGCAAAAGGCGAGGCAAGTAGACGCGGATTTTACATACAACATATCGGCTAAATCTATCGATTTTATCGTGTTCTACACAGAAACTCAGAGTGTACGTAATAATGTACGTTCTCCTTATGCGACAACTTCAAAGCTTCACACAAAGAGGTTCTTTCTGGAATATTCTGTACTCATTTTATCTGTGCTGTTTCTGGAATATATCTTCCATCCGCAAAAAAGTAGCCTTGTTCACTTCGATTTTTACTTCCTGCTTGAATCATTAACTTCCAACAGTCGGAGTACATGTTTCGAACAGTGTCACAGAAAATTGTTACATACGTATACTCCGAAACACACCGTATTCACACAAGGTAGTTTATAAATGTTTACCTGAACCTCTTAGTAATGATAGTGTAGTCTTACTAATTTATTCAGAATATATTTATAAATCAAGTACATTATCTCATTCAGTTTATAAATATTCATATCAACAACTTGATGTACGTTTTGTGAAAGTCAACGGTATGATTGATGTTGTGAATTATCAACGGAGTGATTGAGAATAAAATGTTACAAATGTGTTACTGAAGGAAATTAGAAATATCTACCTTCAAAATCAATAATTTCCAAATATATTGAAACGGTCCGCGCCCTCTCCTCTTTATATATATATATATATATATATATATATATATATGAAATATCTAATAATTTGCTTCACGTTAGGGTAGGCCAATGAGACGGACTATGAACCAACTTTATTATTTAATAATTCTATTTCCCACGTTTGGCACTATGCCCACACTACTTATTACTATTCTTCAATGAAAATCTATCCTCACTTTCTAATGTTGGACGCGACTGAATGCATAATATTTATAAGGGTCATAGGCTGGTGCAAGTCGTCCAACACTGGATCGAGACATGCTATCATTTGTAATAATACCGGGCGTTTCTCAAATCTACAATAATAACTCAGTTTTCCTTTTGAAAAAAAAACACATTTGTGTTTGTCGCTGTTTTATTACATTACTTTAGCTTTCTTTTCTTTCTATGGTTTAGCAAAACATTATTAACAAGAACTTATTTCTTTTCACACATAAACAACACATGACATGGAATAATAACATAAATAAATAAACCCAATAATTAGCACTGTAATACACTTCATTCATCCACTCAATATTTACAAGACACATTCGGCTATCGACGAGAAATGCGCATTCTCCTTTCTTGGCCATTTTCGTACTTAAACACATCACTTATTAATCAATAACAAGCTTGGCCTTGAAGAGTGGTAAATGAATTTAGTGAAAATATATAGTCAACTTCCCTGGAGTCCCGTTTACCAGTCATCGGATACGAAATCATTACAATATCTGCATATACCTAATGACTGTTTTTGACTGGCGCTACAAAATGGCACAGATTCTCTCGTATTTAGTTCACCTTTTTTTGATTCAGGGCTGCCTTTCCGATTCTGCGGCCAAATTTTTGGCCCACTTCCTTCCAGGCTACAATGGGCTTCTCGAAATAACTTTTCTCGGAGGCAATTCTCAGTGAAGTCTCAACACGCCCTTAAAACGTCACACCACCCTACGCTCACCTCGGTCCTGTACCATTTCATTCAATCGCTCCAACTGCTACATCATGAATGTTTATTTATTTTGAAGAATAGGACGTCGCATCAGAATTAAAATTTAATTCCGCAAAAAACAAGATATCGGTTTTCATTTGTTGTTTCACCCATTAATTTGATTAATGTTCATAGCCTGACCCTTAACCGCCACATGCTTGCTCTCAAAATGACCGCCAATGCGGGCGAAAAATCTTATTGTGGAATTAAATTTAAATGTTTGAATTGCGTCTTAATCCTCCAAATTGATCTTATTCTTCATGTCCTGTACGCAAGCCTTTTTCTTGAACCTTGTATTATTTCCAATTTTGTACAAATGACAGAATCCAGTATTTCATTCCAAACAGCGACCTTCGTGACTTTCGGAAGGGATAGAGATAACCAAATAGTAGGAAATTAAAGAGAACGAAGAGAAGCCCTGGATTCTTCCTCCAATCTAAACATCGAAAACCACGAAGAATGCTCGTAAAGTAAAAGCATCCAAAACATTACGAAAAGCGAAGCACTCGATGCCCTTCAAACGGGATCCGCGGCGTGGGCATCGATGTAGGCCGCGGCGATTACTATTCACTTTACCGCACGGAATCCGCTCCTTCCATACCGGACCTACCTGACCGTATAAAATCCTCGTTCTTAATGGATGTTATTTCGTGAATTCCTATTTAAATCACCGGCATTACCGCGCCTGGTAATTTCTCGGCTTTCGCTTTAATGCCGAACCGGGCATTAGTCTATTTCCCGAGCCTCGTTACCCGGGGAAGGCCCTCCTCCGTCGCCCGCCCGCCCGCCCGCGGCACGCCCCGCGCCGCGCTGCGCCGCCCGCGAGCGCGCCCTTGCCCTTGTTAGGGCAGCCCTTGCCGCCGGCGGCCGGCGGGACGACGCGGCGCGGCGCCTCCGCCAGCGTCGCTCCCTCCGATTACACACTTCATCTGCTCGCGCCTTACGAGACGCGCCGGCGTCACACAGTGGATCCCATCAGTTTCACTAAGGGTCAAAATTGGAATAAGTTAATAATTACACAGGCACACAAAATAAAAAAAATAAAGTCAGACCCAAAGACTTGTCTGTGTATATCTTTGTATGTCGATGCGATGAATCCGAATTTCAAGACAGATTTGCGTCACCGCCCTCCAGTTTTTTAAACCCGCGAAAAAATTGAATTTTTTTGTTCTTTTTGGGGGGATTGTTGTCAGACCCCAAGACTTGACATATGTTTCTCCATGTATGTCGACGCGCTGAGTCCGAACCCGAAACCAGAATTGCACCACCACCATTCGGTATTTTTAAAGCGCAAAAATACATGTGAATATTACATTTTGGTGCCTTGTAGCATTATACTCTACTAGAAACCAAAAATTGTCAGACTCAAAGACTTCACACAAGTTTCTCTACGTTGGTCGTTGCGCTGAATTCGGATCCGAAGCCGAATTGCGTCATCACCTTCAGTTTGTTTGTTTTCGAATCATGAAAAAACATCCTGAAATTTGAATTTCACGGTGGTCTTTTACGATAAAAAAGCTGGAGGGTGATGGCGCAATTTTGGCTTCACATTCAGATTCATGGAGAGGTATGTGTTAAGCCTTTGGGACTGACAACTTTTTTTGTCATGTGCCTGTGTTATTATATGATCCCTTTTCTCTTTTTTTGTCTTAATGACAGTTTTAATTGATCACTTATATAAATAAAGGAAAAGTTGACATTATTTATTTGTATTCATTTCTTCATGAGTTTCGACAACTTTCTCTATATTGTCATCATCAGGTTCTGAAATTTGTTAATTTAACAACCAACAAATTTACTTGTAGCCCCTACAACGTTTTCGAAATTTTCTCAAGAAGACTTCAGTTTTTTTTCGTAATGTTTCGTTAAAAACGTGCAAATTTCCCTTATAAAACAACGCTGTTCATCTTTTCATCCAATCCCTGAAAGTTCGAAAATTTCAAAAGTTTAAAATGTGTTGGACCTCTCCTACACCTTCATTATTGAAAATAGAGATTTTCTTAATGGAATCTATTCTTCAAAATTAAAACTTTTTAAACGGTTTAATCAAAGTCTAATACAATTTTTTCAAAATGTGTAGTTTTTGCGTAACTTTGGTTCACTATACTAATCTTTAAAAATTTTAAAGAATATGTTAACATGATTTGCTAAAAGAACATCTCCAATTTTTTCCAAATGTTTATCTCGAATAGAACAGTTATTAACAATGTTGTAGATACGATTTCCATTTAAACCATTGGAATGTCGAAAATCTCAAAACTTCAATTCTTTGTCGATATCCTTCTATAACATTTATTAAATGTATAGTACATTTCTTTCTAAATGAAATCTATTCCGCCAAGTAATAACTCTAAAATTGTATTTACACTTTTCGAAAATTTTAGTAATTTTGGCCTAGTTTGGAATAATATGATAAAAGAGTTCTCAGAATTTTTAAGCTCTCGTCATGTAGATTTAATATTGAATCTAGAAATTTATTTTGTAATACAATATATTCTCCATTGTTAAATCTTGAAAATATTACTTATACACTTTCAAAATAGTAGTAGTTTTCGTGTGATTTAGTTCAAGTTTTTTAAGTGATGGCTCAACTATTAGTAAGTTGAAGATGCATCATGATAATAATCAGTGCCTTTTCATAATATGCTAATAATATTATTATATCCAACTGGAAAATCAAAATTTTCACACTTTTCTTTTTATCATTATTGCCAGTATGTTGTTTGTAATTGTTTTTAATCTCACAGAAACTTTCGTTATTTTTCTAACACTGATTCTATATTTAGTCGGTTGTTCACAGAGTAGGTTTCAATAACCAAAAAGAGAGCGTGTCTGTTACATCGTGGTGTAATAATTTATGAAATTGAACAGGTTCAGTGTTATTAAAATTGTATGAAGTTATTTTTAAAAGTTTTTCACCGTTCAAATTACGATATGTATTGAGAAATTATTGAGATATCTGACAAAGATACTAATTTTAGAATGGAGAAACGGAGTGATTTGTCAAAAATGAAATTGGTAAAATCGCCTACATGTTGAAAGTTAAAAACATGAATATCTTAATTTTAGGAGATTCACGTATTTTAGCAAAAATATGCTCGTACAAAGAAACATTACCTGATGATTTAATAGCCAAACGCAAAGGTGCGCTTTTGGAACATTTCTAAAGAACCCCTACAAAAATTACGAACCAATAAGTTCTCTTTTCTTTTTTTTTTTTTTTTTTTTTTTGTTATTTTAGGTCGCATTAACATTCAGGTCATTAGCGACCACTATTGGGTTTAACGTTATGTAATGATATGGTGATGACAGGGAGTGAAAGGACAAACACAAATGCAACCATGCCCGAGGCGGGTCTCAAACCGGCGATCTTTGGGTCCGAGATCGCTATGACACTACTGCCTTAACAGTCTCGCCCATCGCGGTTCCACGAACCAATAAGTTTGTAATGTTCTGTAAATTAACCGCTACCAATAGTAGGAGAAACGTAGCACCACTAATCACATGGTACACGAAAATATTACCTCCTACCATTAGATACAAGAAAATTATGTCAATTTCTGTACACATATTTCCATTACATTAAAAACATTCCAATCCATACTATCTGAGTGCATCCAAATGAAAGATCATGACCTGTAAGTAACATGACTTGCAATCCTAGCAGTGTACTCTAAACCATGTTTCTTCTAAAGATACAAGAACTTCTGGATTTTCATGCGTTTCTCTTCGCCCACTAACAGAGTACTTAGCAACCACTGCCTGCGGTATGCTTCGTGGTGTGGTCACCGCAGCCGTGGGGACGGCCCGCGGTACAATACATAAACACGCATAAGCGCGTAGCGTTTATCGACAACCGAGCAGGCGGGCACGGGCGGGCACGGGCTGCACGAGCGGGCGGAGAGGGACGCGGCGGGGTCACGCTGCCCCGCGGCGCACTAATGAGCCCCGATGCGCCGCCTAAGTACATAATCTGGGCGCGAGGCGGCGCGAGGGGCGGGCGGGGCGCGCGCGATACGAATCGCTTCCCGCCGAAGCACCTGGGCGCCTCGCGCGCTTCCTGCCCGCCTCTCCATTACACTTCGTTTACACACCGCTCCATCCGCCCAATGGGCTCACGCAACAGCCCTTGACAATCCCATAGATCGACATCCCCAGACGTCCCCGGCCGGCAACCTCCAAGACTTTCCGTCCAATATCCTCGCTCAATATTCTCACCCGACATTTTGGGGTCGACATCCCCTGCCGGCATCCCCTGCCGGCATCCCCTGCCGGCATCCCCTGCCGGCATCCCCTGCCGGCATCCCCTGCCGGCATCCCCTGCCGGCATCCCCTGCCGGCATCCCCTGCCGGCATCCCCTGCCGGCATCCCCTGCCAGCATCCCCTGCCGGCATCCCCTGCCAGCATCTCCAACCCGCATCACCAGCCGGTATCCCCATCCGCATCCCCATCCGGCACCCCCAACCGGCACCCTCAAACGTCATCCCCAGCCGACATCACCAGCCGGTATATCAAGTCGACATTCGCAGCTGGCATTCCCCACTGACATATCCAGCCGGTACAGCCAGCCATCCTTCATCATCAGCCAGAATTCCCTTAACGACATTTTTCGCACAACATCCGACATTCGATTGTTCTCTGCTTTCCCGCTCGTTATCCTTGTTCAATGACGAATTGTTAATCGTTTCCTGCTTCACTGCATCTAGTGACACCCCTTCCTCTTCACTCCACGTGTTCATGCTTGTTCTGCAACCTTTTGGTAGCCCTTTCCCATCTCTATCCCTTTCCCGATCCTATTCCCATTTCTCTTACCACTTCCATTTTCGTTCTGGTTGTCACATTGCTCTCTCAGACAATATTTAACCGAAATTTTAATTATTAACCGCCAGCCAATTTTCTAATACCCCGTCATCATCTCCTCTCTACACTTTCATGTACCGTCTCCATCTGCTCACCTTCTTCAGTTCTCCTTTCCCAAACTGTTAACCCAAATTAACTGATTTTCCTTCTCAGAAATTGTATGATTTCGATATTTACACATACTCATAATCTAAATCAAAAATCAAGAATCTTTCTGAGGGTAAAAAGGAAACATTATTTCACATGTTAATGATATCATGATGTTGCTTGTAATAAATTATCATTATCTGACCATATGAGTGCACAAGAATTTAAATTAAAACAAAAATATTCGGATGTTCATATTTCATGAATTTCTAAACTGCAATACGAATATACTCAAATATCTACATATTTTACCCATCAAAGTTAGGAATTATTTAAACAGAAAGAGAGAGAGAGAAGCATCAATAATGATGTGTATTGGGATGGGACGTATGTACAAGAAAATTTGCGGTGCTGCTTCAAAGCTTTGGATTTCTGGACACCTGATGTACTCTCTCAAGAGCCAAATAAGTCGAGCAATTGCAGTAACCTTAAAGGGAAAATCTCCGGACGTGTCGCTAATTTGTACTGCCATACTTTGGCTACTACGAGACTGGATTGAACGATGGTTCGCGAGTTCATTTTTCTCTGATGCACACTCCGAACACGATCTTTTCAGTTCAAATTAGGAAGACAACGGGCACAAAAAGACATCTCGACTCAAACGATGTAGCAACAGGAATCTAGAAACGCGCCTTACCCATGTATCTCTCCATTTGTCCTTTGGAGTCCACGAGATAATCATTAGTTTCAGAACGAAATTAAACGCACGTAAAATGATCAATAGAACACACTAACGGACACTGGAATTACATGCAGAACTCACGCCCGATTCAGGATGATTCTCCGGTGCAATTGACGGTAATTAGAGTGTTATGAAAAGGCATCGAACGTGGTAATAGTAGCCTTGGAAGGGTCGCTCCAGGAAAAAGTTAACGTCCTGGTGGAGTCATTACACTTTGAACGAATATTGACCTCTTTGGGGAAGGTGAGGAGGAAACACGAAAGACACGTCTCCGCGTCTCGACGTACACAATACGGGACGTCCTACCACAACAGGCAGGTGTATTGAAGAAATGGATGGCGGCGTGGGAGAAGAAGGCTCCAATACATCTATTATAAAGGGAAATCGCAGCACTTCACGACGCTACTCTGCGATAAAGTAGATAGTTTAAACAATTACGAAAAAGACGCAAAAACATTTGGACGAAGGTAATTGATGGATGAAAGAATAATATGAGATGAGATATGAGAGAGTAATGAAGTGTAAATAAGTGTATTCTATAAAAATTTGAAAATTAAAGAATGAAGAATGTGGAAGAAATTAAGGAAACCTAGCAAGGCATTGAGGAAAGATGAAAGAACTCTGAAAAAATTGAGATAAAAAATAGTATGACAAAGTTTACAAAATTCATTTATAAAAACGGAATAAGACAATATTTGATATCGAACATTGTTAAGGACAATATAGATATTATAATGGCCTTTAACCAATGAGATAGGCATAGAGCGGAGAGCAAAACGTATTAGAGATCGACCAACAGGCAGGATAGAGGTAGGACAAAAGAGGAAACAGAAATGGGATTGATTTGATTAGTGTTTTGGGACATGTCAACTACTAACATCATTAGTCCCGTAAGTGTCGTTGATGTTATTTCCCGGAAGTAGCAGTGTTCCTTTCTCATTGAAACGTGAGATTCAGCGCCAAAATTTTCGTCGACTTGACGTTGTTTCCTCCAAGTAGGGACCAGAACTACAGGATCTTCTGGTCAGAGATACTGCGTAAACAAAGGCAATCTTGAAAATGAAAAGATACCCACTAGGCAAAACGGCGGACACACGCGAGACGGACGCGAGACGGACGCGAGACGGACGCGAGACGGACGCGAGACGGACGCGAGACGGACGCGAGACGGACGCGAGACGGACGCGAGACGGACGCGAGACGGACGCGAGACGGACGCGAGACGGACGCGAGACGGACGCGAGACGGACGCGAGACGGACGCGAGACGGACGCGAGACGGACGAGAGACGGACGAGAGACGGACGCGAGACGGACGAGAGACGGACGAGAGACGGACGCGAGACGGACGCGAGACGGACGCGAGACGGACGCGAGACGGACGAGAGACGGACGAGAGACGGACGCGAGACGGACGAGAGTCGGCCGAAAGATGTGGGGCCTTTGTGAGAGGAATATGAGACCATAATGAAACGAAAATGTGACGTGGGTGGAGTGGCGGCATATCCAAGCAAGTACGCGCGAGGGACCCGCAAAAGGTGCGGGCGTCCAGAGTAGCAACGGAGAGTGAGATCAAAACCCGAGCACATGCGAAGGAGCAGGTGGATGGTCGACGCCAGCGACGTGGCTGCTTCGTGCGTGCAAGACGACCGCGCGAAGACGCACGCCAGGGGCCTCGCAGACGAAAAATCAACACTCGGGAGGGCCGAGGCGGGGGAGAGGGAGCGAGAGTGCTCGTTAGGCTTTTTGCTCGCGCCGCGGCGCGCCGCGCCGGAGAGCCCAGGGCCGTTGCCTGGTGCCCGAGTGGTCAGCGGCCGCATAGTCCAATGCCCCAGTGGACCGCGGATGCTGCTGCCCACGGCGCTCCGCCCGGCCGACGCGTCGCGACGCTCCGAGACGCCCGACGAAGTCACGGAAGGAACCCTCGCCGCATTCTGGGAAGCGACGCCCGTTTTTCTTCCTTGGGGAACGCCAACAGATTTGTCTGGTTGCGAAAGAACACATTTTCCAACTAAATGCGTTGCACCTTTAAACTGTCAGTTTTGCGCATTTAAAATGCATTCTACTCTCATTGTTTTTGTTAATACATTTGTTAAATGTTTCTATAGCCATCAGTGTAGACTAAGTACTTGTTGTAACCTAAGCCCGCTGGCGACAAGTTTGAGTGCATTATTTACAAATTGCGTGTCTCTCTCTGTTATTATAGTATACGTTATTATCGTATGTATGTATCATTAATATCGTATGTACAAAGTATAAGTTTCCTTCTCACTTGAACATTATTACGTTCAATTCATCTAAATATAATTGAATTTATATTCAACTGTGTTTTTAAAAGGTTTTTAAAATTTATTTTGTGCATCAGTGCGTAATGTTTTACTATGAACCGTCAAACTGAAGACTTTCAATATCATTTTATTGTCCACAAATAGCATGCAAATGAAACCAGAAGATATTTTAAACTCAAAATTGTTATACGATTGTGTAAAAAAATACTTATAGTAATATAAAGTCGAGTATTCTGATTTTGAGTGTTGCTGCTTACAAATACAAACATCCTGCATCTAATTTACCCTTTCTATTTCTCTACAAAATTTTCCGTACATTTATTTGCAAAATAATTTTCATACTGAAGTCACAACAGTAACGAAAAAATCTCAATTTCATATTAATTTTAGCCAAATATGCTGGAAACTGTTATGCGATCTGGCGAGATTTTGCAATGCAAAATTTGTATGTAATACAATGAAACTATTCAGTAAAGAAATTGATGTGGCGGCAAACCCTTTTAAGTTTGAATTTAAAACTAACACTCATTGAAAGCGTGATTGACATAGGCACATATATTCATTCCACTTGTCAGTAAATCATGTCGAACTTTAGTTCTCATCTTCCTCGCCTTTTCTGCAACCACCTTTCTCTTTCTTTAGAATTCGTCTTTTCTATACTTGTCGATCTCTGTCAAAGTTGAAGTTACTTTTGAACTTGCTCATAAGGTCTAAAAGTACTTACATTTTCATTCGAAGATAAGAGGTTAACTACGCGAGTTTCTTTAGGTTACGCTATTGCGTCTCAGTGGACATTACAATCAGATCAGTTTTTCTCATTACTCGCGGAAATCGTGTTCCCTATCGCTATGGAACTAAAATTTCAAAATTAATTTTGAGTGCCGACCAATTTTAGACAAAGATGACTGAAAACATTCGGGTTTGAACCTTGACGTTTACTCAACTTTTTTCAGACAGACAGAGAGAAATCTATTGTCAGACCTATTAAGTCTCCTACATAAGAGTAATGTAAAATATTCTGATTTAAAGTTGAACTCAACGCCAACGTCGCTATATTTCTTCCTCCAGGTAAAATTGCTAAGTCTAGGTACCTCCCTGAGCCACAACTCTATAAATCCTAGTTTTTTTCGATATTGTTAAAGTAGACCTCAAGAAAACAATCGCAGACATTGCACGTAACAAAATAAACATACACTTACAATCTAGGTTCAGGCAAAAGTAGGCATAACATTTTTTTATTACGTTTGTTGCCATCAGTGAAGAATGGACAGCTTACTTCTCTTCCAAACCAAGGCGATGAGGGGGAAACAGATGAGCACATACGATGAAACACGAAGAGCCATATCCCATCAATGCTGCCCTTGCGACACTATAAAAATCTCCCTAAAAGAACATTGACCACTCTAAACCAATACATCTCACACTCGCTTGCTAAAATTGTCGTATATAAAGTCATTTGAGGTCTTTGAAAGGACGGTGACAAGTAAAAAGGATTTCAGGCAAAGAATTCTTGGTAACTTAACCTCAGGCATATTAGAATCGATGCTAGACACTTGATATCTATCCACTAGCCTACGGTTGAAGTAAGTCGAAGTGGAGAAAACAAACAAATAAGCTAAAAAGCGAACATACATCGTAAATGTTAAATATATATCTTGACAGGAGATACAAAAGCTCTCCGAAGGCATCGTCATACACCTGCAGTGCTTCAAGCCTCGTTGCTCCTTACTTCCAAAACAGCAGCGGCGGTAGCAGCTTTCCAAAAAGTCGCCACTGTGTAGCAGCGGTCGGGTAGCTGCTACGGCAGCAGGTTGATGGCGTGATAAGCTGGCCACTGCGCGCATTTCCACACAAACGCGTCGGCACGGGATCGCTTGCGGGCATGGAGGCGGCGGTGATGGTGGCGGTGGCAGAGGTAGTGCGATGTGGTGTAGATGTGGAGGTGCTGCCTGAAGCGGTGGCTGAAACGGTGGCTGGAGCGGACGTAGAGAGAGATGTAGATGCAGAGGCAAAGGAGGCTTTGGCGAAAGCAGAGGTAGAGGTGGAGGCACTAACATAGAGATGGAAGCAGAGCCTGAGGTAGAGGCAGAGGAAGGGTGGAGGCGGAGGTAGAGGCAGAGTCAAGAGTTGGCGGCAGAGGCGGAGGCAGAGGTGAAGGTAGAGTCGGAGATAGAGGTAGGGGCAGAGGCGGAGGTACAGGCAGAGGCGGATTTAGAGATAGAGGAGTAAGCAGATTCACAGAGGTAGTAGAGTTGGACGATGCCCAAACGGAGGCGAGGGACAGGGGGAGGGGAATGGAGAAGGAGATGGAGTCGAGGTGCTGGCGGGACAGAGACGAGGCGGAGGCGGGATGGAGACGGAGAAGATAGCTAAAACAGAGACGGAAAAGAAGGAGGGAATGAAAGCTGCGGAATCGGAGACGGTAGAGACGAGTCAGAATTGCGGGGACGATAAGATGCGGAGGCTGGAGGAATGTCAATGAGAATGGCGGAGGTGATGTCTCCTGGAGTTGAGTACGTGCCCTAAGGTGAATGAGTTATCACATGTGTCTGGAGTCGACAATGAATTCGGCGTAATTTTTTTTCATATTTCATTTCTCTGCCACTGATTCTCTTTCAAAATTAAAATGAATCTATATTTATATTCTTTAACGCATTTAACGTTTTTCCTCCTTACCTAATATTGTTAATATTATTATTATTTTGTTATTATTATATTTATTTTGTTATTGTATTGTTAATATTATCATTATTATTATTATTATTAAAAATGTGTCAGTAAATGTTACTGAAATTTTGCAATGTTGTTTTCAATGTTTCACTGAAAGATGTTTTACATATTGCTATTAAAAACATGTGTATAGAAGATCAGAACTTGTTTTAAAAAAACACACAAAAATTGTCGCTGAAATTATGAATCGTTGTATGGAAAATTATGGAAAATTAAACATTTAATAATGAAATGTAAGTAAGAAATTAATGAGTGATATTAGTGTACTAGATTATCACTGCAAAAAATGCACAGAAATTGAACCCATCCATTTTAAATGACTTTTATACATACGTTCAGCAGTTTCTGCTACTACAGAATACTCTTTGTGAATAACATTTTCATTCTGTAATCTGGAGAGGATAGTGATCTCCAAACAGGCTAAAAGCGTGTTTTGCTTTTTTGTGCAGCTTCTCAAAACAGCAACATAAATCTTACATATATTGCCTTTAGCAGTGCTGTCACAAATTTCTAAATCTCCGACACGTCTGGAATCCTTCATCGTTCTTGGCATCGTAGGTGCCTTTTTAAGATCAACCTCCCTACTGTATGGGTTTATTCTAGCTAATTTCCATTTTTTTCACGCCGCGAGGGACGAATTTTGAAGGGATCAGGCCTGGAGATTCAAATCTGTGCTGACAGCGACCTTAAACAATCTTTTTTTAAAGAATGGACGTCAAAATATCTGTAGTGCATTGCAGAGGTATTGTGATGGTCTACACGAAAACCAATAAGACTAAGCATGTTTTTAGTGTTATCATCGTTAAACATAAAGGTATTAACACACATCATGAACATAATAACTTTTAGTACGAAATTAAGATGCAAATGAAAAGCGTTACATCTAAAAATTGTAAGACGTGATATACAAATCATTAAGAGCTGCTGTTACTACTTATTGTAATTTTTGATACTTCGAGGGTAAAGAGTCAATATTATTTTGAAAATTGCGTTCCTGTGATATGCGTTCTCTCACACAGAACTTCTATTTTATGAAGGATTCAGAAATTAAAAAATTCTTTGGTTTAATATGTTGTCAAAATCTTGGCTCTGACTAAGCTTTTTTAAAGCTCTGATTAAGCTTAGCTTTTTACTGAGAATCTTATCCAGCATCATAATTGTAATAATCCTATCCAGCATCATAATTGTGTTTATATCCAAAAGACATATGTAAAATCCCAAACTGATATGCCATGTCATCATCCATATGAGACTCCAGTTTCTCTATGTTCTATGTACACTTAATTGGGAAGGGGGGTTATTTATCATTAAACGACGTATAATTTCTTGCAGAAGAGATACGTAATTCTAGAATTATATTCTATGGATTATATTTCGGTTTATGTTGACATTATCCAAAATGGGAATAGAATGGGAATAGAAACTGACGTAACAACAATTTTGAAGCCTACTTTGGAGTTCATCTTGATAAAGATTACATTATTCTACACGATGAGGCTAGAGTTGAAATACATTGCGGTCACAAGGAACAACAGATATGTGGTAAACACGAATCAGATTACTGGTGGAAAGTTTTTAAGGATGGAGAGAGCTTTCTACTTTGCAGCATGATTCTATCTAATACAACTTAATATAAGCTCGCTGTTACCTCAGTGCATGTTTGGGTACGCATTTCCGAGTTGCGATGGGGTCCCACCTTCGGATAACATATTCCGTTTTTTAACCGAAGCATATTCGTGATATCTAGTAAAATTTAGATTTGCATTTAAGCATTCACTGTAATATTATGTTACCTTTTTGGATAGTATTGTATTGGTCTCTCCTACGAGGAATAGAGTCCGGGTTTCCTGGATTGCACCCGTTGCTTTAACCACGAAGCTACTAAGGCAACCAGTGTTTCGAATATTTTCTGGCACATGTATTGCTTTTGTATGTATTATTCAGTCACCACCCTTTTACCTTTATGGCTATATCTTACACAACTTAAGTATTTTTACGCCAAGAATCTGTTCGAAGCACAGATTTTCTAGGTAACCTAATGGTTAATGCAATTAAGCACAGACCAGAAGACCCAGTTTATATTCTTGTTCGAAGAAAGGTTCTAATTGACAGGGGGAGGTCGAAGAACTTGGCGCTGGAAAATTCGATACTGGAAGTAACAATTTTATTTTTTGCCCCTATCATGGATCCAATTAACCCCATATTTGTGTGCCTCATTTCTGATTAACACACTTTAGTGTCCAAATAAAAAAAATCGGAAAAGAGAATTTTCCGAAGAGCATTATTGCGACTTTGATTGCCATGGTTTCACCTGTCAATGAACTCGTCAGTGATGTCTCCCTCGATAAAATTGCAAACTTGCACCCCAATTGTAGGACGATTTATGCTTTGACCAATTTATTGATGGTTTCTATTTAACATCAATCGACTAATGCAGATTCCTAGAAACATTAAGAGTATTTGAACCGAGTACAACTGTTTTTCCCGCACCTCCACATCTAAGGTCCGAGTCATGCGCACGATTTTTCCCCTTCCTCCTCCAGTGCGGGCGCCACGGCTGGCGCCGGGGCGTCGTGTGAGCCCCAAGCGATTGTAACGAGGAGTTCAACATACTGAAAGTTCGACATACCGAAAGACGTTCCTCCTTTGAAATCGGAAAAGAGAATTTTTCGAAGAGCATTATTGCGACTTTGATTGCCATGGTTTTATCTGTCAATGAACTTGTCAGTGATGTCTCCCTCGCGAAAATTGCGAACTTGCATTCCAATTGTAGGACGATTTATGCTTTGACCAATTTATTGATGGTTTCTACTTAACATCAACCGACTAATGCAGACTCCTAGAAACATTATATAGTCTTTGAACCGAGTCTTTCCCCGCATCTCCACATCTACTAAGGTCCGAGTCATGCGCTCGATTCTTCCCCTTCCTCCTCCAGCGCGGGCGCCACGGCTGGCGCCGGGGCGTCATGCGAGCCCCAAGCGATCGTAACGAGGAGTTCAACATACTTCCACCGAAAGACGTTCCTCCTTGTCGTGTTTCGGTAAATAATTACCGTAATTGAAAATCGTTTTTCACGGGAGCGCGCGGGCCGTCTGAGATTAGAGGCCCGACGGCGACCGGCTGCAGCTGCAGCGACGTCGGCGGCGGTGGGGACAGAGGCGGGGTCCGCCGGGCAAAAACGGCGGCGGGGACGAGCGTAGCCCGTGCCCCGCCCGCGGCCTGCTCGTGCGAGTCAGCTGCCTCTAACGTGACTTCTCTTGATTCCCAGAGTGTCAGGGGAGAGGTAGCGGCAGTGGTTGGGGTGTAGCTGGTCCCCACAATGACGACGACTAAATAGGAATAGTGGATAGACGATTGCAGTTACGGTGGTGGTATGTTTATGTTAAGATAGAGATAGCGTGTATTTATGGGTTGCAGCAACTACTTAGGTTAATAGTCCTGTAAGTGTAGTGCATGATATATCCCAGAAGGTGGTGGCGTTCCTCCTCCGCTGGAACGCGACTTCCGGCAATGACATGTCAGCTCGCGGGTTTCCCCGTCAGTTATCTCCCCTACATGGGTACTGCCCCAGTCGTAACAGTCTCTAAGATCCCGATTGGACCCTTGATATATGTGATAGTAACGTCTATTTAAGTAAGGGTATAGTGTGTGGGTGTAAGGGGAGGTGAGGTGCAAGGAGGAAGAAACGTAAATATCCAGCGGTTTGAGAGCCATTTATTAACATATTACTCCGTCATTTACTACTTATTGATGGGGGAAATCTTGGAAATCTACCAACCCGAGCAGCCGTAGGGTAGAATTCTCCTCCACCGAGTGGTTGAATCCCACCCTGGGGTGTAGCTTATGTCGAAAATCCAGATAATGTTGACTGTGCATGAACGTCGTCGTAAATAATGTGAGCTATGGTGACGTAATCAAGGAAGTATATGATAATGAAGACGGATATAGATTTGTGATAATCGTGTGTACTTTAAAATGCAGTTCATAAATTCCAATACTGGCGGATTATTGCCAGGAGTATGAAGTCTATTCAGTTGTGTGATTAGTTTCATGCTGTATGTTGGAATAAAGTAATAAACGTGTCTGGTATAAAGTGAATATTGCTGTTTTTCGTCTAATGTTTAGAGTGAGCGACATTGTGGGATGTTGTATGAGGAAAGGACAGCATTGACAGGATGGATAGAAAACGATAGGTGCCGGTGAGAATTGGATGATAGACGAAGGGTGGAAGGCAGTAAGCGGTTCCAGTGGGCAAAGAATTGAAGGCAGCGGGCTATAGACGGTTTTTATTAAAATGGTGGTGGGTGACTACAATTGGGTCGCATGGTAGTTACCAGTAAATTGGAAAAGGGTTGACTCTGGGTTTGTAAGCGAAAAGGATGGTCGAGAGATGGCAGTGGATGATGGATGGAGGTCATGGAAGGCAGGCTGGTTGACAGATGGTTGACGTTTGATGTTGGCCAACATGTAGTTGCATAATAAGTTGTTGTTATTATTATTATTGTTATTAGTATCATTAGCCTACAACATTTCATAAAAGGCAAAGCCCTGCTGATTTAGCATAATAAATAATGGAAAATAAATTAATAATAATGACAATAATAATATTTTACGTTTTAAAGGAAAGAGAAATGAAATATCTGCATGAAATAAGCTCACTGCGCATGAGTGAGTAGAATGAAAATTTAATCGCAAGTTGCAGCTCATTGTCATTTTCTGTCTTATGGATACTCTTGAAATACAAAAAGAACCAGGACCTCGCATGCATTAGAAAAATCATGAGAAGTCAATACTCTTAATTTCGTAAAATGTCGGAAGTAATCACTTACACCCGAGTACCTCTATTGTGAACAATTTGCAAATTTGGAGGGGGGTAGAATTGACATTTATATCTGGTGTGGTGAGTTAGAGACAATCCGAGAATACGCCTTGAGTAATTAAGTAAACGTACAAAATGCGCGAAAGTCAACTTTGTGTCCGGAAGTGACTAGAGACCCCGACCTTTGCTCGGGTGTGGAAGGGGGCAGTCTGGTCGCGCGTCGCGTCGACGCCTTCACCCAACCCAACGCCACCCGGGCGCCAGGACACCTGGAGCTTGGTGGCGTGAATGTCGGGGGGTCGTCAACCCAACCCCAGCCGCCGCAGCCGCAGCCCTGTGCACCAGGCGGAAGGAACACGAGGGCACGCGAGTTGTCAACGACCCCGGGGCTCCGGAGGGCGCGGAAGGCGCCAAGGGATGGGGCGATGCCCTGCCCGGCGCCGCTGTCCTTGGCGAGGCTTGGGCTAGGCAGTTCCGTACGTCCAGTCACGCTATTGTCCGGCTTCCTCACGCACAATTACGCGACTGCGATAAAAACGTACGGTAGTACGCTTTGGTTTTTAGGGAGTTCTGTGCGAGTAGGTTTGAAAAAGACTTACGGAATGGTGCGTAAAACATTACGAGATATAATCGTTTTTCTTGTAGGAAGGAAATAGTGTTTTTCGTGTGTTTCTGTCAGGTGTCAAAAATATCCTTTTCTAAGTATTCTAACTCTGTTGAATCAGATATGTTACTCGTATAAGTCTTGGAATTGTTTTTCTTCGTACGAGGAAGTCTTTCACCTGTCATTGCCTTATCTCCGAGTGAGTCACGCAATGAATTATTTCTTTTGATATTGTTAGTCTACCTCTGTATTGTATAATTCCCAGAAATATATTACTTTCATACTATTTCTCAGTATATTTTAGATTACATGATTCCTGTACAAATCAATCAGATATACAGCGAATGATTCAAATTTTACATTTTTTACTACAATTATTATCATCTTCCTACCTTAAAACCTCGCACCCGAAAGCAATTAAGAATATTTTTGTATCTTTTCCCTATTAAGGCAAGCTTTTCATCTGAAGACGAGTTTTTCAAACTATAATTAATGAATTCGAGTTAAATTATTGTTATTTTGAATGTTTGATTTTTCTTCTCTGGGAACGTTCAAACACTTGCATTTGCAAAGACATGAAACAGATTCATATGAGCCCTAATGTATTTCACACTTCTTCGGAATAACTTTTTGTACCGGTCCCTAAATTATCTGGGTTTCGTCGATAAAGAACGTCTTAAGAATTTCAATTTACATATTTCTATTATTACAGATAAGCATAATTCTGTCATTGTTAATTAGATAAGTTATCTAATTGAGACAACCTATGTATTCTCTAATTTTGTCTTAACGTATTGTCTTACTACTGCCAGTATTAACCGACGGCTTTATTTGGAAGTTATTAATTTACCTGTGAAATAAATATATTTGCAATTACTACTAAAATATTTCTGTATCGATCGCGAATTATATCTTCAGCACTAGTCTTCACTAATGTAAAGCGTGTCTTTGTTCAATTGGAGTTAATGTGAAGATATTCATACTGCGGTCGCGTGTTAATAACATTACGAATTAATTATGTGTAATAACAAAATAAATATATACCTTTAATTGTCGGAACCCAAAATTAATATTATTAGGCGTAAAGCATTTAAGAAGCACAGTCAGGTGTTACACTCAATTACTACGAAATCACGAACATCAATCCTCCGGAATTATTTTTGCTGCAAAAACTGATTTGGTTTTTACTACGAAACCAATCCTGCGGTGTGATCATCCAAATTTCTCAGCGAACGATTTTACATGCTTCAAATGGCTGCTGCTTCTTCGGTACCAAGTTCGAAGACCTCGTGAATCATCTCGCACTCATTAACCGGCATGTCGTGCGCGGTGTTTTGCTCCTCGTGGGACGCGCGTGTGCGTGCGTGCGTGCGCGCGTGCGTGCGTGCGACGTCTGCGTGAGCGCGGTGGCGGCGACGGGCGGCGCGTGTGCCCCGGGGCGCGCGCGTCGGACGTGTGGCCGCGGGCGGCCGTGATTGGAGGCACACTCCCCGCTTTGGTGCACGCTCTTGCACGATCGCGCTTGCTCCCGCTCTGCGTGTGGTAGGGGGCGTTCACCCATCCATCGTTTTGGCGGGGAGTTCGAAGTTTCAAAATGCGCAGACGGAAATCCTCAAAATGTTTATCAAATAATCACGTGAGGATAATCCCCTTAGGTCGTTCAGAGCTTCAGTTGATGTCACTGCAGTACATCCTAGGGTTCGAGTCATGACGATGGCAGGATTTTCGACACTACATAAATAGCTAAGTCGAATGCACCCGCTGGATGGAGGAGTATTCTAGCAGCCGACTGCTCTGATCGGTATTTTTTCCTAACAAACGGGCCACGGAAAGCGAGCGATCTCGTCCCTCACTTGTCCTATCCTTTCTCCTTATACTCACACACTTCTGACTGGGGAAGGGCCATGTTGATGGTGAGATAACTGGTTGGGAAAAAACCGATAAAATCATTGGGTTTTTCGGCGCCGGATCTCGTCATCTAGCGAGCGAAAATCACTGCCAACTACCCGATAAAATCATGCACTACACTTATGGGACTAATGACCTTAGACGTTGCGGCGCCCGGAATCACAAATCAATCAATCGAACGTCTTTGGTGCTGCGTTCAAAATTTCAAAATGCACAGACGAAATTCTCAAAATGTTTATCATCGTGAGGATAATGCTAGTGGCGCTACAACACAGCACACTTTCTCTCATTTTTGTAACTGCTGCTTATAATACTACATGAACCTGCAAAAGAGTTTCCAACCAGCAGGACTTGTTTCGCCCCGATCGTGATAGGATTCGAACTAGCAACCAGGTCCTTAGAGTTAACACACCGGTCGCGGTTACCCCTACATCATCACCCTTACAGTTAAAATCTACCTTCCCGAAGCTTAAAAAACAGTTGAGCCCATGTATTTGCAATTTTCATTATTACAAGATCTATTTTTAAAGATCAGATTTTATTAAGGAAAAATCGATATCGTTAATACTGTACTTTCGCAATGTTAATTTTTTGCAATTTTTTCAAATAATGTGAGTTAGCCTAAAATGGAACTTGCTTAATTTTTAAGAAAGAAAATGTTGGATCCCTCCATTTACGGATAATAAATTATACTGTTCTGTCCCCAGATTGTAAAAAAAATACTATAAGTAATAAATATCTATCTTCTCTTTACAAAGTAACTGTTTAACCTAAAAGACGCCTCTGAGCAAAATATAGATAGAACTTTCTTTCTCACGATACATTGGAATCGTGTTGATCTACAATCGATCACAAAATGAAGGCACTTACGAATTTTTAGAAACAGTTTACAAATTTTACTTGATATTCAGGTATGTTTTTCATGTGAATACCGTGCAGCAAACTAAAAATGATGTGGACAATAGAGGGCGAAATTTAACCACTTGTTCGTCTGTAGACTATGAAACTATGCCAGCGATAGATCCTGATTAAGTGGGTGATGCACAATATCAAGAGAGATTAATCATGCTTAGGCAGCGATGCATATTGATGTAACTGATGTCATAGTAATTGGAATACCAGAAGGAATCATAACCGACAAAAGTCACTACACGTAACTAAATGTAAACATGTAAACTATACGAATGCTCTCTGCGATCGCGCTGCACGTAATGTCCACAAACAATTGACTAGAAGGCCGATCCGGATGGCTGAGATCGCTAAAGCAGTAGTGCCCTGACGATCTTGGTCCAAAGGATCGCCAGTCCCGCCTCGGGCATGGTTGTATTTGTGTTCGTCCTTTCACCCCTCATCATCACCTCATCACTTCATTCAGTATACAGATACCCTTAACATTACATCATTATTGGTTTAGTGACATAATAAACAATAGTGTTCATTAAGAGTATTAGTGACATATAACAATAGTGTAAATTTGTTCTCTATTCTATTCCTTATAAAACATGAGACTTTCAAAATGATGGTGCTAATATTAGCGCGAAGTCCTACTATTAGAGGACTAACATAATTGTTGTATATATTTTTATTTAATTCCCGTAATCCCGAATTTTCAGGATTTTTATTAAATCGGATTACTTTCGGCTCCTTCTAGGACATATATCGGCAATCCGTACGTCTCCAGCTAGCCCGAGTGTCTTCTGCAGGGATTTCCACTTTGTCAAAAGGTAAGGTGGAGTCAATCTTTCAATTAATTGCAATCGATTAATTATGATCAAAAATAACGAATTTCGGTTAATTGATTAATTTGTTGAAATGTAACACTTTTTTGGAATAAACAATTCCGTGGGATGCCAGAAACATGTGTTCATTTGATTTAAATTACTATAAAAATTTTTACAGTAATATTTGTACAGTGATATTTTGTCCTGATTTCTTCTCCATCCTTTATTTGTGGTGTTTGAGATTTAAATGTTTAAACTAATTTAACATTGTTTTACTTTCCCATGCCTTACTTTTTCCCAGATTCGTTACAATATA
This sequence comes from Acheta domesticus, assembly GCA_031308135.1. Taxonomy (NCBI): domain Eukaryota; kingdom Metazoa; phylum Arthropoda; class Insecta; order Orthoptera; family Gryllidae; genus Acheta; species Acheta domesticus. Next base: position 83,098,787 of record JAHLJT010008756.1, on the reverse strand, counting down.
ATAGACAATCAATCAAAATACATACAGCTATTAAAAGTGCACACATAAATAAAACAATGTAAATCGTCAGGTGAACTGATTTAAAAAATTATTTGATAGCAAGTCTGTACTGTTACTGGTGTCGGTCTAAAGCGAGTATTAGGCGATCGTCTTTCCTTGATCTCACACTGTACTCTCTGCCATTTTCCACAGAAGACAAAAGCGCGCTGTATCGGTGGTGAGTAGTGCGAAATAGGAAATTCATATTTCCGTACCGGAATTTGGTATTCAACCCAACCGAATACCGAAGGCGATAGATTTGAGTTCAAAACATTTCAAATAATTAATTTTTTCACATTAAAATAGGTCACTAAATCGTAATAAAAATGATTGCTTTTCATTTTTTCATTTTTTAATATTTTATTTTGGCGCTAAAAATAATCCGCAATATTTTGTAAGATAATCTGATATGATTTTCATCCTGAAAAGTATTTTTCTGATGAAATGTGATAAACTTATTATGCGTATAAATGAAGAAAAAAGAGTTAATAATTTTTATCAATATAACACAGCAATAAGAAAAATCTGAAAAAAACAGTAGTAAAGAACATCTTAATACCAATTTGTAGGAATTTTTTGGAGTTGTCACCCCAAAAATAAAACAGAAAAAATATCGAATAACAATTTAATATTTTTTTAAAAATTGAATTTCTCGCCACATTTTTTGAAAAAAAGCTTTCTAAAGTACCTATAGATGTCAACTATGTTCCAATTTGTTTCAGAATATTATCTCCGAGTAATGATATGAAAAAATCAAAAACCGAAAATTCGTATTTTTTCTGATATCTTACAAAATAATCAGCCTGTCGTTTCTAGATTTTGGGAAAATGACTTTCAAAATAAAATTAAGCATGCCCTCTATTCAAAATTGAATTAAGCTTGGGGTCATTTGTATACCCCTTATTCTGCTACAGCCTTTCCAAACGTTTCCATCGGCGTCTTGTTCAGATTCACGCAAAACTTGATAGCGTATCTTTCATTCATTTCTCCATCGTACGTACGACACGACTACAACATAGAAGATCACAAACTTACACTTTATAACTTCTCCAGCGCACGGAGGCAACTGACCGAGGAACCGTTGAAAATCTAAACCTTCCCTTACCCTATCCAAACTAGTCTGACCGTTCTGGGACTCATGGAATGTCTTTAAAAAAAATTGCGACGCATTGCTTTTAACACAGACCTTGCATATTCTATGTTTCTATGCACAAAACTGGGCTACCAGAAGAAAGAATTTGATAGTGGCGACATCAGTGAAACTATTTGGGGAGTAATTCTTAACACCTAATCTAAAATTGGCCTTCAATTATACATTAACATATATTTATATTGCAATAACGTGACCAAGTTAAAATCGTCGTAATAAAGGGATATATCAATGATAAATACTTAAAATGTGGAACTCACAAAAATAATAATTAAAGACTTAAATAATTTAAAATGAATTTTTTCCATTTTCAAACAAATTAATAGATAATTGTTCGTTTTAATTTAATTGCAATCGATTATTTGATCGAATAAAAATATTATTTAAATAATCGGTTTTCAGCTTCCAATTAATGGATTAATATTCAATTACATAAATAAAAGGTTTTGTCCGGTATCAGATATATATTTAATCTTAAAATCTTTTCCATCGCATAGCGACCATTGATTTCCTAATACTTAAGATTAATATTCGTTTTCAATTAATTATTGCCTTCACTACTAAGATATAAGCGTAACGAAATTAATTATTAGATCCTATGTGGATCGTCATTTCTTCGGAAGACCTCAGCTAGTCCGTGAGCGAAGATTAAATACCACTAGCCTGGTGGCGCAGGGACTTGTACTGCTCTGCGCCCAGAATGCATTTCACCATGTCTGTCGATTCGAATTCATCTCAGGCATTTGTTTTTTCGTGTATGTCGTTGCGTGATGGAGCTCTCCCAATCCAATTATTTTCTTTCAACCTTCCTTCTGTTATTTGCCAATTGGATTGCGTCTAAGTACGCGTTACACTAAAGTTTTAGTTGCGAACCACGTGTAAGATCTGGACGTTTTCAGTACTCTTGTGGCATACGTGGTGTGTCACAGCACACTATGTATCGCCTGTGAATTCAATTTTTTTTCTTAATTTCTTTCCTCATCCCGGCAACTTGTTTGTGAATGTGGTAAACTTGGTGATCACGACGCAACGAATCAACGGATCACTATTGATTGCGCGACCTAGTAGACAACCTGGACTCCCTACCTCTATCCAGATCTAAGAACTGATGGACTCACAATCTACGCTGGCCAGGTGTGGCAGACACTTATGGAAAAATTTGGCGCGATGGTTTTGGAGAGTATACCAGAAGTTTTACTATTATCATTTAAATTTAATTAATTGAATTACTTATTTAATTTAAATGTTTATTTAACCTTATAAACTGTGCGTGACGATGGGAAGAAGTGTATTCTGTGCAAGTTTTCTTAAATTCTGGGATCGCTACCTTAATGCATATACTCATACAAGCTGAATTTTGAATACAGAGGGAAATGAGCTTTTTCTGGCAAGAATTGATAAGAAAAAATATTCTCTCCCGTGTAATAAAAACTATTTGCAAAGTCAAATCAGCTATGTTTTGGGGCTATTGCCTCTCATTATGCCTTTCGTGAATGAATCGAATTTCTGCCGCGAGAACAAGGAGAACGATAATTTGAATAACAATGTTTCCCATTGAACTCTAGAAAACGTGCACAGATGGTGAAATTAGTTTATGTCCAGAGGTAAAAAAAGGGACCATTCTTTCTCCGCATTCGCTCAAAGGATTAGGGAACCGGAGAAAAACCTGATCGAGATGCAGGTCATTGACCCAGAATATGTTGTAAAATAATGTACATGTATCTGAATTTTTTGTAGTGAGTTGTTGATACTGACAACTGATGAACATGATTTACTACGTCGAGTGTTGTAGATGTAATAATCGGGATTTGCTAAAAATTAGTCACCAAGGCGTTGGCCGTAGAAAAACGGTTCAGCTGGAAAAGGTGTAAAGGAGGAAAATGTGAATTATTCTACAAGAGGTGACGTAGACAAGCGAGATGGTTCCAGATTTTTTCCACTCAATCCTTCAGTATTCTGCGTTACGTCACCCTTTTCTATCGTGTGTGTACGCCCATGTGTATGTGCAGCAGAAGATCTTGACTTCTATCGATTTACATTCCATAAACTTGAAGAGGGTAGCTGACTTCACTGAAAAAATGTAAACAAAAATACAAGGAATACCATTGTATTTATGTAAAAATGTTTTCTTCTGAAGATTTTAAATAAATCAACTCTCTTATTTAAAAAAACATTTTGCATAAAAGTATTATCTTATTAACTAAAACTATGTAAATTCAAAATTTTAAACCGTCACGATTGTTTGGATTGAGTTATCGTGCAATATTATGATAATTATCGGTCAGTTCAAACCTTTGTTATGCGAGAAATGTTCTCTAAACTAAAAAAAAACTTAAAGTGTTGCTTAGACCACCGTTGTCCGAGAAGAAACCTTCGTCAAAAAATCTTGGGACAGCATCGGGGAACGAACCCACGTTCACCTGATTCGCATTTAACCTCGGGCACAGCACGCCAAACACAAATTTCGATACCATAATTCATCTCTGATAGGTCAGTAAACATCCGAGAACATTGCAAAAGCGAATCTCGACAAGCACGACACGACTCGGACGGAGCGGCGGCGTCCCCAAAACAAACAAAGAAGGTCACAGCCCAGACTGCGCCGCGATCACTCAGTCAACAGCCTGAACCGGGTCATTGGTCCAGGGAGTATCCACAGCCTTTTGATATAGATGCAAGCAGGGTAATGAGCCGGGCGAGATGCCGCGGGCTATCACGACGGCGTCGGCCGTGGCGATGGCGGCGGCGGAGGCGTTGGCAGCGGCGACGGCGGCGGCATGGGGCGCGGCGTTGGTGGCGGAGAAGACGGCGGCGGCGGCGGCGGCGGCGGTGGCGTCGACTTTACAAAAACCGAAGAGCCGCCCGGCCCTTGCGACACGCGAGCGCTCACCGGGACGTCGGCGTCGGCGTCGTTGGCGGTGGTGGCGGCGGCGGCGACGCCGCTGCACCTTGCGCTGCCAGACAGTGGGTCAAACTCGAAATTTTGAATCAAGAAGATTATAAAACGTACTAGAAGAGAGCGTGTGTATTTAACAAGAATTCGGACGGGTCATTCCAATCTTCACCTATTGCAAACGACAACTGCCTTGCACCTGTGATTTACGTAACTGTATTCTTAACCTAGATCGTATGATTAATTCATGTCCTAAATTTTCTTCACAGCAATGTACTATTGCTTTCTTCCGTGCACAAGAGCTAATAATTAGATTCTGTAAAATTATTAATGTTTTATCTAAAATTACAAGTTTCAGGCTCTATAACGTTAATTAACTAAAGAGCAAAATTGTGTACCTTTTTGTTATTGTCCCTCTTATTGCAAATTACTGAAGTCGCTAATAACTTTATCGTTGATGCGACTCAAATATATTTTTAAAAAATATTATAAATTTGAGCAGCTGACAATGCCAAGATTTCACTGGCGATATGTCGATATTCTATATGCTATGCAATATACGTGACGGGGTGACGGGTGAAGGGGAGACGGGGAGACGGGGTGACGGGGTGATGGGGTGGCGGGATGGCCGGGTGGCAGGGTGGCGGAATGACGATATGGCGGGCTGGTGCGGTGGTGGGGTAGCGGGGTGGTGCGGGGGTGGGGTGGTGCGGTGGTGGGGTGGGAGGGTGGCGGGGCGGCGGTGAAGAGGGGTGGCGGTGGCGGTGGCGGTGGCGGTGGCGGTGGCGGTGGCGGCAGCGGCGGCGGTGGCGGTGGCGGTGGCGGCGGCGGCGGCTGCCGAATCTCCGCACGCGGCCGAGGGTCCACGGGCGTCGCGCTGTGCCGCGCGTCATTACGGCGGATTCCAGCGAAGGCGAGAGTGCGCAAAACGGCGCCAGGCGAGCGACGCAAGGGACGCCAGAATTCCGCGCCGCGCAGCCCGCGCAGACGGACAATTAGGCAGGTGAGCTGTCAACCGGCGCACATCACTCGCGATCGCCGACGCCACCAGGCAAAAAGGGGCGCGATTAGCGCAGGAGAAAGCACCGGCCATTGGTTGGGCGTTGGACTTCTGTTGTGGTGGTGCGAAGGGAATCAATGCGGATATGAAATTGTAATTATTTTAAGTATCATATACGAAAGAGTTTCCGCGTGCTCCTTGTTAGATGTGCCTCAGAAACTTGGACAATGCCTGAAAAAAAGCGTTTTTGAAAGAAGAATTTTGCCGAAAAATTGTCGCCTCATATTGCATGCAAGCAGACGAATGATGCCTGAAGAATTCGAACAAATGAACTAAATTATCAGACAACTTGTTTCCTTATCTCATGTAATATACAGGAACGCTTAAGAACTAAGGAAACATTTTTTTACTGTTTTTGACGCAAATAAATAAATACATAAATAAATGATGATAATAAATACATAAATAAATAGATTATACTACTTAAAGATATAGGGTGTTTCAGGTTGCACGGAATTTCAGTAAAAAAACGATAATAATATTCCTACTTCGAAACAAAGTATCTTTTAAATACACGAAGAAGATCGTAAAATATCTGCGCTAACAAAAATGTTCGATAACAGTCACTCCTGTGTACGTCAATTAATATCTAAAACTTTCTGGCAGAAAATGAAGCATATAAAGTTTCTTATATAAAAATTTAATAATAATAATAATAATAATAATAATAATAATAATAATAGTAAAATATAAATATTAATTTTTATTAAATAAAATAATTTAATACAAATATTTAAAATTATTTATTTCAAAAAAATTATATACTACTTTTTATTTATAATTTTTCAAATCTTGCTATCTCAACATCCAATCTTCTGTTAATTTAGTGATCGCTCCAGCAGTAGGGTAAAGTTCTCTAATGTGGAATACGTTCCTAGTGTGAAATACCACAGTATTGGACCAATATGAACTGACATCTCGAAACAAAATTTGTGAATTACTTTGAAAAAGTCTCTAATCGAGCGTACATAATGTTTTTGAGTTGAAGCTCTTGAGTGAAGTGGCAGAGTTTATTTTCTTCAGAGCGTCAACAAAATATTGGAATAGTAAACAAAAGAATTGTTGTAACTGGTATGCGGTATATATTAGAATAATTATCTGTATGGTACGTGTTAGTTGTATATGTAAGGAAATATCACAGAATATACAAAGAACATTGATGCAGATTTTGACCGCTATACGGCTTGGAAGCAATATGGTCCTTAATGTGGAATACGAACATTGTCTAATGTAGAATATTCCGCATTGCTGCTGTATGTGAATGGTTCTTTTCGCTTTATACATTTAGTTGCATTTTCTAATATATAAATGTCGACATTCTCTACCGTACTGTGGAGATGTATGATCCAAGAGCTCAATTGATTAGACTCAGCGTCAGAAGTGTTAGAACCGGTCTCATGTCCCATGTGCAGGTAATCGAAAACAGAATTTCGTTTGCAATAATTGTCTGTAATATTAAACCAAACATGTATTTTTACTTAAACGTTGTTCTAGACGATAATGCATTTACTGTTCACTAAAAAGACAAAGCATTCACTATTCCACTTTATAAACAGGGTAAGCCTAATGTGGAATTTATGTAGATCTTTTTTAATTACGAAATATTGTCAATTTCAAATTGATTTAAGTGAATAATATTAACCACACGTGTTTATAAATTACTATTTTAAGTAATTGTCTACTCTAGTCTTCAAATTTATGCTGTATCGTGGAGTTGTACACGAAAATGTAAAAAGTATTCCACATTCGAACACTTTATTTTTAGCTTCTCGGTGATGTGACGACCACCTCATCCATCGGCCTCCTTTGCTTTTCTCCTATTTTTGTGTTAATCGTACAGTACTCAGAAACTTGAATGTACATGAATGACAGTAAACGAATGCTAGGTTGACAGCAACAACTCTCTACATCTTCGCTGATGTGGATAATGAATTGTGGTCTTGAGACCGCAGATGGCTTGAGGGAAAATGTTTCTTGTGAAACCGTGAAAGTTATAATCATGTTGGAGAACTCGGTAAGAATAATGGATATTAAGTTACAGTTGTGCAGTACAACCATTACTATTTGCTAGAAATTCCACTACAGTGTAAACCAATGAAGTCGTTTGTTTGCTTGTCGTTCTGACAGCATTCCACCCATAACAAATCAGACTTTCTCGAGAGGTGGGGATAATAGCTCTTATCGGTTCTTGGTATTTTCCTTGTTCAATCCTGAGTTAAACCCTATTAAGCGTAAAATTACATACACGAGTATAATGTTTTATATCTACGGGTGCGTGTTGAATCCTCGGTTTAAAGAGATTACCCCGCTAATTAATCACATTGTAGCACTTTACTTCCCACAAAAGTGATGGTATACTTACTTTTAGATTCGTTTCAGTTTCACGGTGAAGAAAACGGGAGAAAGTTTTAGATGCATCTGATTGAATTTCCCCTATAGGAATCCGGAAATAAGCAAACTGGACATACTACTAATTTTGGAAAAAAACACTAGACATGTTTCAGTTTTCTTCTTTTCTTCTCTTCAGTTTGTGTCACGTTTTTTCAATTTATTCTTCCTGAAGCTTTATATTCGTGTGATCAAAGTACTGCCAGGTCGCCTAGATCATGCGAAATGGATTATTGTACGAAATTCGGCATTTTGGCTCCATCGATGAATGTAAACATAGGAGGAGCAGGATTGCGCGCGGACTGTGGTCCCGTTATTTAAGGTAATTTTACGGAATTACGGATTTTACTGATTACATCCACCCGGAATTGCTTTGAGGCAATCGTACAACTAACAATTTGGTTGGTGTCGAAAATCCAGAGGGAGGATCACTCAGTTGGCAGAGAATCAATCGATGCCTGCAATTGCTAATGAAGCAGGTTGTGACCTGTAGCTTTCCTTGAACAACAAAATGGAAATAAATTTACTTTCATTGTCAAAAGTAAGTTCATTTCAGCGACAAAATGACTTATTAGAGCTTGTTCACAGTAGTGGAATATAAACAATTAAAGCTATTAACGCGCCCCTCGGGAGGCTCGTGAACAGCGTGTTAGCTTTCTGTGAGGCGGCCCCGGGTTTTGGTTTCCCGGCCGGGGCAAAAATGAGGGTGTAGCCTTAGCACAAGTTGTCTCAGTTTATATATCTATGTGACGAAAGAAAAAGCTCAGGCAGGCCATGAAGGCCAGGAGCGGTGATAGGTATGCTTATTGCTCCCCACATGTCTCCCTTTCCCCACGGATAGATAATGAAAACATGGCCCAGGTCTGGCAACACCGCTAGCAAGTGTCGGAATAATCCGACCCTAAATACATCCGTACATACCTACATAGTTTTTAACGACATTAGGCCGATAAAAGATAAATAACGAATTATCTGTTTTTTGCGTTATCAGCTGTATGTCGTTTTTTTCTTTTCATTACACCATTTTCTTATAAGAGAAAATAATTATAAACAAATTCAATTTCTTGGGGTAGGAGAACTCCTCCGTCATTTTTAGCTACGATAAATTTGTTTTAATTTTTCTTAACAGTTGGCGAACTTTAAAATCTTTAACGGACGCCGGTCATTAAAAACTCTTTTTCCTTTCTCTGTTTGGTTGCGTTAAGTTGATATTTTAATACTACTTTATTAAGAAAAGTCAAGTCAGTAGAAGTCAGTAAAGAATACAACAGAAACCGTACTACGATAAAGTTATTACAATCTAGGAAAACAGTTCATGTCAGAATAACGTTTGCGAAAGGATGAGATGTACTTTTGATATTGTCACTTAGATTTTGTGTGTTCTCATTTATTAGAATTACATGCAAAAATTGATGAATTACGGTATTTCCTTCGTTTTTCGTAGGAACAGCACGTAAACGAATAATTTTTGAGCCACCACGCAGCCCCAACACTCAGTTATTAATGCAATTCATCAGAATTAAAAAATATTTATGTTTAATACACAAAACGAAACTGACATATTATCAAATAATGACCAAAGAAAAAGAAAATTCTTTCGTTTTTTAATTACATAAGCACCTACTCACCATCTCTAGAACATTGTAATTTCGCATCAACTCTGCTCGTTCACCTTGACCCTTCGAGTTCATTCCAGAGTTCAGCATCTAAGATACGGCGTCCTTTGCCCGCCATTGTAATGCATGCAAAGATAACTCATCTCTGCCCCATGACTCAATTTCGGAGAAGGAGTGACCTAATCCGCGCAGCACGCGGCGCGGCGCTGCCAATCTCCACGAGCGCGTGCGGACCTCTCTGCACCCGCGGCGGTCACGGCCCCACGGGGCACGCGCCGCGGACAGCGGAGGTGCGAGACCGGGCCAGGGAGGGAAATGATGGAAAGACTGGGAGGTGATGGAAGACAAGTTGTGGAAGAAAGATTATATGAGTACGATCTCTGTCTCTGCTGGATCAGGCCGAACTCTGGAGTCCTATCCGTACAGTATGAACTCCAGGTACGAAACGCTACGAACAACACGCTACCAACCTGCATGTTCCACAAACATTCATGCTGCGAACCCTTACACTTAGAATGGAGGCTACCCATCTAACGAACTCCCTGCCAACGAACCCCCTGCTGCGAAACTCCCTGTTACGAACCTCCCTGCTACGAACCTCCCTGCTACGAAGCCCCCTGCTACGAACCTCCCTGCTACGAAGCCCCCTGCTATGAACCTTATTGATAATAAGCCCATGCTACGAATACGAACGACGCGGGTCGGCTTACAACAGGTCTTCTGCATCATTTCCGCTGGGAGATGTTTGATCATGAACCGTATGTAGTCCGGATCTCGCCCCCTCTGCACCTGTGGCGGTCACGGCCCCACGGGGCACGCGCCACGGACAGCGGAGGTGCGAGACCACGGCAGGGAGGGAAATGATGAAAGACTGGGAGGTGATGGAAGACAAGTTGTAGAAGAAAGATATATGAGTACGATCTCTGTCTCTGCTGGATCAGGCCAAACTCTGGAGTCCGATCCGTACAGTATGAACTCCAAGGTTACGAAACGCTACGAACAACACGCTACCAACCTGCATGCTACGAAACCTTCAGGCTACGAACCCTCACACATAGAATGGATGCTAACCATCTAACGAACCCCCATGTTACTACCCGCTGCTACGAATCCCCCTGCTTCTAATCTCCCTGCTACAAACCCCCTACTACGAACCTTCATGATAATAAGCCCATGCTACGAATACGAACGACACACATGGGTCGGCATATAACAGGTCTTCTACATCATTTCCGCTGGGAGATGTATGATCATGAACCCTATGTAGTCCGGATTTCGCCCCCAGAAAAAATGCCTCAATTTTGGTGGATTGTGTGGGGAAAAAAGTGCGGCATGTGCTCTATCTGCTCCAATGAAGTTTTCCTATGAATTTGTGTTTTCGTTTTATTGAAGTTCTAGGGATACTTACATTCTGTATGCGCCTCATGTATGAAAGATATGATTAATGAGTGATAAACCTGTTTTTATAATGAGTGAATAGGAGAAGGAACGTTTAAAAGAATGACGTAGGTATCATTTTCATCGAACTGTCTGAATTTTCGAAAATTGCGTATTTAGAAATAATGCGAGAAAGTATAAGAAAGTACATATATGCTGTTGTAGCGCCACTAGTTTTGCTTTGTTAGGTTGACGATGGCCTGCTCCCGCAAAGGTTTGCGAGCAATACTGTGACTGGAATAATAATATTATAATGTCTCTCCTAGTCTTCACTCCGATATCACACCTGGGATGATGTTTATAGAGAATAATGATGTGAGATGAATAATCGTATAATAATAGTGGAATGAGAGGTAGATGAAGCCTTACGCTCCCAAAAAAATTTCATCGCAAATGTGCGAAAGTGTGCTAGAAGTTCAATGAGCTGCGGTTACTTCTACCGACAACTACTTCTATAGATCGCGTTTAGCGCAGCCTTTCGTGCTGATGTGGCTATTTGCAAGCAAAGACTCACCCGACGACTATCCTTGGATCTTTATCCAATTTTCCATGTTATATACTTAATCATAGAATATTGGATTAGCGGTGAGTTATCGTTGGCATTTAAAATGAAATACTCGTAATTACAGGAGTTGTCATTGCCAACAGTATTGTTTATCATTATTTATTTATATTCGTCGTTTTGTGGATTCCAAACAGCAGGAAACTCATGATGATGGCTAAGCCATCGAAAGCTGCTCGTGTAATAAATAATATTATTGGCCATGACAACTTCCATAATTATTTTATTTATCAAGGAAGCGAAACAATACAACGACAATCAAATAAACCCCTGCACTGTCCCGCTATATTTCCGATTTCTTTTCTTCACGCCATTCAAATAAATATTTCAATTCAATATTTCAATGAAAGTGAGATTCTTCTTGAGAGAACCTCTCTAAAGCTCCAATCGTGGAGTGATAATGTACTCTTAATCTGCCTGGCAAACCGCATTCTTTCGGAGAGGAATATATTTTAAAATATATATCATAGATTATTAAGTTGCGGGAGCACGGTATCTGAATACCCTGAATTGCAACATTATATCATGAACAAACAACCGTCTTCTTCAAGAACTATATCGCAGTAATCGCCACTTTAGGTCGACCTGGCCTAATTTTATTTATTTTCCTTTCGACCATTGCACCTTCCGCCTGCAGACAGCTTGGATTCACAAAAACTCGCTCTCAGACGACCAGCAAGAAGATACTTTCCAACAAATTAGACCGGATGTTTAAATATATCTTATTCAATCACCTATGAATATATTGCATTGAACACTAGCCTATCTCGGTCATCTTGTCAATGAAAATATATTTCGTTACACCCAGTGCCGACGTTCACGAACATCACAATCAATCACACACAATATATACTGAACCAAATATCGCCAAGTATTACGCACAATACAGTAGCGATTCCAGTATCGTCAAAGAATCTCGTATAGTAACGAACCCCATTCAACATTAAGAGATGGGCTAATTTCCTCCTTGAGGCCCGAGGTGTCGAGGCGGCGGGCGCGAGGCGTGCGGTGGCGGAAGTAGGCGTCGGGCGCGACAGGTGCAGGCGGCGGCGGCGGCGGCGCGCAGGTGCCTGAGGTGCGGAAGGCGATTATTACCCAGGCGACCCGGCCACGACGAGGCGTGCGGGCCGCGCTCGTCGGCATATTGAGCACCCTGCTCAGCGGGCGCCGCGCCGTGAAGCGACGACCTGCGCGCCAAGTGGCTCTGGGATGTAGGGCGCTGCTCTCGTTATACGCGGCGAACACCGGCTGCGGTCCCCGGATAGAGTCTTGGTGGCTCATTGATTGTTTCCAGGCATGTTAAATGCTATGGCCAATAGTTGGTGTAATGAATGTTTTATCCCGGGAGGTGGTGGTGTTTCCCCTTCGCTGAATGACGAGATCTGACACCGACTTACACGTCCGCTTGCGAGAGATTTCCCCTTCCAAGTACTTTCCCCATTGAGGCACCGCTCCGAAACTGGACAAGCTTCTCACTCCCGACTGGTCTTCAGAAAAGTGTGGTAGATGAACTAATGTTAGTGTGTGTGGGTGTGTGTAAAGGGAATAATACGACAACGAGGAAGGAAAGAAAGATCGCGCGTGGTCCGGACCCATTTGTTATGGTAATACTACGACTTCACCCGATATTGATCGGAGAAGCTACGGAAAAATACTTATCACAGCGCCAGCCGCTAAAATTAATCTACAGACGGAAGACGAATTCAAGCGGTAGTTCTAATTTATATTTCCTACTCAGAGGGTGGTCGTTGCATTACATGGAAATTGTTACGTTTCGTGCTTTTAAGGTAAGTGTGTGTGTTTCCTTGTCAAATATATGAAATATATCATTATGGTTACATGACAGATAAAATATATTGAAGGACACTTTTTGTCTGTTTTCCTCCTCTTATTTTTATCGGTATTTACTGATTAACTTGTTATTCACTCGATCTCTCTCAAAGCCTCCTTGAATCATTCGTTTCAATGTTCACGCTATTTCGTTCAATTTCGTATCCCATGACACACCGCTCTAGTTTTGCGACCCAGAATGAAAACTAAGTTAACTATCAAATGTACAAAGATCCTAAAGCCGGCTTATTGACTTATTTTAATTCTACAAAGTCAAACGTGCGCTGCATACCTGATGATAAATTAACTAACTTTCCCTTACGAGTACTTGCACTGACACGATCAGAAATAGAATGAAAACAATTCATTCTATCGTATATCTAGAAAGTAAATGAAAGCAACTGAAGATCATTTCAGGGAAATATTTATCTTCTTATTTTTATTTCAAAGTAGAGTAAAGAATAAGGATTTTCTTATCCTTATGAATATGCCGTTTTGACTCAAAATTCAGTTATCACAAAAATACCATTAAACAAATTAATTCTAATTTCCGAAATTACTTACACAAAACTCACAGTATCATCTCGTGAATATTAAGCTCGATACAAAATGTGAAGACGTCCTAGACTAAAATCTGTGGGATGCATAATCACAAATTCTCGTTCTTACCAACTGTGTGGATGAGTTCCTAAAAAAGGGTCCGTGTAATTCCGAAGAAGAGTTTATTTCACAACATACCAATACAAAACCAGCCACACTATAATCTAAACCAAAGAAACGTTGAACACTTGAAACTGTTTGGGATCGAGATCAACAGTACGTAGCGCATCGCGTCGGAGCCGGCGCCAATACAGCAGAGAGAGATCACAAGGTCAAGTTAGCGCTGGGGCCGAGCCATTGCGCCGCCCGGAATGCACGAAGTCGGGGCGGAGCGGAGGTGAGGGGCGATTTCGCCCATTCGTCCTCGCGCGGATGCGATCTCTCCCGCCCTCCCGTCCTCCCGCCCTCCCGCCCGCCAATCCTCCACCGGCGCAGTGCGCCCAAACGACTCCCAAACGCATAACGTTGCAGATACGTGGTTTCCCGACACACATTCCTAGCGAACATTTACGTGTGATCTATATTGGAAATAAAATGAAAACATATAGAAGACGTAACTTCCGCTGGTTTTATGTAACTTTTTAACTATACATACGGGAGAGAGGAATCCAATAAAAGGCGATATAACACTATATTTCCCTTCTGCGACAAGAATTACGGTGCAATAGCAGAGCTTTCTATTATTATGTACAATACAAATACGTAATTTTTTATAGATTTATTGCCTTTGTATAATTTTTTTCAAGTGTTTAAAATGTCCGGATTTGCACTTTTACGATGCTAATTAATACCAACATCTTGTAAATCATACTTGCTTTTTCAGTAATTTCCTTCCAATATTTAATGGGTTTAGAGGCTTCGGGTAAATGTGAAGACAGTCTCTTTCGTATGGGCCCCATTGCGTGATTTGGACCCAGTGTGCAGCGCCGCCGCGACCGCCTCGGGCACGGAATCCGAAGAGAAAATAGAAGCCGCGCGGGCGGCGCGAAAAGAACCATAACCTGGGAGCATCCATCTGCTCCAAGACGCTACGGAGGCGTCCTGCAAGCGAACGCCGCCGCCGCCGCCGCCGTCCGCCGCCGCCGCCGCCTCCGCCTCCGCCTACCGCCTCCGCCTCCGCCTCCGCCGCCGCCGCCGCCTCCGCCGCCACCTCCGCCTCCGCCGCCACCTCCGCCTCCGCCTCCGCCGCCACCTCCGCCTCCGCCTCCGCCGCCACCTCCGCCTCCGCCGCCTCCGCCTCCGCCTCCGCCTCTGCCTCTGCCTCCGCCACCACCACCGCCACCGCCACCGCCTCCGCCTCCGCCACCGCCACCGCCACCGCCACCGCCACCGCCTCCGCCTCCGCCTCCGCCTCCGCCTCCGCCTCCGCCTCCGCCTCCGCCACCGCCACCGCCACCGCCACCGCCACCGCCTCCGCCACCGCCGTTCGGATTCCCAGCAGCGGCGGTGGCGGACGCTGCACTTTCTCCAACGTCGGGGGCGACGGCGGGGGCGCGCGCGGGCGCTCCCGCCGATGCTCCGAGCAATACCCGTGGGCGCGCCCTGCCCCCGCTCCGCCCCCGCCACCGCGCCGCTTCTGAAGGCGGAGGTCAAGGAACGGCAGCGGTGCGGGAACCGGGCCGCTCCGATGGGCGTTTCGACAACTGGGCAGATTTTCCTACCTTTATAGTTTTGTGTGTGATTCTTTACTTGAATTGCTGTTGTTTACTAGAAGCCCTCTTAACCTTCACGTCATCACGAAAGGTTTCCGGAGTTTTTGTAATTGCTTTGGAGATTACAGGAATGGAGTTTCAGAATCTCACTGAGTGGGTGGCCTTTACACAGTTTTAATAACAAATCAATTTTATCAGAAAGCGAATTTAATGTTAAGTGTTTGCAAGTACAAACTGTGACATTTAGAAATGATGAAAAGTCATACTCTCCCTTAACAAAGAGAAATTAACACTACTTGTACTATATTACGCATGTTGGGCGACCAGTCAGAATCTTAGTCCTTGTCTTTGTTAGAACGTGGCGCCCCCCCCCCTTCGCGCATACTAGGAAAACGCGAATGTCTTATGTCGGCTGCGAATCTCGTGTACTAGCCGGGAAGAATCACAGTCACTTTTTCGGGTTGTAACACACCGGGTGTGGTGGTTCAGGACATCAACTGTCACTGCCGTGTCTCTGACCCGGTGGTCCTAGGGTTCAACTCCCGACAGTGGCAGGGTTTTCGGTACTATCTACCTAGCTACTTCAGTCACGGTCTGGAGAAGAATTCTACCGGTCAGTTTCTCTGATCAACAGTTTTCCCGTGGTTTCTGCGATCAACACTAGGATGCCAAAGCAGTACCCTACAACACGGACCACGATGATATTTCCTTCTTCTTGCTCACCCTTTGCATACGCACAGTTAAACTTACATGTACTGTACTGCCTGACTGGAATCAGTTGGGAGCTTCCGGGTGGGGCGGTGCCCCGCTGGTGAGGAATACCTGGATGGAAAAAACCTGCTAGCCGATGAGTAGTTCAGAGCCATCTCACCATCCAGCAGGGCAAGAAAACCCCCATCTCACGTGATCATAAGGTGCACTGCACTTTCGGGACGATATACCATAGCAGATGACGCAAAAGGCAAAATAATAATCGACATATAGCATGCACAACACTTACAAGACTAACGTCCTCCCTCTTACTAATTCTACCTCGATCTACACAATCTTTCTGCACCGAAGGGCGAAGGGGGGCGGGAGGAGCCATTCGGGGAGAGAAGAATTTGGGGCACGCGCGGGCGTGGCTTGGGGCGGGACGGCGGGCGCTCCCCGCGGAGACTACACTGCCAGACGCTGCTCCTCTACACACCCGCTCAACCCACCGGCCGCTCGCAACGCCCCGCCCCGCCCGCTCAATTCCTCTAACAGCCCTATTCAACACCACCCGATTCGGCCCGTTTGCCCTTGATTCGCAGGCCCCAAATGTTTCACCACCTTACGTGCCACTCACCGCCCCTTTCCCCGCGGCCCCGGCCTTCTTCATACTGGAAGGCCTAATGAAATAAGTAGGGAGCGGAATTTAATGAAGTGTCCTTTTTACTTTCCCGTATACGTATGCATATATAGAGTACCCTAGAGTACGCGTATATAGAGTTCCCTATACGTAGTATAGGGAAAGTTATGTAATGGCGCGCGAAAAAATGGGGAATTTTCCCAGAGAAAAAAATTCGTTGCCGGCCGTGGTAACAAAACACGTGGATAAATCCAATTGCTATATTAATAAAAAATCCCCTAGCCCATGGTGTAGCCAGAATCCCTGTTTTGTAAGCACTTGATACCGAAAAAACAATTGAAAGCAAACGTCCGTCTGGCCGTCCGTCAGTCGGTGAACAACACTAGCGCCTAAACCATACGTGCGATTTCATCCAAAATGGATATTCCCCGGTCAATCTGCGTCCACTCGAGGCGCCGCGATTTTGAAAAACATTCTTCAAAATTTGGGGGTACTTTACATGAAGCCCCCCGGACGTTTTCAAAATTTTCTCAAAAACGGCTCCAAAGTTTTCTTTAAATTCCTCTAAGAATACAGTAAAATTCACTTGTTAAGGTGGCATAGGGCCGATTTTCACTGCTAACTGAATTTTCGACAAGTGCTTGAATTTTTAAAAAAGTTTGAATTTTCTTCGGCCTCTTCCTACAACTACAAAATTAAAGATAGAGATGTTTCCTTCAAATAAAATTTGTTCCACAAAGTGAGTTCTTTCATTAAGGTGAGTAATTTCATTCTTTAATTTTTTAAAATTTAGTAGTTTTCTGGCAAGTATTGAGCGAAATATTTGCAATTTAAAAAATACAAAAACAAGATGTTCTGAAAAAGGCTCGAAATTTATTCTTTAAACTTTCGGTGAAGATAGTGCTGAATGTACTCTATGAGATGGCATAAACGCCATATTGCTCTATTCTTTGTTTTTTCAAAAATTACAAAAATTAAACTTTGTCTTGACTCTCACGTCGCTAGTATTTACATAAACGGCGATTTGTTCGCATTATTATATTTACGAATATATGAGCTGTAAATAATGTCAAGTAAGGTTTCTTGAGAACTCAGCCGTTTATTTGAAAACTAGCTCAAAATTCCGCATTTTCAGAAACGCTCAAATGACATTTTCTCAAAAATTGTTCCAATTTTTTTCCTCAAACTTTGGGGAACGGATAGTGTCAATTGCATTCTTTAATATGACAGAGTTCATTTTGAGGCCTTTTTTTTTGCAAAAATTTTACAAATGTATTTTTTTAAAGATCTCTCACTCCGTTGATACGCACATTTCCAGGAATTTGTAAACATTACTGTATTTGTGAGTGAAAGTGCTTTAAATGACATCAACTGAAGTTTTCGAAAACTCAAAAATTTTCTGTGTAAAAAAGCTTCAAATTTCGAATTTACAGTAGCGCTCAAACGCCGTTTTCTTTAAAACGGCTGCACATTTTTTCAAAGAAATTTCCACTTAACCACCAGGTATTACTGTTCTTTAATATGCTTAAAATATATTTTCGTTTTACTGTTAGGGAAACCGAAAACTTAAGAAATGTAACAAAATGTACTTTTGGGCGGCGATAGATGGCAGCTGGAAGGGTTTTGTGGCAAGTCGGATTAGCTATCCGAGACCAAGGAAATAGAAAACTAATACTGGAAAGTCTGTGCGAAACTACCTCTTTTTATAAGTGTTTTATTGTCAAGTTTGATTAATAAGTCATTTTTACGGTTTTACGACATTTTAATGCATTTTCCGCTGATTTCATCGACTTATGACGACAATATTGACGAGATGCCGCCAAATGTTCCACCATTGAAGTCCTGAGTAGGCTATTTTATTTCTTCGCACATATACTTGTAATGTCAAGCCGTTTTGTGAATACTACGTAATTTAATGTTCCTGTGACGCCTATCGGTGCCATTGTCAGTTCGGCCGATTCCGCGATAAATAAAGTAGAGGATTTTCTTTTAAAGAACAGTCCAAACCAAGTTTGCATACTGAGTTCATTTGAACAAAAGAAAGAAGCCTCGATTACACCCAATAACATAATCCAACAGCTTGAAGTGTTCATCTGAAGTGGTTAGATCATTTTTTTAAATTCATTTTTAGGGCATTTTTAAATCATTTTAAGAGCATTTTATTTATAATTTTTGGCAATGTTTTAGGTCATCAAAATCCGCCCCCTAGTAATAAGGTAGGAGTTCATAGGGTGCTGTATCGTGAGATGTATAAAACAATAAGTAAAATAAATCATATCACATGTTCATATGAATGTAGTACATTGTATACAACAAATCGAATACTCTTGCACTGCGATACATCGAATTTCAAAAAGAAAAAAATATTTGCCTTAATAGGGAGTTTAACAACGGCTTAGCGTACGCAGTCGACAGCAATATCGAGATCAGTAGAGGGTAGAACGCGCGTCAAGTGTTTATAGTACAGTCGGTAGGTACTGAAAAAGGTATGTTGTATGTACCCAAGCACTAGTTAAAACCCAAGTTTTCGACCTCCAGACCGGGGCCGTCCAAACGATCGAGCAGCGAATGGCCTTCGCAAAGGTTTTGGGCACGGCGACGTCAGTCAGCTTAGCGAAGTCACTCGTGTCACCGGGGGCAAGCAGGGTGAGAAAACTTCGTGCGAATGCGGCGAGTTGGGTCAAACATACCGGCTGGTATATCATAAAGAGACATTTATTAATTTGTACGAACTTTTAATGGATGTTGACATGTAAACAGAAACTGCAGCTATACAAACATTGGATCATAACAGCAAGGAAACATTAACGCACGTTTCTACTTAACGTTAGAGAATGCAATATAAGATAATTATTAACTCTAATTACAAATAACTCAAATGAATATTTGTTAGAAAATAAATATAAACCAAAATATATTTTTAAATCAAGATAAATATTGTATATCATAATTTCAGAAAAGCACTGACACTATTATTGAAAATCAAAACATTTAAAGAAATATGTTGTGCATATCTTTCGAGTGGAAATGAATGTAATAAAAGTACTTAAAAATTGTAGAACAATAATGAATAGAGTCCGGAAAAATATGTAGAATGAAACGTCAAAAAACGTACACAAAAATGTAATGAAACAGTAAAAATATGTAATAAGTATGTAAAATCGGTTACATTATGCTATATTAAAATACACTAATTTTAAAATACTTTTACCTAATAAAAAATTGCATTTATGAAAACTTTCATAAAAACAGTTAAAATAATACAAACGTTTTTAAAAATCATTTGGAGAGCACAAGTTGATGAACATTTTGCACCATACAAGAGCCCATACGGACTGAAACTTGTTGTACGTACGTCTTCTTGCGTCCCGGTATGACTGCCTTCTGTTCATCCCTGAGAAATCGGAGCGCTGACATCCCTCGGCGCGGGCCCTGCGTGCCCCCCTGCGTGCCCTAGCTGAGCGCAAGCGCGCTCTCCGAGCACGTACGTGCTCCGTTTGACGGCCCTGTCCCAGACCCTGTGCTAACTCTGGGAGGCCCGAAAAGTCCGGTATTTTTTCTGACTTATTTCGTTTTCTTCTCGATAGCTCTTTAACCTTAAGTCGTGTAGGAAAATGTTTGAAATGAATTTAAAAAAGATAAAATTTTCTACAACTTTCGTATAAAACGTTTTTTTGAAAATCGATTACCAAGCGAGCTATAGAGTTTGAAAAAACGCTAGTTTTTCAATTCTCAAATGTGTGTACATTTTTGTAGGAGTATAATCAACATATAATAAATAGAACAGTTATTATCTGTAATACTATCATTTATCTCAACATCTGTGCAAACATTGCTTTATAAATGTACACATTGCCAAAATATTAATATTTCAAAACAAAATTGATGGATATGTTTATGGGTGTGTTCGTGTTCTGCTGAATTCAGCTGGATTCTTCAACGTGGGAACAATGTCGTTTCAACAAAACTTGGTAAAATTTATTACTGGGAAATTACAATGGAAAAAAGAATACACTGGAGGTAAGAAACCCCAGGAGGGGTGGGTGAGAAGGGAGTGATATCTACAAACGAAATTATTGTGCAACCCGCAATGCAAATACCGCATGTAATGTGCACTGAGTGGGCACGGGGATCCGCTATCACTTCGAATTCCAGTTCTATTTTGAGTTCGTGTATGCGCAGAGGCTCAAATGTGCAGTCGATTGCTGTAGACTTTATCGTGCTTGAACTTCCTAATATTTTAATTTAGGCATTTTGAGATCAGAGAGGGATTATTCAGAAATTCAGACTCCCAAATTAAACAGACGAAATTGATTCTAATTATAAATACTAGTAATGAATTTCATGCAGAAGTATATAAAAATTTTCCCGAAGTAAATAATTATTCATATTGTTTCAACAAAGCTCTTTATGGCGAGTACATAACAGACCTAGAAAACCTGTTTCTTTCATATGGAAAGAATGTTCGAGCCTCATTAATTTAAACTCGTATGTTTCCTTCGATGATATCGTTAAATGTGAAGAAACATTGTGAAACCCGGAAACAAATGTGAAATACGAGAAGCTGGGAGCCCGCAGGCCCCCTTTTCAATTGTGTAACTGGATTACTCGCACTTAAGAAAATATTTGTTTCGTTTGACAACAACATTCCTCTTGTGTGTTGGGTTCTCCATGATCTATTTCATCCATCTCATATTAAATAAGATAAGCCGAAGATCTGTAACACTAAAATTAACTTCATTACCGAACTGAGATATAAGTAATTAGCTTAATTTCACATACGGTTGCAGATTCTGCACGTCTCTGAACACGTGGGGTAGTATTGAGAAGCGCCAAACCACCAATGTGTAATAGAATGTCCAAGTAGCTCTCATCCTGTAGATGACGATGCCAACGGCCTCAAAATTTCATATTTGAAGGCCCTAGAACGTTTCGTTTAGGAATTATTTCAGTACATAGATTTTGACAATGTGGCCGGGTGTTATGGGTTGCAATTCACTTGACTATTTAGATGCATTTTTTCACTAAATCCTTCATATTTTTAAAGTCGAAGTGCAATTTGCCACGTCTCCGTGAAATTCTCTTCTTTAGAGACCTCATTTATAAAGACTGGTTGCGCGTGAGAGCAGCAAAAGATATGTATACTCCTAAAATAACATACGAGACGACGATTTTTTTATGACTGAGGACGACGCGTCAATAAGTGGGAAAAGCGTTCACCACTTTTCCCCTTTTAACTCAGCTATCAAATTAAAATATTTATTGAATCATCAATAGGACGGTGTTATGCATCAACCGGCTAAGCGCCATTTTTGAAAAAAAATAGATATGGGCGCCATCAGTTGCATTGGACCATGTTCTAAGTGTACGCAAAATTTTGGTGCCAAGTCTTTAAAAAAAGCCTTACAATTAATGAAAATGTAAACGCCATCAGTCACATCAGTGATTTTATGTTTCGCAACATCCGGCTATAAATCTAGAGCTTCAAATCTGCTGTTCTTAATTTTACATTATGAAGGTAAGCTCGTGCATTACATGCTCATTACATTATTCAGGTAAGGTTCCACTCATGTTTGTGTAGTTTGGCGCTTCAATGAATGAAATAATTAAATTACGATAAACCTTTGAAAACGATTATTTCAAAAGTTGTATGATGTCGCATAGCCGGTTAATGCAAAACACCCGTACAGATATTACACTCGTATGATACAGTTTCAACAATTTTTCATATACAATTATCATTTCTGAAATGTGTCGCTTAGTTAAAATACATACATAGATATTTCATAATTTCCCTAATCTCACACCGACACCAACCTTCCTTACACCAGCTTTATTCCTGTTGCTCTTTCTTTCCATAAGTATTGCTATTACTTGCCACTACTCCACAATCAGCATTGCCTTTACTGCTCTACATAGCGCAGCTGCAATCTCCTTTGCATTAATAAAGAGCTTGGTGCAGTTCTCAAGAGCCAATTACACCAGCTGGTTCGTTCAATGCAGACTGCATTACCGACTTTAAAGGCTAGTGAGCTTACATTAACATTTCCATGTGAATTAAGCAAACTCTTAGTATTACCTAGAGGCCAGGAGAACTACCGAGGAGTGGAAAAAATTCTAGAGGTAGTATGCATTTTAGTATTGTGGGAAGGAACTAAGAAGAGCTAAATGAGAAAAAACAGACGTGAGGGTGTCTCATTAAATGTTTCAAATTTCGTGTACATAAACAAGTGCATTTTTTTCATTTAAGAAATATATTACACTAGCATTAAATGTTCCCAGAGATAGAAATGTTTTCTCTCAAAAACAACAAGGTAATTAAGCTGCAAGAATATCTGAATGATCAATTTATACTATTTGAAGAATATTTTTTCTCCAAATAGAAGAAGAAGAAGTGTCTGACTCATGTTTTCTCCGCTGATCGAGTTTTACGTCTTTTGAATAAAAGACCCCATATTTACAGTTTCTTCCATTCACATCCATTGCAATATAATGCACAAAAATAATACTAATTTTGCTATTTCGAATACGTAGCAAAGCAGTTTCATTTGCGAGAGTTCCTTCTTCAAAACTAATTTACCTTCAATATGAATTATTATCCGAAATAAAAATGCTCAGCTCATCCTTCCCCCTTCCGCACACATGCAGTGTCCCTCACGCGTGACCCCCTTACGCACGCATTAGTCTCTGCCGCGGAGCGCCACGCGGCCCGCCCTCTTTCGCACGCCCTCGCTGCAACGGGAGCTGCTCCTCGCCCCCTCGCTCCGCTCCAATCGGTTTGTTTACGACTGCCAGCGAAGCAGAGCTCCGTTCGGAAACCGCATAATCGCAGGGGAACTGAGCCCATATTTTCAATCACGGACCTCCATCTCCGACACCTACTTTTTATTCCGCTCCAAAACTGTGGGTCACGGGAGGGGGGGTGGGCGGGAGGGGGACAGGGGGGTTAGCTAACGGCAGAGCCCGCGGATGCAGGTTGAAAGGAAAGCAATGTAGTGCGATCGAAAAGGTAGCCGTCTTAGAGTAAACAAATGGTCGGTGTGACTAATGGGAAGAATTAATGGTGGAAGATAGAACGAATACAAACAAGGTTATACAGATAGATAAATAAACAAGTAACAGATGTGATGGGAGAAGCAATGAAAGTACAGTGACTACGATTAAGAAAGTGTGGTCGGGGTGAAATAGCGAGTTAGTGGAAGTTTTGGAGACAAAAGAGGTAAATTGTTTGAAGCTTCAAAAAGGATCTTCAACAAAACGAGTAGATGAAAGGGCATCTAGCGAACGCACGAGCAGTCTAGGAAGTGTGTGACCTGTGGGATTTGCTAGCAGATAAGCTGAATGTGGGCGAGTAGAAAGTCAATATTTTTGCTTGAAAACCAGTGGGTGGAGCGTGGGGGAGTGGTCAAAGTAAAAAATGTGAGTGGATGAATGGGTCGATGGTGGGTGGTTTGATAACTTTGGTGGACGAAACAGAGAGCATGTGGGTAAGGAGAATTAGAAGCAATGAGATGAGAGGGAAATTAAAAGGGAATTAAGCAAGCGGATGTTATCGCGTGTGTTTTCAAAGGAACAGAGAAAGGAAGGTAGGGTCTGTATTTTAACATTTACTTGGAAGAATAAGCGAGTACAGAGACCAAAAAAGCTAAGTGTTAAACGTGGAATGGTGGTCGGTGAAAACAATGATTCAACAGATTAGCAAGTGGCTGTGTTGGTGAGTGATTTATTGATTGGATGCCTACGGGTTGGATTGACTGATTGATTTCCTATGTTTCCGGGCAGGTAAACTGATTAGCCAGATTGGTATAGTGAATGTTTAATTACGTGAGTTTACGGTGTTTCCCACAGGGTGGTAAGTTCAGGCGCCGACCTAGACATCGGCATGCGAGGCTTTCCTCGTCTAAGTATCACTCCCCAGTACACTGATCCGAGCCGGGTCGGTAAGTTCCCGACTGACCTCCCGACATGCGCGGTAAGTGTAGAGCCAATATGTGTAACGGAAGAGGGTAAGGTAAGGAAAAGGAGGAAAGAACGCGCGCGGACCCTGGCCTGTTTGTTATAGTACTGCTCCGGCATTCGCCAGGTTTTGATCAGAGTAACCATCACCAATCAGAGCAGCCGGCCACTAGAGTTCTGCTCCAGACAGCGGCTGAACTCGACCTGGCTATCTAGCTAGTGTTGAAAATCAGCCTCCGTCTGGACTCGAACCCTAAGACTTACACGTCAGAGTCGTTGCAGAGACAGTGGAACGTTTTGAGCTAAACTCAACAGGTGGTTGGGCTAGACGTTCCAGGGAGAAGATAAGTGAGTGGACGAGTAGATCGGTAGGTGAAAGAAAAAATAATTGGCGAAATGGATGAACGAGAGAGTAATAGTGTGAATGGTAGGATTGTGGAAGAAAGAGCGGATAAAGTAACGGGAGGTCAGCAGGGAGCGCAGCAGGCTAGCGGGTGGTGGGCGGCGGTTGGGCGGCGGAGAGAGCGGGCGAGCAATAAGGCCAGCGGAATGAGTGGTGAGGGTGCGGGCGGGCGATCCGTTCTACGTTTCGCCTCGTTTCCTCCTCCACGAACGGGACCGACGCGCGGCCGCCGGCGGGGCACTGCCCAGGCTCCGAAGACGTTCCTCACAGGGCAGCCCCTCTCCTCCAAGGCTCCGTGATTTCTCCGGGGCAGCCCAGCTCCGAACTCGGTCATTGTTATCGGGCAATGTCTACGACTTCCTGCGGCATAGTTTAACGATACCTGTAATTACACCGTAACTCATAATGGAGTTGTCTATGTCTGCAGCGTGCAATAAAGTTCTCTCGCGGGCTGGCCTCCCCCACTGACGCGGGCCGTTGTCTAACTCACGCCACGCGGCGCCCGGGGCGCTGACGGCGCCGCCCGCCGCCCCGTTGTCCCAACGCCCCGCCCACTGCAGCCACACCGCCACCGCCGCCAATGTCGTCGCTGCGTCGCACGTGTCACCGGTCGCGACTCTCTTCTCCCATCACCCCAGACGCTCCTCGGTTGTCCTCCCGTCGCCCTCGCCGTCGCCCTCGCCGTCGCCGTCGCCCTCGCCGTCGCCCTCGCCGTCCCCTCGCCGTCGCCGTCGCCCTCGCCGTCGCCCTCGCCGTCCCCTCGCCGTCGCCCTCGCCGTCGCCCTCGCCGTCGCCCTCGCCGTCGCCCTCGCCCTCGCCCTCGCCTCGCCCTCGCTGTCGCCCTCGCCCTCGCGTCGCCCTCAGCCCTCGCCGTCGCCCTCGCTGTCGCCCTCGCCGTCGCTCACACCAAAGCCACCCTACCTTACCTCTCGCCGTCACCTTCGCCCTCACCCTCCCCTCGCTCTCGCCCTGGATCTCATCTTTGCCGTCACCATCGCTCTCGCCTTCGCCCTCGCCCTCGCTCTCGTTCTCGCCGTCCTCGCATTCCCTCCAATCGCGCCAACCCCTCTCTGTATTCTTTCACAGACGTACTGTCTGCTAACACCCTCATAGCCATGACAGCGGCATGTGCTGGAACCTCTGCTACCACATCCATCATCCTCTCCGTCGTCTCCACAGATCTCGGCGCCTGTGTCATCATTGTCACGTCAGCACTCGAAGCCCTTACCGCCCCGCCGTCTTCTTTAAATCCTCTCCGCTGCGACGCCAGTACGCCCGACGTCGCGTCGAGCGAAAAACCACGGCAATAAATACAATTACAAGCACAAAGGATAATTAAAAATCAGCCTCGAGGGAGCAGAAACAGAGAACAATTAAGGCGGGATCGTGCCCAACGTGGGTGGCGCCCAGACTGAGTCGAGACGCTGACCGCAGAGATCGGGGCGAACAGTGGCGGTGGCAGCACGGAAAGGGGAAGATGAAGATGGTAGTAATCGAGATCCAGGGAGAGGTCATGATGAAGATCAACTAAGTGAGAGATTAGCCGCAGAAGGGAAAAATATTGACGGCGGGTTACACCATAAGCTGTAGCGTGGGCTGATAGGCCTGAATCACGCGCATCGGTAAGAATGAGTGTTCACTGAGAAGAAAATATAAAATGAAAGATGGGGCGGAGAGGAAGAAATAATACAATTCTAGATTTTACAATTTTCAGTATTTGATACCAATTTTCATTTTGAAGTCCTAGTGTGAATGCAAGAAGAAGAAGACGAGATAAGTTATGATGAAATGATAATCGAACAAGAATGTTTTTCCAGTCTGCAGCAAACTGAAAGAAAGAAATTGAGAGTTGACTTACAATTTAGTAACTGCTACTAGTAAGTTCTAATACTGTTACTTGTAAGTACTTACGACGAGTAAGTACTAGTTAGAGCATCTGCTTCTACAACGATAGGGTTAAGTCATGAGACACGAATAATACATAAAACACGAAGACTGATGAATTGGTAGAGACTGGTAAATAAAGTAGAACTCATTTCGTCATTTCATATTTCAAAAAACATTCCTACAAGATTCCTAAATATATTATATCGGATCCTTTTCCAAAGATAATTATTAGACAACAAAGTATATCGAATGAAAGAGATCATAGAAATAATGACAAAGCATGAGACAAGTTGGAGACATCCAACACGACGAGGACAACGGACTAACTACAAGGGGGCGGAGGCCTGCGTAAAACACGACCCCACCCCCACATTCCGTGGATGATGTGTGTGTCTCCATTCCTCGTTCCAGCACTTGCCTCGATTCCTAACGCGTTTTATGTGCTAGTCGTCCCCTTCAATAATAATAGCCTAGCCACTCCTCCGCTGAGGTATAAATGCGCTATCGTGTAACGAGACCTCCACGGAAGATGTGGATGCCGTTTCCCTCCAACGTTTAAGAGCCTTCTATGCGTGAAATATAATACCCTCGGACGCGAGAACGTTGCACTGTTCCTTGCAGACGGTAATGATCTAGATTCCAGGAAACGATGGGACTCTCATCGCCGATAACTATAAAAGGAGATTAATGTATCTTAGAAACTAGGATCTCACGCTGTTTTAAAAAGGGCAGTTCATTCGCGCTCAACCATTACAGTTTAATGCAATTGCGAACAAATATATCTCTCACTGTCGTAATACATTTAAATGGGGAAAACATCGTACGTATGCTAGGACGAGAATGAGAATGATAGCACGAACGACGAAGTACCGTAGTTTGTGGTAATAAAAATACGCATATTTTGAGCGAATACCGTTATACATATTCGAAAGAACGATGCAAGGAGTTAAACATATGTTCCCCTTCTATCACCGGTATTACAACATGACAGTTAATCCTTCGTTAGATCATATCAGATCCAGTTCAAAACAGTTGTTTCTGAATTTCAGTTATCGAACATGTTAATCTGTCATTTCTTTAAGATGGATTAAAACAGTTTGAATGAAATGTGTTTTGACATAAATCTGTTGCAATGTTAATAAAGACTACATACATGGATTGTGATTTGTCTGTTGTAAATTTTGTAAAGCGTTTTTTTCATGAAAGGTACTGCAACAAACTAGAGTTAGCTTCTATTTATTTGGTTAAATTAGTATGTTTTCTGGCGTATCCACTATTACACCTTTCCACAACCCTTCCGCTTGTAAAGTGCAAAGTTCATCCCCGAAGAAAACAATGTACCTCCCCCGCTGGAGCATTACATCTATACTTCGATTTATTTAGTGTCCTTTGACATATCATCA